>JAPMOQ010039177.1:1101422-1185823 GCA_026543055.1 Argiope trifasciata
TTTAATACTCCCCAAAATTTTTGCTATTCTGTTCTATTTTCTTTTTTAAAAAAATTTATTCAATTCCTAATTTAGAATTCCTTTTAGTGCCCAGAACATTCATTTCAAAAGACTTCTTTCAACAGTTTGTACTTTTTCTTTTCAGCACTGCTCGTTCTACCCATTGTCTCTTTCATTTTTCATAAAAGTACCGTTAGTCTGTTGATATTACATGTCTAGGTAAAGAATTATGGATTCTACTTGAAATGAGCTCCCAATAGTAGAATCCTGGGCGCTAATAGTTTCTGTCCTTGGAATCCATGCGTGCTATATGGATGCCAGCAAATTTGTTGAAGAATTGTCTGTAGTATCGTTTTGGGGATTTCATGTTCTCAACTGAGGATTCATACATTTGTAAGAGGAAAGCCTATAAATATAAAAATAATAAAATCAAAGTATCGATTTCTGGTCATCTGAAAAAAAAAAGGATTCCATCATTAGCAACTGCTACATTTCTCTTCAAATGTATTTCCAGAAGAACGCAAAAAAAGTCAGACACCGACATTATTTTTCTTCAGAAACTATATCGGAATTACGATTACGTGCATTAGAAATCTTAATTTCTAAATGCTTCCATTAATTGAAATCTATCATACTATTAGAATATCATGCATAAATTAGCAAGTATTTTTCTGAGTTCTTTTACAGTATTTCGCTAATTGTCTGGAACCATAATTGTTTATGTTTCCCAAGTATCTATGTAATAAATGTCTTTATCGAAATTTGAATATACTAAATGTTTGTATCTAAGTTTTTGGCAAGACTCTTTAAATTTTAAAATAAGAACATCTCAGTAAATATTAGCGATACAAACGATAAACTTTACATGTTTAGAGATGCAAAATATTTTACTAATTGCACTGTCTTTTTAAAAAGCGATTTTTTAAAATTTACAATTGCCGTCTTAGAATTCAAAATATTTCTATACTTAATTTCTTATCTGTATAAATAAAAATGAATGTTTGTCTGCATGTCTCTTTAGCTTTTTTAAACATTTCATCCGATAGCGATGAAACTTGGTTAGCTCATTGCTTACATGTATGGAATGGTTATAGGCATAATACAATTATAAAAAATAAAAATCTGGATCACAATCGCGTCTATTTACCAAGCATTAATCTACATATAACTCGAAGATTAGATACAATAGAATCAGTATAAATGCTAAAGCCAAGTTAAAGGTTAATATTATATAGCTATTGAACACAAATGCCATGTAAATCATTCTCAGAGGTAACAACTTTATGACAGATTATGTGAGAAAGTTTTAGGGAGTCCAATTCTGGTTTTTTTTATTTCAATTAAATGTTAGTGTTTTTCACAGTAAACCCGAAATATACTATAGTACAAATAATTTTGAAGCATCTTAATTTACAAAAATATTATCGTTTCAACTATTTTAACGATTTTATGGTATAAATATGTTTTCTGTGCCTAATGAATTTTGAGAGAAAAGATTTTAATCACATTTCTAAAATCAAACTTCAAAATTCCAAACGAATATTAAACAAATCAAGAAATACTGTAAATAGTTTCTTTCATTTCGAAAGAACACCAAGTTTTACATTTGTAAAAAGATACATAAATCTAATTATAGGAATAAATATATGTTTGTTCGTATTTTATGTACTTTCATCCTATTTCGATAAAACATTGCCAAATGATATATTAATTGCACTTAAATTTTTTCGACAGCAGCAACGCGCCTTGTATCAGCTAGTTTAGAATAAAATAATTATGGTTCCCTGGGCTAGAAATAAGAATCAGCCCTTTTTTGCAATTATGTTATTTTTTTAACAATTTACAGCTAGAAATATTATCACGCAGCAATGGCGTGCAAATAGGCTCATGTCAAAAATCTATTTTTGTCGGTACAAGTCGAAATTAACCGGCACCACATGTTTCTGAGCATATATGTCAGTGAAGTAAGTGTCACCTTATCGTTTCATTTATATGAGTTTTTTCGGCCCATTTATCACTGCCAAGAGGTGTTTTGATTGAGGGCCTGAAAGTTTAGCTCCATTAAAACTGGCTTCATTTAAGAACTAGTGTCAATATCTTGAGAAAGGAAACTAAAAATTCCTTGAGATAATGCGAAAGGATCACTTTTTAGAAAAGGCTTATTTCATAAATTTGATGGATTATGAAACGCCTTAACGTGGAAAGAATAATTTATTTGAAGCCGCTCGAATGCAGGAAAAGCTTAAAAGATTATGTCAGTGTTGCTTTTAGGATGCATTGCTTGTTAAACAACATTGTTTCTATTTTATTTTTAGAAAACGCTGTAAAATGCGAGATGAATTGTGTGTATTTTCGAAAAACCATCAGCCAATCAGAAGTGAATAAAAGCGATGGACAAATCGCAACTTTGTAAATCCAGAAATTGAATTTACTATTTTCTAATTCATCCCGGGCTGGGCACCACCCAATGAGAATGAGCCGCATCCGGTATGTGGGTTGAATCTCTCCACCCTGTAAAGTATACGAAAAAGTGTGTTTCTATCTCCTCCCAGCAATGTCGGGACTTACTTCCTTAGGGACTGGTTGTACCATGGCCGGTGATGGCCCTTACGACTCAACCACAATTCCTACCCGTGTTGTTATTACGAGTTGTCTAGTTTATTATCCTTGTGCCTTTAAGAGGGCGAAGAGTCAGTGATATGACTACTATTTTCTGATTGCACTTTATAACACAAATTGTTGTCTTTCTACGTTGTGTATCTAAATAACTTGCCTCAAGATAACCATAGTTAACTGTTTAACAATCTAAAAATTCAAGCAAATGCCTAATGGATCCCACTTTTATTAGTTAAGTCGCTTATATCTATGTAAAAAAATGACTGTTTGTACGTCTCTTATGCGCTGTCGTACCACTCATCCAATTCCGAGAAAACTTTGGCTGCTTATTACTTGCTTATTATTATTATTATTGCTACTTATTACTTACGGGATGGTTATGGACATAGTAAAATAATATAAGTATAAAAAATGTTTTCAAATCTATTAACTATGACTTAACCACCAAATAAATCGCCAAGGAGACACAGCAGATTCAATAAAGAAGCTAAATCCAAGCTGGAAGTTAATATTTCGTTGCTATTGTACGTAAATGCAACGTGAGTGTTTCTCTGAGGTGATAGATTTATTAGAGAGTGCTCGAGTAAGTTTTAGGGAAACCGATCCTCTAGGTTTGAAATTTTAACCAAACATTTATTAAAATGTCAGCATGTTTTGAAATAACTTCCATAAATATTAGATTGCAAATAATTTTGTGCCATCATAGTTTTATACTATGATAACGATGTAATGGTATATATTTTCTAGTGGTTGTTACTGGCTTATTAAGATACTATTGCATATATAGGTTAAAAGATGCGATGGTAAACCACTAACAAAGAAAAAGCCAAAAAAATGGGGTATTTCGATCTAATACCGGTTATTAATAATTAAAATAAAACATTTTATTATTGACAGAATGTTTGAATTGCTAAGACCAAAGAGTAATTATTAGTGAGAAAAAATAAAATACTGTGCTATATTTATCATACATTATTTTATCTTTCTAGAATCATACATGATTCTAACTTTTAAGGAATTTTAACTACGAATACAAAATAAAAATACCTGATTAATATTAAATATAATAATATCAGTATTTTATTGTACTTTATTTCAATCAGTATTCTACAAGCTAAATAGCTTCAAAACGTTTTTTTTTTCTTTTATATAAATATTCCTGGTTTAAAAAAAAAATTAGAAAACAAACTATTGAACAAGTTTTGGCTTTTATATTCAACTGTTAACAAAAAGCAACATTATTCTAATCAAATTTAAAATGTGAGTATAATTACTCAATTTCAATTCAAATCCAAGCAGTTTATCCTTGCACACATAAAATACATAAAATCATATTTGTGCCAAGCCACTGACAGTTATTAGTCATCCTCAATTTAGAAAAACTTTTAACTAACTCACTATTTCTCATAAATTATAGCAGCAAATTATATAAGAAATAATATCGTGAACTTTAAGCAGTTTCTACCAAAATGCTTGCTATTGATAAATATAAACATTTCAAACAAGTGTTTAACACTTTGACTGCCAACTACGAGATAACTCGTAGATGGCGTTCTTTTCTACAACGTCAACTACGTGTTATTTCGTGCTATGTTTACTTGCCATTTTTGTGCAACTACGAATAAACTCGCAGGCTATCAGTGCAAATATCGATAGATGGCTTCTGGGAAAAGAACAAAATTCCAATGCTGGTTTGCATGAATAGAAACTTTAATAAAAAACGAACAAAAAATATAATTATAAAAATGAGTTCAAATTAGAGTCATTTTAGGTCAGATTTCTGAAAATTGCAGTGGCATTCAACGTGTTAAATAAACCAACTATGACTCTATAAAAATATATTTAATTTTGCTTCAAAAAATTTACTTCAATTAATTTACTTTTTTCGACTTATCTACTAGTCGATCAATACAGTTAAGTGAGTTTTCTTATCTTGGAACATTTTTTTTTTCTAAATCAACACCATTAGTCCTCATGGAAGGGAGGAAGAGACTGTAAGACAAATGATATGGGCCAATAAAATTTTCCTAAGAGAATTCCCACTCCATTAATCACTGCACCTTTATTTTTGGCCAATATCTCAAATGCCGAAGAAGCAAATTTATCGCAAGAATCCTACAGCATACATACATCTTTCTGATATTGTTCGAACCTGTTCTTGCTGAGAAATAAAATTAGTAAAGAATCCAATAAAATTGGACTCAATCCATTTCTGCCTATGCAGCTTAAATAGCAGAGACATAGATTGGAACTTCTCATAGCATTTTTGCTCCCTATATCGGATGATTTTTCAAAACTTTCCATGGCTAATTTTTTTATTTGGCGTGTTAGATATTGACTTATTTTAGTATTTTTAAACGTTATGTATCTCCTTTTTTCATTATGATGATAAATTAAATTTCGCCTTTCAGTTGTTTTAATAATTTTTATTTTATTCGTATTGTAAACATGGGTTTTTTTAATAAAATTCTTTGTTAAATAGTATCCATGCTTTTAAAAATAATTTTGAATGAAATGATCGTTTCACAAATATTCTAATGACTAAGTTTACGTGTAGTAGTATAAAAAAATTTCATGAAAAAATAGTTTGATAAACATTTGATAGTATCCATTTATTTTATCATTCACTAAATATTTTTATGTTTTTTATTTGGCAAATAAGAAAATAATTATTTAATCAATTAGTTTTTGTAACCCTGTCAGCTTAGCAACAATCCAAGTCTAGTGTACCCGCAGTGTGCAATGCGGTATTGCTGTCCAAGTAGACTTCTCCATCATAGAAGACTGTCTACATCTATACACTATTTGACTGTTTATGCTTCTTAAATTCACTCATTTCCTTTTTGTCAAATATGAGTAGCATTTTATGAAGATTAGTCATGTGTACTTTGGCTGAATCTCTATATAATATTCCAGATTTTACTTGAACTACTTGGAGTATGTCTACTTGGACTGTTTTAGACTACACATGTACTACTGCATGGAGTCTGCCTACTTGAATTGTTTTGAACTACACATGTACTAATACAAGGAGTTTGACTACTTGGGATGTGTTGGACTACACATGTACTACTACATGAAGTCTGTCTACTTGGACTTGGATCTTCTCACCACTGAAATTTTCCAGGTTCTTAAACTAATTTCATTTTGGTCAGTTATATGCGGAGTTTTAAAAGTATTCATGATGAATATTGCTGGCGTCCTGGCATCAGGCTAAAACGTATTTCCCTTGATCTAGCAGTCACAGATTTGAGTCCCGGTTCGGGTATGGTTGTTCTATCTGTGAGATGTGTGGTCTATCTGTGAGATCGTCTATCTAATGAGAGGACCCTTTCTTTCTTTCAGCTGCAATAGAGAAGGTGTCATCAAATAACATAGATGGTTTGGTTCTAGAAAGAAAGACAATCTACGAGTGATCCCGCAGTTGGCAATCAGCGTGTTAAATCTAATTTGCGTTGTAAGAAATGTATCCAATAACAAACCCATCACTTCAATCTTTCTTTGTATTCTCGAATTTTCCAGAGTTTTGGGAAACCATGAAAAAATAAATCGCTGATGCTTACCTCGGCATTTCATGGATTGTATATTTTTCTCATCAGGATGCCATTTAGATGAGATATCTTTTCTGGAACGATTTTCAATAGAAAATAGGGGAGAAGAATGGGTGGCAGCTTACTCGAAAATACAAATTTAGCGAAATCCTGCCTTTATAAATCCGTTACAATGTCTTTTGAAATAGGATTTCTGAACTATGGTAACTATTGTAATATCGTAATCAATAAATTCGTTACATAAAGTTCAAATTCTAGAAAAATGAATGTTAAAAATAAATCAAGAACTTTTTTTATCTTTTGTTTGGTTATCAATACCTAAAGAAATATTTTTACAAAAACATTTAAACAAATATTTTGATTAAATAATGTACGGTGAATGGCTCACCTTTTTTAAAGTAATAAAATTTTAAAATATTGTTGAAATATAAATTGTATGTTCTCAATTGACTTATTATTTTATATATTTTTTATTATCATGCGAGAACATGATGCTACTTTGGTTAAAAGTTATTAATGCTGCAAAATACATGGGTAAAAAAATTGAAGATTTGTCACTTTCGAGGTATCAATTTTTCGTCTATAGGATTATTAGAAAATAACAAAGAAGGTTGTAACATTTGACTGAAACAGAGTGTTACAACTTGGCGTGAATTTCTGCCATGTACCCTATTCTACTGTCTGGCCAGTAAAGAGCGGTTTTAGAATACACGATAAAGTTTTTTAGCACATATGAAATAAAAAAAGAAAGAAAGAAAAATTGTTTTCAAAATATTGATGCATGCGTAATATGATAACCGCACGTTTGTTTCAAATCGGTTTACGACTTAAATTAATTACGAAAGACAATGATTACATAAACTATAATGTTTTTATATGACACCAGGAAATTTGCGAAAGCTGATTTAAAAAAAATACTTATTATTGAATCAATAGGTAATTTCTTTTTATTCTGATGGTATATTTTAAAATACGTAAAAGTATTTTTGAAATAATTTTAAAAGTTAAATGAACGATGAAACAATGATTACAATTTTAAAGAACTCAAACTGCTTACTGATACTCATACACACTTCGCTCGTGTTCATCAATAATATCTTTTGGTAAACAGTTTAATTTATAAAGAAAGACTTTATATGAAGAATTACTAACACTAAATATATAAAACTTTATTTATTGTGTATATTTTCCATTATGGAACATAATTCTATAATACATTCTCGTTTCGTGTACATAAATAACTATTTGCAATAAAAGAATTTTTTACATTACTTTTAAATCGGGTTTTTTCCAGAGACAGACTTTATTTGCTTATAAATATAATTTTTGATTTTTAAACTATTGCTGAATTCAGCGACTGCGAAATTTTTAATATTTGTGAGCTGAAATTCGCTATTATATATAGATCTTTCAAAGAAATAACTATCATTTCTGGATAACTATAATAATTGGAAAAGTGAAATTAAATTGAAAATATAATATCGTCTGTCGGAGAAATATTTCTAGATAAAAATATCAGATATCAAATCTACAAATAGCGTTACGCTTTTGCTGAAGAATTTATTGATTATTTGGTTTGAAAAAGTATTGCTTCACCACCTGTCGATATCTCTGAATTTCTCTTAACATAATAATAAAGTAAATTTCTTATTTTCAAAGTCCTTCGATAAGGCCTGAGAGATTTTCCATAATATATAATTCAGACATAATAACTAGTATAAAATCTCGAAAAGTATCTATTTCTTCATTCTATTTTTTAGCAGGAATGTTTTATATATTTGAAAATAATGTTTTTGAAACCTGGAAAATTATTTTTTGCTATCATATAAAGTGTTTGGTTAATGTATTATTTTATTTATAAAATAGATATCTTGTTTTATTCGTTATTTGGGTCAAAATTCCTGCTTTACTACTATCACCTGCTGCTTACCTGAATGTTAAGCTCATTCCCTGTTTTATAATGTTAAGAGGATTATCTGTTATGCAAATGTTAAGTGCATTATCTGTTTTGTAACATTAAGAGTATTCTTTTTTATGTAAATGCTAAGTGCAAGTAAGTATGCTGTTTCGTAATATTAAGAGAATTCTCTGTTATATAAATGTTAGCACATTCTCTGTTTTGTAACGTAAAGAATATTGTCTGTTATGTAAATATTAAGCGCATTCTCTGTTCTGAAAGTGGTAAGGTAATTCTCTGATCAGAAAATGTATTCTCAGATTAAATTTCAGTAATATGGCAAACATTTTATCAATTCATTTTCTGTTCTCAAATTTTACTTTATGATTCAAATTCTCTTAATTTTTTTACAATATTAAAATAATGCAAAAGCACGTTGTGAATAAACTATATAAATTTATATTTAAATTAGTATTTCTTGGGAAATATTTTCTTTTTTTCTTAAAGATTTGAGTAAAAATACATTTAAAATCTAAACAATAATATTTTTTAAAATTAAAAACAGATATTATATAAAAGATTATATTTGACCTTTTTTTATGATTTTTCCTTCATTTGCAAATGAATGTACCACAGAAAAGAACTAAAAAAATCGAACTCGTGATTTCTTAAACCTTTATGTTTCAGACATCAATAAATTAATAAAAATCAATTTTGGAATCATGCATTTCTCTGGCTCGATTAGTTTATGAGAAGAAAGGTAGTTTAAAAGATAGCTCTGGTGGATGCTGAATGAATATGCCAAGATAGAGAACTCCATAGAATTGATGATAAATTTAGCAACGATTTGGGAAATTGGGGACTGATTTGGTAACATCTGTGTAAAAAAAAAATCCCGAAGCTACTGGAAACTTGGCTTTGTGCGGATTAGGAGTAAGGAGAGTGCCCGTCTAAAGCATTCTCTGTCATATCACTAATGTTTCGAAAAATGGAACACTCATAGGAGAATGAGTCAGTTGAGTTCAGCTCATATCAGTCGCTGAGTGAAGTCTGTTTGGAGTGTTGCTCACCAAGGAGTTATCTCAGAGCATTTTGATCTTTCTTAATTAATGTTTAATGTGAATTGTCACTTATGTGTAACTCTTTACTGAAATTACTATACTTGTGACACTTTAGCCATATTTCAATATTTGAAATTAATAATTAGATATTAGAAAATGTTAAAATTAAGCTAAGCGATTTGTGATTTAATATAATATGAATTAGAGGATCCCATATCATTGAGCATGAATTGCTACTGAACGTCTTTAATTTCTACGGTAATAAAAAATATGTTTTGCTTTTGTTTTTGAAATGTTCGCTTACTAAAAAAAAAACAAAAGTATTGACAAAGAATATAAATTGCGTTGCAAAGAAAATAATAGAAATAATATATTTGCAAAGAATATAACACTGCCAAGGATTTAACATTATGCCTTTTAAAATTTTTATGTCCCGTTATAATTTGCTTGTCAGAATGCTCCTTAAGCCACAAATATGTGTAACTGTTTAATAATCACTAATATAAAAGTACAATAAAATACAAAAAAATTCATCATCTTAAAGCTTTCACCGATATAAATGTTGAAAGCAATTCAACTTGTGGTTTTTGTTCAGCGTGATTTTAAAATATTTAGAGGAATGATAATGCTATCGAAATTTTCAGAACAAGTTTTTCTATTCAGAGAGGTGATACATTTTAAAAGGATTCAAATATTACTCATTTAAAATGGTTTTTTTTTCTCTTTAGACACTTTAAATTCCTTTTTAATTTTACACTATTTTAATCATTTAAAAATAAAGAATTTGTAAGATCTATGAGATTTTAATTTATGGACATATGGTAATTTCTTCCATATATTTTTTTCTTTTGAAAATAAAAGATAAATTTCAGTAATCCTATATTGTCACACTCAAAAGAGTTACATATCTTGAAATGAGAAAATAAAAATGACAGCAAATTATATAAGATGGTCGGTAAAGCATTAAAGATTCGTTGATGGCAAGAACATTTCATTGTCTTTAGAGAGCATCTGAAAAAAAATTCTTAATTTTTTATTTATAGTTGTTAATTTCAAAAGTAAAATCTGAATAAATATATAAAAAGCATCTAATGAAATTCCAATTTAGGGAATTCACAAGGTGCTTTGTGCTTATCATCATGCAAATGAATTTTATTTTGGTTGCTAGTTTCCAAAATGAAATTCATCCAAAGAAAATTCTTAAGTAAATTCTATCAACTAAATAAATACATTTATATAGATTTATAAAGATACTATAGACTTTATTAATATAAAATTTAAAATCTGATTATGAACTGTTTAATTAAAGGCATAAAGTGTGTTTATTCACCACCACGTTTGGTGAAATGCCGCATTTTTAGAAGATATCATTTTCTATTAATGACAACAATTTAGGTAAATATTACTGATATAAATTCATTCATTATTACAATAAATTATTTGAATACGCAAGTTTGTTCTTGTCATAAATTAACCGACGCATTAGGAAGATGTTTGTGCACTGAAGAAATATATTTTGACCCAATGGAGCTTTGTTGTTGTTAATTATGGCACTTGAAAAGCCCGCTGTCAACCCCAGCGACAGCTAGGTCCAGGAGTGCGATGTAGCCACTTCATGCGTCTCCTATCCACAAACCTGTCACATATTTTAATTTCTTTCCGAAATTCTTATTTTTTAAATGGCATCTGGGTATTCAAGTTCCTTACTAAAGACACGATCAAATTATAATATGTCTCATTCTAACTAAATCTGACAATGCAAAAAAAGGAATGCAAAAATGAACATAAATTACGAATGTCACTTACATATTTAAAAATAAACGTATAAATGAATGATAAATGAACAACGAGGATATTTGTGATTTAAAATACTGCAACTTATTTTTGTTCTATGAAATTTGAAAACATTTGAGGAAATACGAGGAAACGATACTTATTAATTTATTAAAAATCTCAAATAACATTTTCACATTGTCATTTCAAAGTACACTTACGCAAGATTTGATAATTATGGATGAAACTTTCTAACTAAATGGAGAGGCATAAGCATTTTGAAAACTTAAAAAATATTTGTCAGAGTTTAAAATTGATGAATATACCGAACAGTACATGCCGAAGGTATTAATTCAAGATATAAAATTATGAAAAGTATCAAAAAGTATACAAATTATGAAATTCCGGAAAATCGACCGAATTTTCACTCTGGTGTTAAGAAGGCGTGTTCTGGGACTCTGTCTCTTTGGAATTCTAACTCGAATTGTCAACAAATCTTTCTTTTAAGGATTTTTCATACATTTTATAATGAGGAGAAATTTAAAGTACTTTCATTGAAAGAGGCGCAGCACCAATATGAACAATACTTGTTCAAAATAATATAGCTAAATCTAATATATTAAAAATGAAGACCGCACATATTTACAAGATTATGTTTTGAAATATAACGCATATCTTAAATAGTTGATAGAGAAAAGAATGATATGAAAGTGTTTACTATAGTTACTGTGTAAAGAATAAAAAGTTCATTTTACTGTTTGATGTATGCTTAATACATTGAAATAAAGATAGTCAAGATTAAGTTGAATTAAAACTAATTTGTTAAAAGGGGAGCCCACCATGTTTGCAAGATTATGTTTTGAAAGATAACGCGTGTCTTAATTAGTTGATAAAAATGATATGAAGGTTTTACAATAGTTACTGTGTAAAGAATAGTATACCTATTTTACTGTTCGATTTATGCTTAATACATTGAAATGAACTTTATCTAGTTGAATTTATCTAATTTGTTGAAAAAGAAGCCCACCCGTGCTTGCAAGATTATGTTTTGAACGATAACATTGAATTTAATTATCTGATAGAAAAAATAATAGTATGAAGTATTACTGCAGAGACAATAGTTTTAATTCATGCTCAATAGATTTAAGTTCACGTAATCAAATATTTAAGTTGAATACAAAATATAGAAGTAATTCCTTTTGTTGCTACATATAGAGAAGAAGATTAGCTAATACAGGACTAAATGCAGGATTTGATCAGACAACATCAAAAGGTTATTGTGTAACATTTAAATAATTCGTGTAAAGCAATTTCGTATCTATTTAAAAGCATTTGATACAATTAAAAGCAAATTCCTTTGGAGGAGGATTACTACTTCCGCATATTATAAGATTTGTAATTTTTAGTCAGCAGTATTATACTAAAGAATTGCAAATTATTTTTTACCAAATGATAATGGCGTTTTCATAAAAAGCATATGTAGCGAATTGCATATGATTATTGATGTAAAATAAGCCTAGCATTATCATTCCATAAAAGCTCATAATTTTAAGATACCTTCATGATGCTGCTCGATATTTTAAATACCGTATAATTACGTAGTGATATTAAAGACGATCTTATGCAAATAAAGTTTATAACCCAACATCCAAAGCTGAATGATTGGATAGTTAAAATTGTATTTGTCTGGAACATAATTTCATAAAATAGTTTCTTTCGTTCATTGAATAAGTAGCAAAAACAAAATATTCGGAATATTACTACATCATTTTTCCTTCGGGTTTTTTTTTTTTTTTTTTTTTTTTTTTTTTGCCTTTTAGTCTGAAAGTGATAAATCTTGCAAAGTTCTAAAATGATTAGTTCTTGTAAATAGCCTTATTTTTCTGAATATGAACATATGAAAAATAATTATTCGAATAAATTGTCTTCTGAATTTTCACCTTTTTTATTAAAAGAATTTGATGGAAGAAAAGAAATGATGCGAATAAGAAATCCGTTTTTAATCCTCAGTTATTTAAAAATGCTTTCGACTTCCTATAATTGAATTCTCACTTTCCATTTCAATTAAGATGAAAAATGATCTTTTGATTTAATCAAAAATAAGATGATATGTCATTATATTCATAAACTAAGTATAAAATTATATAAGCTATTTCGCTTTAAGATTTAAGTTTAATAAAGTTATATAAATAGTTTGTTTCGTGATCATATTGCTAAATCTCTTTCACTTTTCTAATATTGTTACAATACTTCATCTCATTTTTAAAACTGAGAAAGAACTTGTTGTTTTCAATGGCACTTGTCATTGACCAAACCGCTGGTCGCTATCAGAGATTTTATGCCTATATTAGCGTCCCTTATTTTTAAGTAGCGCTAGAAGGGCCAAGAATACGACTTAGCTACTTCATGTTCCACATTCGCTTGCACAACTCCTTTTTACAGAGGAGCGCATTCATAATACTCACAGATAGAAGAACAAACATGCCCGAGCCGCGATGACTAGAAACACTAGGAAGACACTCTACCCTTAAGCCTGGACGCTGGCCAGCAAGAAATTAATCTGTGACTAAAATATATCATTTCATATTTCTAGGGAACATATTTCTTCTACTAAACTTTTTCCATTGATGTATAATGAATTGCCATAATTTTATCTCAAATGACGTATGTAAGAAAAATATTAAGAAAAAAGGCAATTTCATCTACAATGATAAGATTTTTCATTGAAATTTCAGAACAAATTATTTCATAATAAGTTGTAACCTTTATTATTTTCAATAAACATAAAATATTTTCCCCAATTGTAAGGCAATTTAAGAATAGGAAAATCAAATTCAACAATGTGACTAAGATTTCTTTGCTTCGCGTGTAAGTGATAAGATTTTCTATACTATGTAGATAACAGTGATTTTTGGGTTAGAGTGGATGAAAACTGAAACTAACAGATGAAGATATTCCCAAGATAACGGAATTGTTAAAATGTATATAAGAGATTCCTGAATTTTTTCAACGTCTGCAAGTGTAGTATCCTAAGTGAAATATGCGGCTCTTAGTCCTGGGGTTATTAGTTGTCGTGTCTTTGGTAAGGATTTAAATTACTGTTATAGAAATGTAATCTTTCATATTTTAATAAATGAAATGGCATTATGTAAATAACAAAGAAAAGACAAATAGTAATATACTATTCTAAATTTTATATTTTATGATGTTTGAGTCAAAAAATGTACATTCGAAAAACTTTATCATAGATTGTGTTAGTTAAATATTCATCAATCCTCATAATTTTTAACTGAAAGTGTTCCAAAGTTTTTTGGCTAAAATAAAATAAGTAATGGAACTATTAACATTATTTCAAGACATCTTTATATCAGACTTACGAATCTATGCATGACATTTCTCTGATATAATTGAGTTATACTATAGAATTACAAACTTCAATAACTCGGATTGTTTTTAAAGCAGAAAAGTTAAATCTTTTTGGCTTAAAACATGAAATTTTCACGTGTATTTTACTAAATATTGGAAATTAGACTGTGAAAATATTAAGAATGAAAAAGATTTTACAATTGTTAATAACAAATGTTACTATTGTCAACAAAAAATTTTAACATTGTCAATAAAAAGTTTTACCATTATCGATAAAAAATTTTGAAATTGTCGAAAGTAAAATGCCATTCTTTGCTAAAATAAATTTATTGCTCTAAGAAGAAAAATATATTTGACTCTAATATTTTATAAATTAGTTAAGGGACTGTAATTAGTGCGGGTATACATTTTTTGTATCCCACAGAATGGGCATAAACTTCAAAACATATTGATAGTCTTAAACAGAAATTTTTGTTATAAAATTTTTAAATAAATCATTTGAAAAGACAAATTTATTATATTATTTATAAAAAATAATTTTATTATTATTAGTTTTTACAAAATCAAGTGATATTGAAATCATTAAAATCATTCAGGGAAAAGTTGAATTTATATTTTTTCTAATACACTTTTATTGAGAGCACCAGTATATAAGACTTAAAAAAGGAATATTTGGTGAAATATGTTTCATTATTTCATTAAGAATATTATCATTAATATAAAAGAAGTTAGTATTGATAATGAAAAATATATTAGTATAAATTAAGATGATATTGAAAAATGAGTTGATTTCAAAACGTCCTTCTAGGCGGCTGCAGAGAAGAAGCGCTGCCGCTCATCCAAAGACTGCGCAGAAGATGAATGCTGCATTGCCAGGTCATTCCTGGGCTTTCGAAAAGGAGATTGCAGAAAATTAGCTCAAAAAGGTACACAATATTAAAGAAAATAGTAACTGTTAGAGAAAAAAAAATATTGCTCAGATTTTTTATTTGATTGTATATTCTAAATTTATAACCTAATTTTTGTTCGCGGTGTTGAAACATATGACCCATAATATTTCATTTCGCTTTTACACTTTCTCTTTTTTTTTACATTATATCAGTTATTTATAGATTATTTGCTTATTATACTATTACATTTCAGCTACTTTAAAAATACAGAATATATATATATGTGTGTGTGTGAACTTCATCAAAAGCAGTATGTTTCAAATGTTATTTATGAGTGTACTTTAACAAATTTTCTTTTAAAATTTTCTATAATGTGTGATCTTTATTCTGCTTTTATTCTTAATGTTATTTACCTTGAAAATGATATAAAAAATTTAACTTAACATATATAAATTCGTCACCTAATTTTCAATGTCGATTTTATATACATGCATAAAAAGCAATAAAATTTTTGTTCTATTTTTTCAATTGAAAAATAAATTATCATTGATAGAAGAAATGGAAAATAAAAAATAGGAAGGATATAATAAACAATTGGTTTTTAATGAAATCAATGAAAAATCAAATTAATGGCGCATTATATCTCTGCAAGAATAAAGCGCAGAACTAATTTTACGAACCAAAACTAATTGAAACTGAATTTCCTATATATTTATTATATTAGTAACAAAAAAAGGAATTTTATAGGAATTTCCGATAAAATATTTGTAAGCATTTTTTCTGAATTTATATCCTGATAGATATTGATCCTTTATATGGTATAGAAAATATACAGTTGTATACGTGTCTAATAATTGCCGGTAACCAAGTTTATGACTAATCATGGTGATTTTAGTGACCATCATGACCAGTTTCTATTTGTGAACGGAACTCTTTTCTTCTGAAAGTTTTGCCCACACATGATTAAGAACTTGGAGTTATAGAATTCAGAATCAGATTAAGAATTTGAAGTATAGTATTTCTTGTCAACTAAATTCTCAGAATTGAAAATAAAATCTTCAGCAAAAACCAGTTAACTGCATTGGTTTCATTAAGTAACAGAATGCCCTGTATTGTACTTATTTGTCAGATTTTACAGACTTTTATAAATATATATCCTTCTATGACACAGTCTGGAATATTTACTCATCTAATATTCAGCTCAATTAGTTCAATATTATTATTCTTTATTTTATTTCCTTTATTTATTCATACGCTTTTTTACCTTGATTTTTTATTTATTTCCACATTTTCATTTTATTTATTTTTAAATTCACGCTAATTAGTTTATTATCCCATCTTACAGAATTTTTCTCTTTATAACTATCTTCTCTGCTTTAAAATATTGTTTTTTAATTGAAATTTTACTTCGATTTTTAGTGGGTTTTGTACGTCATAATATATGTATATGTATTTGAAAGTGTTTGAATGAGTGTATTAAAATGTGCATGCATCTATATTTGTATGAATATTTTAATTTAGTTATTATATTAATCTTTCTAATTTTACGCATACTTTTATCATCTTGTTTTTCGCTATATTATTTTAATTGATAATTTTTATTTTCAAGAATTGGTTTGTATCCTTTTAACATTTTTTTCATAATTTTTTTAGCCTGTGGTACATTTAATATGTTCGTAAATGTATCGAATGCTTTGCACGATATTTTCTAATATTGTATCCTTAAAAGACAATAACAAGGACCTTGATTTTCCTTTAATCTTTGAACAATAAAGTCCATTATTTCGAATAATTTTTATAAAGCCTTTAATGCCGAGAAAATCAGTTAAAAAAATTCTTTAAAAAAAATCAGTTAAAATTCTTTTAAAAAAATTACTTTAAATTCTAAATTGTAAATAATTTCTATTGAAACATATTTATGCAACAAGAAAATTGGCAAGAAATCTCAAAAAAGAGTAACCGATATTCCATTACTTTTTTTAGATTTTAAGTGAATGTATTTTGAATTTGTCCACACCATCTATGAATAAAAATTAGAAATAAACAAAAATAAAATGAGCTTATTTAAATATACGAATCTGGATGCTTGTTGAAATAGGTATAGTACAGACATTACATGATGTACAAAAGAATGTAAAATTATTAATTAACATGGCAAAATGAATCTGAACTAGGCTTAATGGCAAATTTCTTCGCAATTTCAGCAAAGGAATTACTCAGTAACCTACATTAGAAAATCCAGTGTTTCACAGTATGATTTTATATGTTTATTTACTGATTTTTTTTCATTTACAACCTAAAATTTTATTTGTTTCAATATTTCCACATTAGTCTATATATCAGAAGAAATGTTGGCGTATATACCAGTAAATCATGAAGAATAAGATTAATAATGCCTGATACATGCATATTCGATACAATCTTAGGTTCGAATTTTTTGATGACTGCATTACTGTTTTTGGTGTATTTAGTCTAAAAAAAGATTTAAAAAAATTGAGGGATAAGAAAGCAGATACAAGAAATGCACCTATCATTACAAGGTAGTAATAATAGGCACATTTAAAATGGTATGCATTTTTCTTAATATAGTCATTAGTTCTATATTAAATCAGCATAAAAACTGCTATTTATTTACTGCTGCTATTTATAATATATAACTGCTATTTATACGTATTATAACTGCCACGCAGACACAATGAAAATCATACAATTTTAATATGTAAATCATAATCAATGTTTTTTGCCCACAGTAGAATTAATCGGTGAAAAAAAAGAGGTCAATCCTATCACACTTACATCGAATTCTTTGAGGGAAAAAAATGTAAATTTTAATTTAACAGTAAAAACATTCCCATTTAAGAGAGAAACTTAAAAAAGAAATGCATACATATATATAATAAATGTTTCATTTTCGTTTTAGGGGAGAGCTGCAGTGAAGATGATGAGTCAATCGGATTCGTGCACGAACAATACATTGGACACTGTCCGTGCGATCTTGGTTTCTCTTGTCAGCCTACGCAAGTGAAAGATTTGCCATTTGTAAGTAATATCCCAACAATAACAACATTAAGAACAAACATTCTTTTTTATATTTTATATTTGCATATTATTTTAGAACTGTAAAACTTAGCATTCTTTCAAAATAGCAATTAAAGAAATTATTTATTGTATCTCGTGATTGCGGTTGAGATTCGAAAGTTTTTTATTTTAAAGTTTAGTTGCTTGTACTATCTCTATAACCATCCCGTAAGTGTAAACATTAAGGTGACCAAGTTTCATCGCAATCGGATGAACGGTTCAGTAAGGCATAAGATTCATACAGACAAGCATTCAATTTTATTTATATAGATGCATTTTTTCCCAATTCAGTGCTGATTTTTATTCATTTTGCTGAAATAGAAACACATAATCATTTTTTTTACAGATCGGAACAGTCAAATATGATGAGAGATGTGTGGAAGATGTTTCTACAACAACCGCAGCGGAACCTGAGTCATAAGCACCTGAGCCGGAAACCGATGCTCTTGCAGAACAGAACTCTATTTACGGCAAATCAATAAAGGATTCGATGTAATTTCTGCAATAAAGTGTTCTACAACTGAGCTGGTGGTCATTTATCTGCTTAACACTTTCGCAATGGAGTCTCTAATTATTAAAAAATCTTTCTGTAGTTTGAAATCTTTATAAAATTTTTCAAGGACATTAAGATGTGGTGACGGTATCTTGAAATTCACAATAACATTTGAATACTTTTTTTTTTTACTTTTATGCATATAAAGGAAAGAAAGCGAAGTATTGTAATTTTCCAATTTGAGATTTTGACGTCTACCTCATGTTCAGAGGTCCCTGAGTTCAATAAATACACTTTTGTAATTACGTATGTCTCTCTGTCTCTGAACATGTTTAGAGCAGAAAGAGGGGTTTTAAGGTAGGGAATTTGCATATAATTTGTAGAGTTCAATTAAATTTAGAGCATTTCTTGATTGCATACTTCAAAACTTAAACCGAAATTTCACTCCCTTCCTATGGGCTCTGTTATTTAAGACGTCTTAAATCTTGAAAGTTGTTTTTATAATATATTTATATTTCAATATTGAGTTCTTGTTTACAAACTGCATGCAACGGATTGAATCGTCAAAAATATTGCCAATAATCGCACATATACTAAAAATGTTATATTCACGTCCAAGATTCATAATTTATGGCTATAGTCCACCAGCTTCACGAGGGGCAGTAGCGTTCTTACATAAGAAGTAGCTTAAATGTCCGCTTTAATTAGGAATGGTGGAAAGAACAACATTTATTTTTGTATCAGAAATGAATACAATCATTGAAATCGAATGATATATGAAGAAGAAGTGTAAATAGTATTTATTATATTCTTTCTTACTTTATTTTTCAAGAGCTTCAGGATAGACAGTGTTTTTTTCCGTTCTCAGCAGAAACAAATAAATTTCTTGCCTGTTCGACTCGCAAGCATCCAGCCTACAACTGGTTATGGGAAAAAGCATGGATTTCTTAGGATCATTTAAAGTACGAGTAATACGTAGTCAATATTTTAAGGCACAGCAGCGCATAAGAGACACGGAGATAAACATTCATTTTCATTTATACAGACTAAAAGATGAAAGTTGTATATATTTTTAGGCATGTCATTTCATCTTTGTGAGTAGCAACATAGGAAAGGATACTGAAATTTCAGCCAAATCTATAGTGATTTGTTGTAGAATATCGATTATTAGAATATGAAGCACTTTCTTACAGCTTTTTCATGTGCACGGTAGCTTTCATTCAGAAAGCAGATATCATTCTCAAAGAGAAATGAAATGAGGATTCCGAATGAGCTCTTTTCTTAATTATATATCAATTATTTTAATAAACAAATGAAGTTTTAAATATTTTGGTAGCTTAGCATTTTTAATGGTAGTTTTATTAAATTCAAGGGGAGTGAAAGCTTTTTAGGAGAATATGTGAGAATTTTGAGGGAAATCTTTTCCGCTGTGTGAAAACTACTTTCATAAAATTACTAGCATCTACCCGCCGAGTTGCTGCTACAAAAGAAATAATTTTGGAAATATATTTTGAAATTTAAATTCTCTTCTTTAATTAGGGGTGGTGGAAAGAAGGTATTTATTTTCGTGATAGAAGTCGAGTGTAAAAATTATTTATTCAATTCTTTCTTACTTTATTATTCAAGAGCTTTAGAGTAGGCAGTATTTTTTTCCATCTTCAGTTGAAACAATAAATTTCTTGACTGTTTGACTCATAAGCATCCAGCATACAGCTGGTTATGTGAAAAACATGGATTTTTTAGATTCAGTCCGCACATTTTAAGTGCAAGTAATAAGTATTCAAAGTTTCTTCGCAATCGGATGAGCGGCATGACAGTGCATAAAAGACCTGAAGACATACATTCATGTTCATTTATATGGACTAAAAGATGAAGGTTCTCTATACATATTTTAGTCATGTCATTTTTTCTTTTTTGAGCAGCAATATAGCAAAAAATACTCAAAATTCATCCAAATCTCTAGCGATTGGTTGTAGAATATCTGATTTGTTAATATTTGAATATTGAGTATTTTCCTAAAGCTTATTCATGTTCTCAGTAGCTTTCATTCATAAAGCATATATCACTCTCAACAAGAAGTGAAATAAGAATAGCGAAGGAGCTCTTTTCTTAATTATTTTTTCTTAGTCTTTTTTTAATTAACAAATAAATTTTAAATATTTTGATAGCTTAGCATTTTTATTGGCAGTTTTATTAAATTCAAAAATGACAGTTAAATTTTGTTAGTTTTATTACTTGTTTTGTATCCAAATTTAAATACAAATTTTTTAAAAAACTCCAGAATCATTTATGGAATTTAAATCATCTATATTCATAAGAAATTAATTTTTTTTTCTTTATGAATTTTAAGTTTTATAGTATTAGCGTTAGAATATAAGGAAAAATTATAATTTCATGTTTTATAAAAATATACATCTTAAGCTTTTTTTGTGCTTTTCAATTTATGTTAATGAGAGTTATCTATTGAAGGAACGTAGATTGTGAATTAATTGCAATAATAAAAGACAATGCTTTTTAACTTTAAAAAAATTCTAATCTTATTTTCCCAGCAGACTTAATTAATTTCAAAACCAAAGTTTTTATGAGATTTTTTTCACCATCTTTTTCCCTAAAGTGTTTTTTTTATTGTGATTCAAGCTTCTTAAATTCAACGGCAAAAGAGAAATCAATTGATGATTTCAACAAGAGATCCTTCTCTAATACATCAAAATGAATTTTTAAACACATTATTAAAAGTTTCTTTCTTTCTTTTTTTGTAAAATTATTCTCAGGATTTAATTTTTATTTTATATTTATGCTTTTCAATTCTATTTAATAATATCTGATTAATTATTATGTAATATGGAATTGATGGAAGTTCAGAATTTTTTAAAAACATATTCCATCTTATTAGGACAGTAGTCAGAGTTTATTAATGAATTAAAGGCTTTATTCATTTATAAGAACAATTGATATTAAGATTTTGAGTCAAATTCAAATTAAACTTTTATTTTTGTTATTGTAATTAACGAAATCAAAAGAATACTTTTTTTAGAATCTTTAATTTCAATTAATTAACTACAATTTAAGTTTTGATATATAATATATTTCTGATTCCGTAATTTCTACGAATTAAATATTTCTTAACATTATTTTGTTTCCAGTCAACAATTTCAGAATGTTCATATCTTATAGAAATATGCAATTTAATATTCTCTTATATTATAACACATGGAAGTTAAAAACGAAAAAAATGATAAATATCAAAAAATTTAAAGTTTAAATGTAAATTTTAAATATAAAAATTAAATAATTATACTGCAATGACTTTCATACTTTAAGGCATATTTATCTAAAGGTTTATCCGATTATTGATACTAGTAATGATAATTTTCACTAGCTAAAAAAAAATTTCAACTAAATCTCCAAGTAACATAAAATGAATCTATGCATTTAAAATAATACAGAAAATCAATGAATCAGTTAATCGTATAGCTTTGACAGTTAGTCTGACTTTGTAATTACTGTTTCTTATGAAAATTTACAACTTCTATATTCGTCAGCAAATGAATCACTGTGGAATTTACATCTGCAACAGTATAAAAATTTTATGGTTGCATTTAATATTAAAGCGCATTCTATTTCAATTAAGATAACAGAAAGCAAAGTTACCAGATCGCAAGCGGAAAGA
Organism: Argiope trifasciata; assembly: GCA_026543055.1. Classification (NCBI taxonomy): domain Eukaryota; kingdom Metazoa; phylum Arthropoda; class Arachnida; order Araneae; family Araneidae; genus Argiope; species Argiope trifasciata. Next base: position 1,123,818 of record JAPMOQ010039177.1, read on the forward strand.
AATGCATAAGAATTTTCACCTTTCCTCACAGGAATATATGTTGCTGCTTTATTTTAATCCATCAAATGTGTCAAATGGGCTGTGTCTACAAAACGGTCTACCACTTTCTTCTTACTTTATTTATTCTTTCGAACACAAGATCCTGCAACAATCCTTCCTTTTAATAGCTACTCTTTCACTTTGTAGCACTTATGAATAAATTGGAAAAAAATCTTGACTCATCCGGTGAGAAAATTCAGCTTAAATATATTCCATTGGATGTCATGAAATATATGCTCTCAAAGTTTAACAGGATTCATATTGTAAATATTCACTACAATTGTTCGATGTATGCTCTGACCAAAACAATGTAGGTGAAATAATTGATTAAACATTTGAATGATGTCCTCTAGTAATATTGTAGACATGGTGTCTTGTATATGATTTATGAAAAATGATTCAAAATTGAAAAATGAAACAAGACGAATCTAAATTATTGAAAGCTTAAAATAAACATGAGTGCTATTTCTTAAAATTTTAAACAAACGGTAGAGTGTAAAATATTATTTTTTCCTTTTATGTCAAAAGTATCTCCCTTTATTAATTTTACATAAATATTTTTTTAAATAACAGAAGTCAAGTGTATGTGAATTTATTAAAAAATAAAGATTTGTGAAAGAAAAATCAATAAGTCAATAAACCGAGATATTTTGGCGTTAATATAATAGAGATTGTTAACTGAAGACTAAATCTAATTTGCGCAAATGCAATTTATTAGCACTGCCTCAAAATTTAATTAGAAACAATAGAAATGACTTCGAACTAGCAGTAATGAAAACTTTCAAGAGATAGAAATGAATACTAGCAAAACTTTAATGAAACAACAAGAAAAAAAACGAATTTTCGATACTGTCAAGGTAAACTCATTTCTTGATTATAATTATTATTCAATATTTTTATGCTTAAATCCAAAAATTCTGTTTCATTATGAAAAAATACTTTCTGTTCATGAGATTCGCCGTCGAAAACCTTGTCTATTGTATGCTATTATTGAAACACCAGGTTGAGCCAAATTTGAAAGTTGCTATTATAAACTGTTTTCATTAATATTTATTGTGTTTTCATTCACTGTTTCCACTGGCAATTATGCATTCTTTCTCCACATATCATGCACTTACTGCGCCAGGATTTTCCTTATTGGCATTTTCTGATACTAATTTTTTTCTTGATAATCAAAACCACATTCTTCATTGTTTATGGCACCCAAATAGTGTTACATTACAAATCTTGCCCAAATAGTGGTACATAACATGCTACTAGGCCCCAAACACCGCCTGTTAATTCATGACCACTCTGTTAGTTAAAATTATTCTTTTCCTCTTTTTATTATTATTATCTTTAGAATAAATTTAAAAGTTTTTCTATTTCCTTCAAAAGTATTCAGAACACCTTTTGCATCTGATTATTATGAACAGTAGAGTATTGAACCATTTAAAATTATATTCATTAAAATGTTTTCACCCAATCCCTTATTTTATTAACTATGAATTTACTAGACTTCTACACTTCAATTACACTTCTTTTACGTAAACATTTCAAAGAAAATAAATTAGTTTATCAGCATTTTAAAAGGAAAGCCTTTTAAATATATCTGATACCCCCTGATGAAAAAGTCATCCGAAATATTTTTATAAATGTAAAAAAGTGCAGTATTTATTTCTGTTAACGTCGATTATTGTAGATAACGTCCTAAATACTGTAGAAAGACGCCATTGAATAAAGTTTCTTTCGGTAAAAAAGCGTTTTTACGAGTAAGTTATATGATATAATTCATTAACCGCCTGCGTTTTCACGGTACATTTCATCGCTTAAGAAGCAATCGTAACGATAAAAGCGCCATATTTATCTCATTCTAACAGTATCTGATTATATAAAGAGTCGTTTTGTTTTGAAAATCAACATGCATTAGAATTCGTAAATCAATAAATAAAAAAAAATATAGAGATAGATATAAGTGCCTTTTATAAACCGAAGATGGATAGACGAGTAAAAATTTTCATAATTTAAAATATTGCAAAATAATTCGATTTTCTTCAATCAAGTAAAATATTTATTTCTCTTAGAATTAAAAGATTGAAATTTTCAGGACATTTAAAATGAAATCTTAAAACAACTAACTGATATAAAATGATTTAATTCGAGAGATTTTCATTTATTATATTTTTCTGAATTGTTCGATTGAAGTTCTAAACGTTAAAAAGAAAAGACTAATATTTTGATACGATTTTAAAACAGTTTATATTGCTTAATACCCTTTTTATACATATGCAAGTCAAGGAATATAAAATTGTTTACCATCGTGATCCAATATACATTGCATCTCAACGTTAAGCTCTAATATATCGAAATGTAAATAAGCGATCTATTACCAAATATGTATTGCTTAGCTACAGACTTGCTTTGCTAAAAATAAGAGGAACAGCTTTATCTAATTTTACAAAACACTTAATTTTACAAAACAAATAAAAATAAATGAATTTATAAGTTAATAAAGACAATTATAGTGGTTAATTGTATTGTTTTCAAAATGAATGGGTGTATTTCAATATTCCTAGTATTCGGTTGCAATCCAGTTTCCACACTATACACATTTAATTTCTGTGCAAAATAGTGCTCTAAAAGACATTTAAATAACAATTGGTTTCTAATTGATTAAGTCTACCTTATTATAATTTACCTCAGATAAAATAAGATTCGAAATAGACAATATTACACATGAAGTATTAAATGAAATCTTAAAGGTTCTCTTCGCTTAATTAATATGAAATTGTAAACAAAAATTTCTCACAAATAATTCAATGTCTCTGAATTCCATGCATTTAGTTCGCATTTTCTTCTTTTTATTCGAACTGATTGAATAACAATTTTTACAAATCCATTATTCAGTTTGATAATTTGACAGAAATTTCTTTGTTTGATTTTAATTTGTTTTTATTATAGAATTAATTATTAAATTATCAACAAAATTCAATTACGTTGATGTTTAAATTTATTTGGAATATTAAGAAAAAAAACTTTTAAATAATTTACTTTTATTCTATTATTTCATTTCCTTTTCAGTGTGAATGCAAAATTTAAATTAATTACAATAAACCTAATATCATATTTTATTTAAGTGATAATTTATGCTAAAGCATTTTTGAACCTACTTTTGTATTACGAAAAACTAAATTTACTTTGAAGCCCTACATTCTGAACTCAAAGGTAAAATAAATGTCCAAATTAAAACCACTTGAAATCAGCGGAGATTCCAGTCAAATTTTCTAGAATTATTAATGTGGAAAGTTGAACCATGAGCTGTTAATGTTGAGCTTTACTAACTTAAAATTTTAATTATTTGTGTATGATTTTTAAAGATGATTTTATCATCATTATAATTTTCTTCATTAACTCCTGAATTTTTTTTTCAGGAAAATGATCTTTTACCATTCAGTAACTTTGAAATTAAATAATTTATTCTTCATTTGTATTGTTAAAAAGGTATTCAAAACATCAATTCTATCTATTTATATTTTTTCTTTAATTCTACCTAGCATTTAGAACCAAAGGTAGCTAAATATTAATGGAATTAAATACATAAATATTTTTTACAATAAATCATTACTTTTTTATTAATTTTTTCGTCTTTTTACATATTATGACACATAATTTTAACATAATTAATTAAAACATAATTTTTCGATTGCAGAACGACCAAATAATTTTTATTTGAAAAATTTCAAATAGGTTTTGTTTATTAATCTTCAAGTGGGTTTCTGTTTTTGTTTTACTAAAAAATGACGTTAATGTGTTTTTTTTTCTTTCTCTCTTTTTTCTTTTCTTTTTTTTAAATTTTGCCTATAGTAAAGAACATTTGATCTGTAAGGTATTAAGCTATGTTACTAAGGTAATAAGGCCATTACTTTAATCTGTATCTTAGAAAGACGTAAGACATACATCTGCTAATATATTTAAGGTTTTTATTTTTATGTATGTATTTATTTATTATTATTATTATTTTATTTATGTGTTCTTCCAGAATGTTCAAGATATATCTGGGAAATTTGTAAAAATTCCCTACATATTAAAAAGGCAAACACCAAAAAATAGAATTCCAAACATATAAAATAAGCCTATCCCATAAAAATGATTGACATTTTAATTTCTTTGTTTCAATTGTTTATAAAGTAGAGTTAGTCGTTTAGTTTTCAATTTAATTTTAAACTTCTCTAATTTTTAATTTTCTAATTAATTTTCCCCATATTTTAACAGAAAATAGTTAAATTGATTCGAAAAGCAATTTGTGAGAGTGTCAATAAAAAGCAATATTTGTTATATTTTCTTATTCATTTTGAAAATACACTGATGGAAAAAAAATCCCAACACTAAGAAAAAATTATTGTACAGTAATGAAATTTTAGGATTACATTTGTCTAGGTAACATATTTAATTGATTAAAGTTTCAAGATCACAGGTAGAGCCATTGGCGAGAAGAGCCATTTCAAATGTGAAATGTTGGTACATTAGTAACCGGTGTAACCGCCAGAATTTTGAATGCAAGCATGCAAACGTGCATGCATTGTGTCGTACAGGTGTCGGATATCAGTTTGTGGGATGGAGTTCCCTGCCTGTTGCCCTTGGGCGGTCAATGCAGGGACGGTTAATGCTGGTTGTAGATGACGCTGGAGTTGTCGTCCAATGATGTCCCATACGTGCTCGATTGGAGAAAGATCTGGTGATCTAGCAGGCCAAGGCAACATGTCGACAATCTGTAGAGCATGTTGGGTTACAACAGAGGTATGAGGGCGAGCGTTATCCTGTTGGAAAACACCCCCTTGAATGATGTTCCTGAATGGCAGCACAACAGGTTGTATCACTAGACTGACGTACAAATTTGCAGTCAGGGTGCGTGGGATAACCATGAGAGTGCTCCTGCTGTCATACGAAATTGCTCCCCAAACCATAACTCCTGGAGTAGGCCATGTGTGTCTAGGCCGAAGACAGGTCACTAGCAGGCGTTCACCTGGCCTCCTTCTAACCCACAAACGGCTATCACTGTGACCAAGGCAGAACCGGCTTTCATCAGAAAACACGACAGATCTCCACTCCGTCCTCCAATGAGCTCTAGATTGACACCATTCACGTCGCAAACGGCAGTGGTTTGGAGTCAGTGAAATGCACTATACAGGGCGTCTGGCTCGGAGCTGTCCTTGAAGTAACGGATTTATAACAGTTCGTTGTGTCACTGTGGTGCCAACTGCAGCTCGAATTCCAGCTGCAGACGCAGTACGATTAGCCACAGCCATTCACCGAATACGACGGTCTTCCCTCTTAGTAGTACCACGTGGCCGCCCGGAACCTGGTCTTCTTGAGGCAGTACCTTCCCTTCACCCCTGCCGCGAATACTCATGCACAGTGAATACATTCCTGCCAAGTCTTTCTGCAATATCGCAGAAAGAAAACCCACCTTCTCTTAGCCCTACAACACGACCTCGTTCAAACTCAGTGAGCTGTTGATAAAGGCTTCTTCGTCTTCTTCTGAGAGGCATCCTTGACTAACATTAACCTACTACGTCAATCACAACTGTAAATAATGATCACGAACCTTACAGCGCTTATTTAAAGCAAACCTCATTTGCATGTTCATAGTGTCGCTACTAGCGCCACACTTACGCGCGTAGCTCGAAATCTGAATCGACGTCATCTTTCAGATGTATAAACACGCCTACCAAATTTCGTTTATCTAGCACAGCTTCTTCCTAGTGTTGGGATTTTTTTTCCATCAGTGTATTTAAATAACACTGAGGCAATCAAAAAATAAAAAGCGAGTACTTCTTTGTTATAAGTTTCGCTATATTTTTATAAAAGCAAAAATATTTCACACAATAAAAAAGTTCAAAGTAATGAACTATTTAGATTTTATGCAAACCATCAGTAGTTAATTTTTTTACCAAGCAAATATTCATTTACATATAAATATATGAAAAAGTTCTTTAAATTAATTTTTGAAAACATTTTATATTGCTGATGAAACAGTTAAATAATTAAATCGAAGCACAATTTTAATAAAAAATGCATTTGAATTCTTTAAAGGAGATTGTAAAAACCATTTTTTGGGAAATCAGTTTTAAATTTGATAACTGTAAAAAATATTTTACTTCCTTGCCGATATGAAATAGTAGGTTTTCATTACTAAAATTATTATTTTGGAGATGATCATAATAGAATTTAAATGGGCTTATTAAAAAAACATTTTAGGCTATAAATCAGAAATACTTTACTTATTCATTTATTTTCAAAGATTAGACAAATGATTAAATACACACATGAAACATTTCATCTTTGCTAATGCTGTATAATAATTGTATTTAACAGGTATGGAATGGATAACCTACACTGATTCACTGTTGCTAAGGAAGAGTTACGTCTTTCGGAATAATTAAGTATTGACAAAGATTGAATAAATGAAACTAAGTTCATATTTAGAAGGGAGTATGTGCATTAATTTTATTGCAAAATAGTGCAGATATTCCCACATCGAAGAATTAAGAACTTAAAAATGAAAAAGGTGCTCCTTGGAGGATTTCCAAACAGTCTTCAGGTGAGAATGATTCAGACATGAGTACCTTAATTAAGTATGTGATGATTACTGGCACACAATAATGCACATTTTGCATCTGTTCTCCATGCTCCCCACTAAACTGTCGAGAAGTTATTCGGGGATATTGTCCCACTCCTCTCTCAAGGCAATTGTGAGCTCTTGCACTGCTTGGGGCAGGATGGTTCTTTGTGAAACACATCTGCCAAGAGCATCCCAGGCATTTTCAAGGGGTTTTAGGTCGGATGAGTATGCAGGCAATATTTTTACTTTGCACTTTACTTACTATCGGATGAGTATCCTTCCAGTCGTCCATCTGTTTGTTCACGATTATAGGCACTCAAATTATGTCTTTCTCTTAATTATTACAAGTACCAAACTTAATTTCAAGAAAAATCTTTTATAACATCCAACACTATTTTGGGTAAAAATCAAACAACATGATTTTTCTCATGAATCTTGAGCTTGTATGCAATGTCTTTTATACGGATAACGTATCCTGGTCTACCATGCGCTCTCAACTTGAATTTACTTTTATTACCCAGTTGTTGGAAACGCACTTTTGCATAGCTCACTTGTTGGCAATTGCAAAGCAGTGTAGTTGGTAGGATGTTGAATTCAAATGTCTTGGATTTTAAGTTCGAACCTCAGAGGCCAAAGAATCTTCACGTGTGTATCAGCTGGTGCATGCATAAATCTGTAGTGGCCCTAAAGTCCTCCAAAACGAGAAAATATCACTGGCAGTACCTAATCAGAGATGATCATTCGATGTTTTAGGTCTAAATTGTAATCTGTGAATGAAGCCCGCCCTGTAAAAGGTTGTGATGCGTAAGTGGCTACGACTTACTCTTCATCCTAGAAGGAACTACTGAAACAAGAAACAATACTTCTTCTTGCAATCTCGGACTTCGTCAGTTGTGTTGTCTATGACAAGATCCACAAAAAGCAAGAACATTTCATATGTATACATGACTAAATTAAATTTAGCAGATAGTCGTGTGTTTTCTTAAATTATTGAAGACGTATAATTGTTAATTATATGCAAAATTATTGTGAAAAAATAAAATGACGATATTATAAATTGTTTCAGTGAGGGGGAAATAGAATTAATTAAAATCATATAGATCATAAATATATTTCTTTATGTGAAATCTTTTTTTTTCTTCTCTCTATTTCAAATAATCTAATTGATAGGGAAAAGCATTAAAAGAAAACAAAATAGCTTCATTTTAAAGAATGCAGAGTCGATTGTAATATATTGAGCTCTTAATTCGATTTCTTGAAGTTATACTTCCTTTTTTATTTTAAAAACCGAAAGTATTTTGATCCCCGCTTTCTCAAAAAATATCCACATAAGCAAAGTATTTTTACTATCTGAAAATATAATTTTCCAAACAATGGCTCTATAAATTATCATTATTTCTCACGTATAAGCAGTTTCGATAAAAAAAATATTTGTATCGCATCTAAAACCGAAAGAAGCATCATTTGTGGATGAAAAAGTTGCAGATATTTGATAGACGTAAACTATTAAGTGCCTTTTCATGTATTTGCATTACTGTTTCTACATGAGTTCTCATACATAGAGCTTAACAGTTTGCTTATTTTTATGTTTTTGTCTGAAAGATCTCCTATTATTTTTAAGCTTATTATGAAAGGATAAAGAAGATAGTGAATTTCTAAGTTGAGAAAAATATTTTATGTCCTCCTAAAGCAGGTTTTTTTAACTAAAATTTTTTTATAAAGTCGTTTTATAAAAGAAGTGAAATCAAACATTTCAGGAACTCGAGATATAAAATTGAAATAAAACAGGATTTATTATTGCAAGTTTAAGATTTTTTTGTATGAAATTCATTATTTGAAAACAAATAATAAGCAGTTGGTTACCAAACACTAAGGTTAAATTATTTGTTGTGAGGAAACAGAATAGAATTAACAGTGTTTATTATTTTTTTATTATGAATAGTACACGATTAAATAACTTTAATTTTACACTTTCAAAATTCATTTCTTTCTTCTTCCGGCCTATAAATAAACTATCTGTTACCAGGCGCATTGCTGAGACCGAAAAAAATATTATAAAGAGCAATCAAACAATAATTTGGCAATATTCTGGGGAATTAAGATGAATGGTTCGACATTATACAAAATACGAACAAATATCTTTTTCATATATTAGATTTGTATATTCTTTTAGAATAGTAAAACTTGGTTTTCTTTCAGAATAGTAATGAAAGAAATTATTTATTGTACCTCACGACTCGTTTAGTATTCGTTCAAAATTCTCAAATTAATTAAAAACGCTAAAAGTTAATTAAAATTCAAAACCCCCAGAGTTGGTATCCTCGAAACTTTCTCGCATAATCTGTAATAAAGTTACCTCTGTGAATGACTTGCATTCAATTTGCGTACTACAGCTAAAAAATATGAATCTTTAACTTAGATTTAGCATTTCTACTACTGTCTCCTCGGCGATTTATTTGGCAATGAATCTTTGTTAAATAGATGTGGTTAAGATTCGAATATTTTTACGTTCTGATAATTTTTCTACCCTAATAACTATTCCGTAGGTGTAAGCAATAAGCTGACCAAGTTTCATCGCAATCGAATGAAGGGCTTAGGAAGGCATAAGAGACCTACAGACAAACATTCATCTTTATTTATGTAGATCAGCTAGTGAAATACTTTGTGAGGAATTATGGCTCAATTCATAGATGGACTGTTAGATCAAAAGGAATGGAAATGTTCATTCTTCAATGTGAATGAAGACATTTAAATAATTCCTCATAGTCACATTATCGCTTCTGTTTTTTTAATCTTTTAGATATCTGTAATTGTACAGATGTTATGTGTTAAAACTCATATTCAACCTCTAATTTTAATTGTCTTTGAACATATGCATGTTACATCTCTTTGGAAATCTCACATTCTATTCTCTTCCGCACTGAGCTAAAAGATGCCATTCAATGGGTAGTCAGTGACATCAAAGTGACTGGGGAGCTTCCATAAACACGACCCCAGATTGTACAATACTGTATGACATTGATCATTATTCGCAAATATTGTATAATCTTATACTATAAAACGATGAATGGTTGCCAAGTCGAAAATCGCCCCAGAATTAATAAACTCCGGTAAATTTGGAGGTCTGGGGTTTTTGGCCACGAGGAATCGATTGGCGCCAGTTTTGAAGCGCTACAGTCGAGCAGTTCGCAGTTACAGATAGGATATTTTCAAACTTTATTAGTTCGCCATAATGGCTAATAGGTTTCAAGCGGTAACGCGCTGCAATTTATAGCTAATATGGCGAACTAATAAAGTTTCCAGAAGATGATCCGGAACTGATCTCGAAATGGATGATCCATAACCCGTGTGGTGATATGAGCCCAAGCGCTCCGTGCATGGTCAGCAAACACGGAAGTGCAGATGGGAATTTCCAATGGAACATCAAGATATGACATCGCTGGTGGACGATGAAAAGCCGAGGTTTAACCGGTTATCTTTTCACCAATGGTTTCACAAATTTTCTTATGGCATGTATTGTTTTGATAAATCACAATTGAAAATTTAAATCTTCGAGTTAGCTTCGATACCTGTTTTCTCCGAGCGGAGCTCGGTCACCCGCTGGTATTGTTTAATATCATATAGTATTGTACAATATAGCACAATGTGTGTGTGCTACTAGGGTCTAGTTTACGGAGGTTCCCCAGTCACTTTGATGTCACTGAAAAGTGCCATTCAGAGGGTAGTCGGTAACATCAACGCCGACATGCTACACTCAGCTGTAATTGGCGAAATCATGCGCCTCACTTGATACACTGTGGTGCCAGAGGTTGAACATCTTTCTTTTAAAGAAAAGGAAGTCTTTGCTGAAAAGATGAAAAGGGGCATTTCATATTCGGAATCAAAGCGAATTGTGAACGCCCGTTGACCTGTTGATGGATCCAGCTATTCTAAAGCTTTAGTGCTTTAAAAAGTATCAAATCATAGATTTCCTCCAAGAATCCTCAAAGCATGTAAAACACTGCATATCTGTCACTTTTAGTTTATAACTAAAAGTGACAGTAATTAATACTCCTAAGATGATAAATATCGTGCTTAAAGTCTGAAGAGATGTACATACAAGTGTTGATAGAATTCATTAATCTCCTAAATATAGAGTGCTTCCGTTTTTCAATCCATCATACTCTTTCACCGTTTTCGTGGGAACATTTCCATATGTTGTAATCTCTGCTTTCATGCATTCCAACTCAAAGTAATTTGTTATCTGGATTATGTAGAATATATTATCTCTATAATGGGAACTAAACATATTCTAAGAGGAAGGAAATGCTGCAATTTCATTCGATTAAAATCCTTTTTTCCCTCTTTTTGCTTTACATTTAAATTATATATTTCATTTATATTGAATAAATTTAACTTAGTGCACATTGTTAACCATTTTGAAAGCTTTCTATTTAGTATTATTGAGTTATTCTGTGTATTTTGATTCCAACTCTGGAACGTTACAAATTGCATTTTCAGCATTTATTACTTTTATTATTTTTATTTCAAGAAGCATGCTACCGAAGTGTAACATGCTTTTTTAAAAACTTATGATAACTCTGCCCTGTCATATCCCAAGCGTTTTGGAATACGACAATAAACCAAACATTAACCAATTTTAGTTTCAACTATATAAAAGTGACGATTTCGATGTCAATGACAAAGAAATGCCTGGTGGACCAAAAAAAAAGTGAAGACAACCAGTTTCCAGACTTATTGAACGAAAATGAGAAAAATTTTAGGAAATGTTTGAAAATATTTTGATTAATATATATATTGTATCAATTTTTCTCAAGGATTGTATTTTTAGAGTGAAAAAATGAAAAAAATACATATAAGTGCCTAATACAATAAAAGTAAATATATTTAACGTTTCATTCAAAGCAAAGATCTTTTACAGACATATTTAAAGAATTCTAATTATTCATTAGTTTCTGAATCAAGATATGTTTTTTCAACTGTGACTTTAGTTTTATCTTTTAACAATGAATGAAACGATTGCTTCTAAATGAGGAACAGCTGAAATCTTAAATAATATTAAATGAAAACCACAAAAAGGAATAAAGATTGTGATTTTTGAATCATTTATATTTTTACTGTGGAAAAAGTGTTACTTCTCTTTTTTATATTTTAACTATAGCTGAGAAGAATTATATTTTTATATTTTAACTATAATTGAGAAGAATCTAGACTTTCTATTTTTTAAACACTTTCAGGTATTAGAATTGCGTTAATTCATGCATATCTCTTTATTATCTTCCTTATTAATAATATCTTAATTTGACACCACATGCGTTTTTGAACAAACTCTGATATCAGATCCACCATTACTTATTTCAAAACGAAAATATTCTGAAGTTAGTTTCATTTTCTTAGGTTGATCTTCAAAAACTTCTTTTAATCTGAATAATCCTTTACATTATTTATTATTTCTTAGTTATTCTAGTCAAACTTTTAATATTATTTTACCATTCATTTTTTAACTAAATTCACAGATTTAATCTTTAAAAACACAAAATTGTAAACATAGGCGGATTCCGCACTGCATTTCAATACACCCTTTTGAATGTTGCTATTTGGAAGAGATCTTAGTGGCTTTGTTTCCTCAAGAAACAGCTCGTTATCAGTTAGAAACAAAGTAAATATTGCAGTCGGAACGTCTTAAAATTTCCCTCATTCCTGAATAAGCCAAATGTTTACTTCAGAATAGAGTTTGTTGACAGTGCGACTCAACCTGCTCAACCAAATAAAGCTTGGAAAAGGAAAGGTTTAAAATTAGATGATCAAATTTAAACAGGAAACGAATAAATTTCCACTCGTTATTACTAGAAATAGGCAGGATTCCTTATAATCGCTTTATAAAGATATTTTTGATTTTCCAATCAAATGCATCCATCTATACATATTTTGGCTTTATTTTTGTTTGACAATTTTTTAACTCATATATATTACTTCTACGTTTTATTTCTTTATCAAAAAAAGTTCAATAGCACAGTCTTACAGCCACAGAGGCACCAAATAGTTGCAACTTGAACGTTCTGAACAATTGAATGAGAGAATGTTGCAAACACGAAATAAGAAATTTATAACAAAATTGTAAAAGAAAGAAGTTGGAAAATCTTATATAAGGAAATTTGCGTATGTATGCATCTATGTATACACATATGTTTTAAAGCCATTCTTTGGTGCATTTTATAATCAAAAATTTATTTATTTAAAATGTTTCATTTACTTATTAAATAATTTGTAATAAAATAAATGATTTAATTTGAAATATTAATAATATATATTATTTCATTTAAATATTGATGCCCATTTATTAAAAATGAGAGATGTAATTTCTATTTTTTTTTGCTTCAAATAATCAACAAAACTTTGCAGAAAATAATTTATTGAAGGATTAGTAATGATAAAAAAGCAGTAGAACGAAAATAAGAAAAAAAAATATTATTAAGAAGAACTATATAAAAAATTTTAAGTTGATTCGTTATTTTAGGAATAAATTTCACTTCTGATCAAACTTTTGGTGCACGCAGAAATTTTATTCAGATGAACTGTTTATTATTATTTCGTTATTATCTAAATTTTGATGCTCATCAGTCTTGTTTGAGAGGTCAACGATGTTAGAGTTTGATCGAAGTTATCGATATTCATCGCAACTTCCGATATTAACAGATCATTTGTGCCATTGAAAGTAAATCTGTTAATGGGTTCCCTTTGAATTGTACTTTCGAAGCCTCTGAAGTGACATAAGTTGATGGATTGATAAGCCTTTATTTATTTCGAATTAGCTGGTATTCGGCTCTTTGCTGACACCGAAAAAATAATATTAAGTGCAATCAATCAATAACTTTGCAATGTCTTATCGAAATAGGATGAACTGTACGACAGTATACAAAGTACGAACAAACAAATATTCATTCTTATATATTTTATTTGTGTATTCTTTTAGAATTGTTTAACCTGGTGCTCTTTCAGAATGGTAATGAAAGAAACTTTAATGTATCCCGTGATTCAGTTAATATTCATTCACAATTCCCAAATTTAATTTTGATAAATGTGATTAAAATATTTTCTTTTAAAATTGATTAAACACAGAAAACAAATTTGTGCCATAAAATCGATAATATAGTTGAAACGATTATTTTCGAAAATTAAGATGGTGCGAAACTATTTGTACAATAATATTGTTAGTAGTTCTTGCAAAAAAAGCTATTTAATTAAAATTGAAAATCCCCAGGATTGATCTCCCCAACATTTTCTCCCATAATCTGTCATATTATTGTTAACTCTGAGAATGACTTGCATGGCATTTGTGTACAATAGTTAAACAATATTAACCTTTAACTTGGTTTTAGCATTTCTACAGAATCAATTTGTGTCTCCCCGACGAGTTGTTTGGAGATTAATCCTTGCTAAATAGATGAGATTGAGATTGGATTTTTTTTAAATTTTAGATAATCTTATTATCCCCATAAGCCTTCCTTAGGTGTTAACAATAACCTGGCCAAGTTTTATCGCAATCAATCGAACTATTTAGAAAAGTATAAAAGACATACCGACAAATATTCATTTTTATTTATATAGGTTAGATACTTGTACTATCCTTATAACCATCCCGTAGGTGTAAAAAATAAGCTGCCCAAATTTCATCTCAGTCTGAGGAACGGTTTAGGAAGGCATAAGACTCATACAGACAAACATTCATTTTTAGTTATTTAGATAGTGTATGGGTGGAAAATGCGTTGGGATATTTTTGATGTGCCTCATTTTAAATTTTTATTTCATATACTTTTATATATTTTCAAAAATATATAACCTTACCTAACGTTATTTCCTTACAGATCTAGTTTCATTTCTATTTCATTATACATTACGTATAAACATTTTTTTCTTTAAATTCATGATAGAAATTTATATTCATTTCATATTGGATCACTCATCTGTAACATATATATTTTGACACTTTTAGAATTTGTTGAAATATTCAGTGCTGATCAAATATTCAAGAATATAAAGAAACAGTCCCGGCTATGCTTTTGGTTTTCGGGCTTATGCATCTGGAGAATATGGCAATTAAGTTGGATCTATGCTGACGAAATGATCAATGGGGATAAAATAATAGGAGCTAGCTTGGTTTTATTTCAGATTATATGATTAAATAATATGCTGCTTAATTTTTACACTTATATAATTTTTTTAACAATTTAAAAATTATTTTTTTCAATTATGTTTTAAATGTTCTAAGGACTGGTTCTATTTAAATTATATCAAATATTTTTGTTGAAATATTCCATGCTCTTTTGATGATAAAGATTATTTTTAATGATATCTGTATGACTCTATTTTAATATCAAACTTTTCAGTTTTACGATGCGACTTTCACTCCCCAGAGGGGCATCTCGAAATCGGGAGGAGATGCTTCCAGCTTTACCATCCAACTTTCACACCCAAGAGGGGCACCACGTAATCTTCGAGGAGATGCTGCCGGTATGGTGGTTGGATCTTGCCAACCCGGTCTGTACATTAAAAGTGAAGATCTGACTATCGATGATGGGGCTTACTTCCTAAGGAGATGATTGTACCTTTGCCAGTGTTAGTCTTCAGTTCTCACTAGTGTTGCTCTAGCGAAGGCCTGGTCATTCAGTATTTATTTCCGATTGCCTATCGGATGGTACGGAGTATCAGTGATATGGCTATACTACTTTCACAATATACCTACTTTTTGATGTAACGACGGGAAATTATATCAATGTTCAGAAGCAGAATCATTTTGTTTGGATGTTAATTATGATTTCGGTGACGCATATCAGAGTATATTTCCCTTTTTTTTAGCTATGCCTTCAGAGGCAGTTAGAATTTAAAACTTTTTCCAGATCTTTAAACTTGTAGAAATATACTATCATAACTTTATAAAGCTTAATACACACATGCAATTAATATTTATTTTGTCTGAAATTTTATATTCCTTTTTATCTGTAATCATTTTATCTACAAATTGAGTTCATATTTTAATTATATATTAAAACTAAATCGATCACTAATACTTTTTAAGTAAAAATATTATTAATTAACTATTATTATTAACCTCTACTCTGAATTTTTTTTTTATGATATGAGACCGAATTCATTTAAACTTTTTCAATTAGTGAGTAAATGTCATATATGTCGCTTGCTGGGAGTGGGATGTTGAAGAATGAAGAAGATGGAAATTTTCCAGATTAACAATGTTTCATTTTAAAACGTAGGCCCCATGATTTTAAAAAAAAGTGTTATGAGAGCTCGAGAAATGAAATTCATCTTAAACGAAATTCTACTTTAATACACGGATGGAAAAAAAATCCCAACACCGAGAAAAAACTATTGTACAGTAATGAAATTTTAGGAGTACATTCATCTAGGTAACATATTTAATTGATTAAAGTTTCAAGATCACAGGTAGAGCCATTGTCGAGAAGTGTCATTTTAAATGTGAAATGTTGGTGCATTAGTAACCGGTGTAACCGCTAGAATTTTGAATTCAAGCATTCAAACATGCATGCATTGTATCGTACAGGTGTCGGATATCAGTTTGTGGGATGGAGTTCCCTGCCTGTTGCACTTGGGAGGTCAATGCAGGAACGGTTAATGTTGGTTGTGGATGACGCTGGAGTTGTCGACCAATGATGTCCCATACGTGCTCGATTGGAGAAAGATCTGGTGATTTAGCAGGCCAAGGCAACATGTCGACACTCTGTAGAGCATGTTGGGTTACAACAGCGGTATGAGGGAGAGCGTTATCCTGTTGGAAAACACCCCCGTGAATGCTGTTCATAAATGGCAGCACAACAGGTTGTATCACTAGACTGACGTACAAATTTGCAGTCAGGGTGCGTGGGATAACCACGAGAGTGCTCCTGCTGTCATACGAAATTGCTCCCCAAACCATAAATCCAGGAGTAGGCCCTGTGTGTCTAGGCCGAAGACAGGTCACTAGCAGGCGTTCACATGGCCTCCTTCTAACCAACAAACGGCTATCACTGCGACCAAGGCAGAACCGGCTTTCATCAGAAAACACAACAGATCTCCACTCCGTCCTCCAATGAGCTCTAGCTTGACACCACTAACGTCGCAAGGGGCAGTGGTTTGGAGTCAGTGGAATGCACTGTACAGGGCGTCTGGCTCGGAGTTCGTTGTGTCACTGTGGTGCCAACTGCAGCTCGAATTTCAGCTGCAGACGCAGTACGATTAGCCACAGCCATACACCGAATACGACGGTCTTCCCTCTGAGTAGTACCACATGGCCGCCCGGAACCTGGTCTTCTTGAAGCAGTACCTTCCCTTGACCACTGCCGCCAATACTCATGCACAGTGGATACATTCCTGCCAAGTCTTTCAGCAATATCGCGGAAAGAAAGTCACTTTTTCGTTGCCCTACAACACGACCTCGTTCAAACTCAGTAAGCTGTTGATAAAGGCTTCTTCGTCTTCTCAGAGGCATCCTTGACTAACATTAACCCACTACGTCAAATCTCAACTGTAAATGACGATCACGAACCTTACAGCGCTTATTTAAAGCAAACCTCATTTGCATGTTCATAGTGTCGCTACTAGCGCCAAACTTACGAGGGTAGCTCGAAATTTGAATCGACGTCATCTTTCAGATGCGACTACAAAATTTCGTTTATGTAGCACAGCTCCTTCCTAGTGTTGGGATTTTTTTTCCATCAGTGTATTTTCAATCAAAAGGACTTTAATGTCATTACATTTTATAATTATATTAATATGTTTGATTATTATAATTCTTTATAAGAAAAAAAACGAATATTTATATCATGTAAATAAAAATTAGTGAAGTAATTCAAAAATCCCTCTTTTTAGAAGAAGTTCTGATATTTGAGTATGTTAAAAGAGGTAACATAATTTGGTATTTAATTAATATGTAGTAAAGTAACGATATTCAAGCTTTTTATGATATGGGGAAATATCGACTTATTTTGGACGATATATCGCTATGATCAAGTTTATTTGTCACTAAACTCTAATTGCAGATAATTTTGGAATCCTCTAGAAACAAGAATTGCTGTAAGCAATAGTTTTGAAGCAGCTAATCGATAATAAACAACCGTGGTAAAACTGATAGCTCAAAGTGAACTCGCTAGAAAATTTGCTCAACT
Organism: Argiope trifasciata; assembly: GCA_026543055.1. Lineage (NCBI taxonomy): Eukaryota > Metazoa > Arthropoda > Arachnida > Araneae > Araneidae > Argiope > Argiope trifasciata. The sequence goes on from JAPMOQ010039177.1 coordinate 1,141,635, forward strand.
ACTCGCTTGTGTGCATCTTAACAGACTTATTCAGAACTATTCTATGTCTCGGCCTTTTATAACTTTCAGAATTGAGCATAAAATTTCTAGAATAATATCATATTTTTGATCTTATTGTCATCAAAATTAGAATGGTTTCGGTTATTTGCTTTTTCATCCACAAACTCGTCAAATAGATGCCAAATTTGGTGACGTCTAACAAGACGTCTATTCAACATTCCTTAGATTATTTGCAAAAATATCTTCATTATCATGACACTTATAATGTAGAAAAGCCATAGTAAAATTTTTCAAAAATATACTTTGGCCATGAAAATCGAATACATTTGATGGCGTTTTATTAAAATAGATGATCTAAGTAATGCTTCCGAGATATTTCAAATGCTCTATTGTATTATTTTATGTTTTAAAAAAGGAGGGCATACCCATAATTATTTATATTAATGAATCTCTAATTACCTCTGATAACAAGATTAAACAATTTAAACTGTAATTATTGATACACTTCTTAATTCGTCTTATTAGTTGATACTGCCTTATGGTATCTGATACCTTAAAAGCATTGGTTATCGACCACATTGGCGGTTTTTTTTTATTGTTGTTAATTTTTACTTCTTGTTGTTTACTCTTTCCTCTTTCCAAAACAGTTTATATTTTCTAGGAAAAGGAAAATCGGACCTATCGTCCAAAGTCACTTTTTTTTCAGTTAAAATTTGTCTTTAATTTCAATTTTCTCAAAACTAATTTTCATAAAACTTCTCTACCGTCAAAATGATGTCTTTCTCTTTCTAAAACAGTGTATTTTTACTAGGAAAAAGGTGTAACATTTCATGCAATTGAATTTTAAGCGATACATAATTTTCAGCTAAAATTTGTCTTTAACTTCAGTTTTATTTTTCATAAAAACTCATCACCACTAATAAGTTATCACAAAAACTAACAAAGCTATTTACAAAAAAAAAAAAAAAAAAAAATCAGTTCGTGTTTTAAATAATATTGGCAATGGAGTAAACCAAAACTTTTTCTGTGGGTGGAATATTTTTTCATTTATAAGTCTTTTAAAAAATTAAATTGTAATTTTATGGAAAATTTGCATTCATACGTATATCTTTACCCATAACTTCTGTGAATCTCAAAATATTTCTAAGGTTCTCATGGCTCCTTTTATTCATCATTATATTCTATAACTTGTGTATAAGGGAAAATAGGATTGCTGCTTTACTATTTTATGTAGAGTGTTATTAGTTTTGTTCAATTTCATTAAAATTTACTTCAAATTTTCCTATTACTTAACCTTTCAACGGAATATGACAGATACATTAGGGATGAATTTCGTTTCATACCTTTAGATCTGGGGTATCTGGAAACGCTTGTCTTGGCTATTTTTCCTCCTCCCTTTGACCTACTTTCAGTTGTCGTCCTAAGCTCGTGGCGTTCATAGGTCTCTGCCAGATATTTGTATATTAGTATATATATTAGTATATATATTTGTATTTTAGAGATACGCGCGACCGTTCATGTGAGTTTTTGTCACATCTGATTTTGTATGATTTTACAAATAAATCTGCGTTGTTTTAGAGTGACGACAGTTGGTAAATGCACTTACGAAAGAAAATGTTGGAAAAAAGCATCAATGTCTCTACGAAGTGAGCTGAAGTTAAAAGTGCTAAAGAGAAAGGCCGAACTATGGATTGAAGAAATGGAAGATGTGACGTCAGAGAAAAAAAGATGCAAACACAGCCGAAAAGAAAAGCGGACTAGAATCACAAGGTTCAGTTGTGAGATTTGCCAGAAATTTATATATTTGGAGCACACTAAACACATTTGCTGAAACTGCAACGCTGCAATAAAATAACAATGAAACTATCTTTTTCCTTTTCATGTCTAACTGTCAATTACAATTTCCTTTTTATACATAAATTCTGTATTTTTTGCATTTCTATGTTTTATACGCAAATTGTTCTACCAAAATATCGGCAATTTCATTTGTATTATTTTTAAATCAATTCAGTTAACCTGAGGTCATTTTATATTGTTATTGCAATCTATGTTTATATTGTTTCTGCTTCTTTTTAAATAAAAAATGTGTAAAGTAATTGAAGTTATTAATATTAAGCTATTTGCAATATAATTTTAGTAGTTACGCTTTTGAAAATTTAAATTTTACTATGACGTATGTGAGAAATACGCGTAACCTTTCATGTTGGTATGACGACCGCGCCCGTTGGAGGTTAAAATATGTTATATTTTTAAGTAAGTTTGTTGTAATTTTGGTACTTTGTATTATAATTAACATTACATCCAAACACCATAGTTTTAGTTATTTTTTTAATCCAATTTTTCAAAACTTTTTCTTCTGGCCTTGTGGCATACACTCATCATGAAACCCGGGTGAAGCCACCCCGATGGGTACAATAAAAGGGGGGGTGTCTGGCCCTCCCTTCGTTGACGGGACTTACTTCCTACGGGAAAGGTTGTACCGTGGTCGATGATGGCCTTTAGGACTTTTAGGCGACCACAGTTCCCGCCAGTGTTAATGTAGCTGTGGTGCAGTCCTTCAGTCTTGCGAGGCTAATCCGGGTGTCTTAGTGGCAGGCCGGAGGTCAGTGATATGACTAACCCATTATGAAACTTGATGTAATAACAAATAATGAATGCTAAATATCCATTTTATTATTTTTGTGTTTGAAATGTTAACTTTCCTGAATTCATGTGAAATGAAAAAATACAAAAACAAACTTTTAAATGTACAAAGAATGTCTATATCTATATTTAATAATCAAATGTACATCTCTGTAACTGTATTGTGTTCTTGTTGCTACGGGAAATTCTTCCTCCTACACCACTTCGGGAACTGGAGTTTCCGGTGTTGACTCGGGCTCAACGATCGTAGTTTCTCGCTGCTCAGTGGTGGTCTCGGGCTCTTCGGTGCCAACCGTTGGAGCTGGAGTTGTGTGAGCAGTGTCATCAACACATTTCGGGTTATATTTCACTGTTCCAAACTAAAAGAAAGTTCATTTTCACATAACAGAATGAAAGAAAAAATTGAATAAGAACTCTTTATCTAGGTTTTTGTTCCAGGCTGATCCAAAGTATATTTTTTACTGTTCATGTTTATTTTTTTATTTACTTTTTTATTTATTTATTTATTCATATTTTATGAATTATTTATTCATATTTTATTTATTTAAATGGTGTTTGTTTATTTATTCACCTTTTATTTATTTATTCATATTTTATTTATTTATTTATATTTTATTTATTTGTTATTTATATTTTTTCCATTTATTTATTTTTGCTATTCTTTTATTTGTCTTTCTCTCTATGCTTTTGTTTTATTTCAATACTTTTCTGGCGCTGTCTTTAGTTTCTTTTGCATCTTGTACATGCGCATAGGAATGTTATGTTTGAATAACCATTTAAATTTTATTTTTTTAAATTGAAATTATAAGCTTTTCACCAGTTTAACGCCACATTGAGCACACACCTGGTATTCATCAGAATACCAGGTATTTAAGACAGAATATCAGTTATACTGCACCATTATAAGATATTCAATATAAAGAGAATTATATTATATATATATATATATATATATATATATATATATATATATATATAACCACAAATTATATGAATTTATTTATATTTTCAAGAATGTTTGACATATTTCGAAACATCATAATTTATCATCATCCAAATCTCTGTTTCCATTCTGTAGTTTTTAAGCGCACTTAGACAAGCCCGGTAGGTATATTGCACCATTAGACAAGCCCGCTGTTACGAAGTCACAGATTTAAGTCGATTGGGTGTGTGTCTTACTTTAGCAGTGCCACCTGTTGCCAAGAGTTGGCTACTTTACCACTCACGCAACACTGAATCGCTTGAACAACAACAAAAAAATAACCCTTATAAAAGTTGTAGTTCTAATATTAAAAGCAAGTGCCAGAGTCAGTCAAACAAGCGCTTGTTCTTTCATTTTTTATGATGTTTAGGGTAACTTTCATGGGCCGGTTTTAAACTTAAGAAAATCTTATATTGAAAAGAAATTTAAAATCTATTTCACAACAATGAATTTGATTTTAAATATAGTTTACACAAAAATCGTCAAAAAGAAATGTCTATGAATGAAATAACTGTTTTCAATGCCATTTTAAGTTGCCTCAAAGTAGGAAATTGCCAACAATTAATTATTTTAGTTTTAGCATTTAACGTTATATTTATTATTACACTTCATGTTATCTTTTAAATTGGGACGTTTTGAAGCCCTGGTTAAACGGATTCAACATCATAACTTACCCATGTATCTCTCGTTTCTGGTTCGCAGACGAGTCCAGCAGCGCATGGGCAATGATATTCGTATTGTTCGCCAAGAAAACCACGGGCTTCGTGTTTTTCACTGCACTTATCGCCTGAAAGGTAAATTATTGTATACAGTATGAAGTCTGTAAAATTGATGAAACAATAAAACAGTACTGCTTGAACATTTTAATGTGTAGCGATAGTATGGGCTGGAATTGTGCCAATGTGGAGCTTGAATGGATCGAACTAGCGACCTTCCGATTTCCAGCTGCGTAACATATCCTCTAGACAAAAATGATCACCTATGTTTAGTGGCTGTAACTGGTTTATTAAGATACCACTACAATTGCCTTTGTGATAAAAACGCAAATGGTTTTCATTTATTAACTTTTAATTTTAAACTTCCAAGAGTTTTTAAAGATATTTTCGTATAGAAAAGAAACATAGACACAGAGGAAGAGGCAAAAGAATCAATTTATGGGAAGATTTCATGAAGTGTATCTGCCGAAACATTTTGGAAATATACATACGACGGAGAAGAAAAGCATTTTATCCGCACAACTCCAGAATAATTAATGGGTGTCTTATATACGGAATTTGAAGTCATCAATAATAGAATGCTGTTAATTTTCTGATTTGTCCTCATTTTTTCATATAAATATCTTTATATTAAATGACTTTTTATAATTTCAATGTGGATATTTTTTGAAATTATAAATAAACAAAATAAAATTATAAATAAATAAAATATAAAGTTTCGAGAACTAATTCACAGCAACAATGGAAGCAAATTGATATTTCAACTAAATTATTAACTTATTAATTATTAGCATAGGAAAATATACACGCATTACCATGTTATATATAAGGATACGAAACAAAAATTGAAGAAAATAAGCATTTTGATCAGTTAGATTTGGGGGAGAAGTTATAAAATTTGCTTAATTAATATCCTTACTGAACTTCTTTAATTGATAGTTTTCATCGGCGGGAATTCAAAGATAATCATATGACTCTAGTTATTTAATGATTCAAGATTTCTTGTTCATAAAACTGTATTTTAAAATTAAATGAATCAGGTGGAGTCTTTTTGTCGTAACTTTCTTTTATACTAATACAATATGTCGGGATATTTGCTTCATAATGCTTTCCAGAAAATTGGAATTTGAATTAGGACATTTTTTGATAGATTGGCAATAAATGAGAAGATTGTCGATAATAATGATGCGAAAATCCTATGCCAATTATCATTAAATTAACTCTTGCATTTTATTCTATCCTATTCACCAAATAACGCATAGATTTCACTGCAAACACATTCTATTTAACTCACCAAATAACGAATAGATATAACTGCAAAAATATTTTATTTTATTCACCAAATAAAGCATAGAAATAACTACACACATATTCTATTTTGGAGAGTATAGCAAGAAAGTTTACAGTTGCAGTATTTTTTTTTTATTATTTTGACATTTTTATTTCGGAAAGTAAAATAAATGTTTCTTCTATTATTTTGGATGAGTTCCTACACCAGGTAATCTATATGCATTTCTTTATGCTTATATATTACTAGAAAACAACAAGAAATTAATTATTCTAATTTAATTTCACTCTCATTTCAAAACGGATAATTAACAAATATTGGATGTCTCTTCACTGTTTGAAAATAGTCTCATTAGATATAGTTGTTATAGTTCAAGGAAACATGTTTAACCTTCCAGCGGGCGCGTATGTGAGAGATACAATAAAGGTGAATTTCGTTTTATAACTTTAGATCTGGTGGTACTGGGTACTGGGCTGTCCTTGGCTATTTGTCGTCATTCCCTTTGACTTACTTTCAGTTGCAGTCGTAAGTTTGTGGCGTTAGTAGATCTCTGCTGATCAGAAATTAGTATTTTAGAGATATATGTAAGGTATTAATGTAAGTTTTTGTCACATCTGATTTTGTATGATTTTTCAAATAAATCTGTGTTCTTTTAGACTGATGACAGCTGGCAAATGCATTTACGAAAGAAAATGTGGAATAAAAGCACCCAAGTCTCTAGAAAGGGAGCTTAAATTAAAGGTGCTAAAGAGAAAAGCCATTGTAGCCTAGGTATTGAAGAAGTGAAAGATACGATGTCAGGGAAAAAAACCTTACCAAAAAGAAAAGTGGACTAGAATCACCAGGTTCAGTTGTGAGATTTGCCAGAAAATTATCTGTTTGGAGCAAATTAATACATTTGCTCAAATTGCAACGCTTCGATGAAATAACAATGAAATTATTTTCTTCTGTTTCCAATCTAAAGGTCAATTATTTTTTCCTTTTTATACATAAATAAATTCTGTATTATTTTTTGCACTTCTATATTTTATATGCAAATTGTTCTGTTAAAACATCGAAAATTGCATTTATATTATTTTTTCAATCAATTCAGTTGACCCGTGGTCATTTTACATTGTTATTGAAATCTATTTTTACATTGTTTCTGCTTCTTTTTAAGTAAAAAATGTTTAAAGTAATTGTATTTATTAATCCTAAGCTATTTAGAATACAATTTTATTTGTTACACATTTGAAAATTTGCATTTCACTATGGCTTATGTGAGAAATACGTGCGATCTTTCATGTTGGTATGACGGCCGCACCCACTGCAAATTTTAAAAAAACAACTAGTGAAAATAAAGCTTATAAAATATGAAGTTTAATGAGATAATAATTGAAAGCATATTTGAGTTTTACAAATTAATAAATGTTCTGAATCTTAAATTCTGTTAATTTTTAATTTAAACCGAGATTGTTTCCTTCAATTTTTTAAAACAATTTTTTTCTCTGTCGTAATGATACGTCAAAAATACGAATTTCATGATATTGTCAGGAAGATTTAAATAATCACACCGCAAGCTTTAAACTAACCAGAAAATGTATTGAAAGAAAGTAGCGACTTGCCACTTTGCAAGATGGAGAAGTTGTCCACGACGAGCGGGTATCAGCTTTTATACAAGTATTCGAGAAACGATTCATTTACATAATAAAGAAAGGTCTAGAATGTTAAATAACATAATTATACAAATTAAAAATCCATGCATTGGATACAACAGTCATGGCGAGCATAGAGCCGGCAAACTCTGGGTTTGGATCGCATGCATTGACCTTTCGGTCACTGAGCTCCTGGTAAACTTCCTTTATGCGGCAATATAATTGGCATATTTTTCCTAGTGTATTTTGATATGTTTGATATGCCTAAACGGCCCATATATATTCTGATATGCTAGGCAAATATTCACTCTACAGTTCTTACCTTTTCGTGCCAACGGTTCACATTCGCCTCTTCTGAAGATGATGAATCCCCTCGAAACGCAGCATTCGTCGGCTCCACAATCCTCCTGGGAACGGCAGCGATCGGCCGAACCAAGGGCCTGGAATTATAAGGAATTTCATAAGTAGGGATGGCATCAAGTCGGATTAGTGTGGATTTTGATTGGTAACTTCATGCACTAAAAATTAGCTTGATAAATGTTTTGATTGACAAATCATTTAAAACTTATTTGATTTTAGATTTTAAGGTTTTTCAATATAAATTTATTTATTAAAAAATTATTAATATTTCACAATTGGCATAAATAAAAATAAAACGCCAGTTCAATCGTTTTCTATAGAAATATAAAATACTGAATAGTGTTTCTAAAAAACTTATTATGCAAATATTACCAACTCTCTCAAAAAACACTGAATTAAATCATTGCTAGTTTTATTTATTATACTACATCTGAATTTCAATTAAACATGCGCAGCATTATACATGCAAATAGCATGATGACATTTAAGATTTCTTCAATGAACTGAAATTTAACTAACTTAATTTAACAAATAATCTACAAAGAGACATATTTAAAAATATTATTTTATCTTATTGAAATTGAAATAGGTTTTCTTAACATAAAAAAACTGGTACTCTAGTAAGAAATTTATTCAAATTTATTTAGTAAGAAATTAATTTAAAGCTATTTGCTTATAATAGATAACAGAATGCGAAAATTAACGCTGGAAATGGTTTCCTCCATATTTCAAATTTTAAACTATGATTTAATTGAAATTCATAATGGTTAATTAAATATTCTGACTTTAAATTTGTTAAAATTTAATTTTATTAAAATTTCGAAAAAAATAAATCATAATCTTAGATTTATGTATTTTTTAAAAAAATGAATTAAATTAAATTTTGTAAAAGCAGTCAAAAACAATTTTCAGAAATTATGAAATAAATTCATTAAAACATTCGACTAATTAAATTTGATTTTAAAATAATTTATAGACTATAAAAATATTTTGCACAAAATTACAATTTATGTAATATCTATATTAAAACTGATATTCATGCACATTATTTTGGATGCTAATATTAGTTTCATATTTACTTTTTACTTAATATTAGCTTTCAAAAAAATTTGTTTAGCAATGTAAATTACTCAAATAATTTGACATTATAATTATTAATTACATTAATAATTTTGTTGTGAATATTTTTTTCAAATTTGTATACAAAAAATGGTTCGCCTATTTTTGCATACAAATATACAAAAATAAGAGAGCATTTTTAATAAAAAATTAACGTTAATTAATTTTTAAAAAGCAGAAACAACTTGAAAATAACTTTTTCCTAATTGAACATTGATATATCAGTTAACGAAACAATACTAAGGGAAAGTAAAAATAATTGTGTTTACGCAAAATAGCATCGAAGAGCGTTTTAAAGCGTTATGAATAAAAAAAAGCAAACGATAAACAGAAATAAAAAGAAAGTTAACCTGGTTGATAAGAAATTGTTTTTTTTTAATTTGGGAGTAAGTTCTTTCATACTTTAAATTTGAAACAGATACAGACAATTGGTTGATTGCAGAAGTTATAAAATCTGTGAACATTGCTAGCTCGTTGGATGTGAATTAATTCCATATTAAAGTATATAATACCACAACCAGGATGTCAATGAAGCAGCTACAATTCGAACAGTGCAGTCATTCAATTTATCTTTTTAAAACTCCTACACTTAACAAGTGAAATGCGAAAGATATTTCACGGAAAGAAAGTCATAAGTCATAAAGAAAGTCTTACAAATGTAGAAAGTCATAACGAAAATCTTACAAATGCAGTGTAGATCTGAGCTATTGAAACGATGACTCCTCTCAATGATGCACTGAGAGGAGAAAGGCCATAAAATTTTCAATACATTGTTATTTTTTTTTACAGAACAGATCTGAAGAAAAGAAAAAAGATTGAAGAGCTATTTCTGATGGCATAGCAATGCATGAAATGCAGAAATGTTGCTTATCTTATCTCTCGATAGTTGAACAGCAGATTATACGATTTATTAAATTTAAGAAGTGTGCTCTTTTGTGATGCACATCGTACACAACTTTAGGACAATCTGAAGTAAAATTTGTATTAAAAATTTTTTTCCGAAAAAAAAAATCTAAATTTGCATTCATTTTTTTATGCAAATCACATCTTATTGAGTGCCGTCCATTTAAGTTTCATTGACTTTTAAAGTTGTTCTCTATTCTTATACTTTATTACTTCGAAAAGTGGATTTAAATAATGGTCGGGAGGTAACAAATATTTTTTGCGTACAAACACTAAAAAAAATGGGGAGAATTTTTAATAAAAATTTAAAATCATTTAATTTTTAATACGAAGAAACAACTTGAACATAACTTTTTTTCTAATTAAAAACTAATGTATAAATAAGCAAAAAAAAAAAACTAAGGGGAAAAATTACTAATGGTGTTTACGCAAGATAGCATTGAAATGCGTTTTTAAGCAGTATGAATAATGGAAAGCAAAAGTTAAACATTGATTTAAATAGTGACTTGGAGGTAACAGATAATTTTTGTATACAAAACTAAAATGCTTTACAAAAGGTATTATTGTGATACCTTTTTTGTAAAGGTATTATTATTACAAAAGTTATTAAGTTTATTTTATAAATATATGTATATATTGTTCTTAAATTCAGTACTAATTACACGAAAGGGAGAAATGAATTCCTAAAAAAATTCATTTATTTATTTTTAACCAATAATTTTATTATATTTTTTATGGAATTTTAAAAAGATGTGATCCTTTAATTGCAAATTTACCTCGTATGTTTTTAAAAAGTCAGGCAGTAAAAAAAGGCAGTTAATTTCCATGAATAAATGTTTAAGGCACAGTCATTCCAACTTTGATATTTATATTAATTTGTTTCATTTTTAAACAAAAACAATAGCTTTGAACATCACTTTCAAAGGTCAATAAACAAATATGCTTTTTAAGTTATATCAATTCCTCTAAAATACATTTTCCATAATAGCATATTTTTCCTTATCTGTGATGATTATAATCAAGTTTTATGTTATGTCCCATAAACATGACAAAAGTAAAATTCATCTAAATGATTCTTAATTTAAACTGATTCTTTGAAACTCATCAACGATACGTAGTTGATATGTGGAACATAATGAGCAATAAATTTTATGCTCTTAATTAGCTATCATCCGTCACTTTGTTAGCGTGGAAATTTTGATGTATATGTACAAAAAACTACTACCAAATAATGACAAATAAAAAATTAATTAAAACTAGGCTAAAAACGATACATTTAAAAGTATAATCATATACGAAAACTATATAACATAAATACAATTTAATGACAAAAACACACATCCAACGTAAAAACAATTTATTTACATTGTATACCCAAAATAAAACAAAATGACAAATCAAGTCCGGTCAAATCCATTTTATTTTTGAATCGAGATGGAAAGAGCTGCAACAGTATTATATATATCATTTTTTAACTTTTAATTTAAATAAAAACACAGTTGTCAACAATCACATGCGGAATTTCAACGCCAGTTGGCTTAACGCACACGTCTGACTTTCCTGTGCTGGGGTAACGCAATGCAGATTAGAAATTTTTTATTCCCTTTCTTCGGTTTTCTATTCATTTAAAAGTGCTTCAGAATGCATCTGAAAGATGGATTCATTAAGTATGTTTGATTTTAAATACATCAAACATTTAGAAAGTAAACAGAATAATTTAAAATAATCTGTCGAAATTCTATTAATCCTAACCTCAACTCTGTTGGGGGGAAAAAACTGCAGCCCTACTTATGTTTGGCGGGATTTGGCCTCAGCTTTTTGGCTTGAAAGTGAGTTTTTAATGAATAAAAAATGAACCATTCAATGAACCGGCATAAAAAGTAGCCTCTTTTCTATTCCTGACAATAATCTATCTTTGAGCTAGATTTCATCCAATTTTGTTCAGCCATTCTGGCATAATTGAGTTACAAACATTCATCCAAACTTACACATTTATGATATTAGTACAGATAAAACTTCCATATAACTACTTTCATTGTTTTTAAAAACTTAATTAATTAAAGTTCTTACCAGAGAAACAGCTAGCAAAGCAGTAACAAGCAGAAGCTTCATTTCTTCTTTTCAGTGTTCAAGTATTAAATTTCAAGCATGAAACATATTCTTTTTATATGCAAAAAATGTCGAATTATAATACCTTGCATCATCATGGAAATGCTTACACCTGCAAAAGGAATTACTTTAAGGAACTTGACTCTTTAATCTTGAATTATCTCAATTCTCGTGAGAAAATATCTCTTTTTATGATCAAATAAGATTACTTAAAGAAGGGAGCATGATCTTAATAAGATTAATGATGAGAACGGGATAGTATTTTATTAAACCGCCTGTGCAACATAAGATTGGAAAGCATTCTATAAAAAAGTTCTAATTTTATTATATTATATCTTAATATATAAAATAGTATGGAAAAGTTTCTTTTTCTTCTGAAAAATGCCCGCTAAAACGCAATATCTGACATAAATCCTTTGATGTAAGCCTTATGGGTACTTATAAGTTATTTAAATCTCAAAGTTTATGATAAGTAATTTATTCAGTACCCATTCGTACTCATTGTTACTCACTGGTACATGAGTAACTTATTTAGTGCAATTCGTATTACATAGATTTTCTTTAGGTTATAAGTATTTCTTTCTATGCTGAGAATGTTGCAAATAAGTCTAAAATTGCAATGATGGAATGAACTTAAAACTATTATTACTTATTATATTACTTAAAACTATTAAACCTATGTTTTTCAAGTATTTAAATAAAATAGTATTTAATAAATCTGAAACGAAAATCAAATTGCAATTCCTTTAAGATAATATTTCAGTCAATATGAGCATTGTACAAATTCTGAACATTTAAAGGACACTTAATTTCCTCCTAAAATACTCTATCAAAGATACATTTCCTATGAAAAAAATGTAAAGGAAATTTAAGCACATAAAAAGAAAATGGAAAATAAAGTTACATTTAAAACGAAAAAAATCTAACTATAATCGTGAAACTTTATCATGATTACGTAACATCATTAACCATTCACTATTAAATAATGAGTGTATAAAGAGCAAATTAAAACGGTTTAGATCAGTTTTAAGAGATGACGTGATGGGGTTTTTTTCTCATTTAGTTTTTACATTTTCAAAAACATCATATGCATAACACAAGATATGAATTGCACTACATTTGCACTCTTCCTAAATGTTCTTTCACAGGCAAAATAACGTGTTCAACGGAAAGAAGTGAATTTTGCGTCTCATTGGGGAATCAGGTAATTCAGAAACAAAAAAGAATATATATGTAATATTATATATATATTAATTGATTGATTGCAGTTATTGTTTTTTGTCGGAAGCAACACGTCTGATAGCAACTAGTCAGGTTCTAAAATAAAATTATCTATATGTCTGTTCAACTTTGAAATACTATTAAATGCTGTATAGAATTATTTAGATAAAGTTATAAAGAAAATGTAACTGAAATTTTAGAATCATTTATCTCGGCTGAGCAAATGTTCGCAAAAGAAGGCATGTAAATAATAAAAATAAGTAACGTGGCAGAGATTTATTGAAAAAAAAATGCTTAAATTATAGCTTTCAAAATTCATCAAAATGCATCTTTCTTCTTTTTTTTTTTTTTTGAATTTTTATTGGTTTTATTTTAATAATAGGCCTTATCAGGAAAAGGAAGTAGATAATTTTTATCTTAGAAACCTTATGTTGAATTTTTAGTTCTATTCATTTCAATAAAGATCAAAGATGACCATTGTCAAATTATCATAAAGAATTATCTAATTCTTGAGAATTCTTCAGCTGTATAAATGAAATTGCTGCTATATGTAGTGCTGACGAAATCACTATACAGGGTACAATAGTTAGTTTCGAATTCTCGTTTTCTAAAAAGCTTGTACTGCAGCTATTGATAAAATTATCTATTTATTAAGAATCACATCATAAGAACAGGTGAAATCTATTTGTTCTTTGCTTTGGGTGATAAAATTTATTTACTAAAAGACATATTTATTACATTAAAATAATTTTTATTTAGAAAATTATTTTCCTATGAAGTGTCGTCATTTGTGCAAGTGCCCGAATATTAGTATATTTAATACGATTGATATTTATTTATTATATAAAATTAATGACATAACATTATAGCAGCTCTAAAGTCAATTTGCTATTTTTATTTATTTATTACTTTTGCTTGAACTAATTCATCAGTAATAACTAATAACGAGAGAAATCAGTAATAATCAATTAATTAATTAATTCTTAAGAAAATTAAAGATAGAATCAGAGATAACAACTGCTTAATTTATTAATCCTTAAGAATATTAAAGATAGAATTAGTAATAATTAGTACTTAATCAATCACTCCTTAAAAAAATTTATGATGGGATCAGAAATAACAAAGGCTTAATTAATTAATCAAGAAAATTAAAGATGGAATCGGAGATAAAAACTGCTTAATTAATTAATCCTTAAGAAAAGTAATGACGGGATAGGAATAACAAAGGCTTAATTAGTTAATGTTTAAGAAAATTAATGACGGTATTAGAAATAATAAATGTTTAATTAATTACTCCCTAAGAGAATTAATGATGGATTAGAAATAACAAATGCTGAATTAAGGAATCCTTAAGGAAATTAATGACGGAATCAGGAATAATAAATGCTTAATTGATTAATTTCTCATTGGTGATTTTTATTGGAATACTTTTCAGGAATGCGTTTCGGAATTTCTTCGATTCTCCAGGTCTACTTTCTTCCAAAAATTGTCCACTTGGAATTGCAAAATTGCAGATTCTTTTAAGTACATGCAATTGAGCATAACTAATATTGGTATCCAGTTGTATAATTTAGCACGTCATTTTATAATCTGCAGGCAGTATTCATTGAGTTCAGGTACATTTATTGAATATCCACAGGTGGGAATGCTCAGTATTTGGAATTATTCGAATTAATTAAGCATCTCTTCCTGTTTATATCACAAGAATTTTAAAAACCCGGAAGGAACGTTTTTGAGCATTGTCATAATTTCTTCGTTCTCTTTATTAAAAAGTATCTTACGATAATTCTGTTTCATTATATTTTATTCAATAATGTTTTGATATCTGAGATTCAGATTGCAAAAAAGAGTTCTAAACAATGGATTTTCCTTTTTTAATAAATATACTATAAAATATGAGAAATACATTTTAAAAATTGCATACAGATTTTCTAAAGTTAGCAAGGTACTTTTTTTTCAAAGTTTAGGCATTCATTTAGAAATAGAACTATAGATGAAACATTTATGGGAGGATTTATTAAGATCTAGACAATAAGTAGCTTACTAATTATTATTATTATGTGGATCTCGATGCTAAGATTATGCAATTTCACTTTACATTTTTACAGGACATATATGTTTTATCAATTTATATGTAAGAGGCATTTCAAGTAAAATTTCAATCTTAGATTCATCGACATAACTAAATTTTATAGCATGAAATATTAAAAGAAAACTGTTTTTAATTTTTAATCAATATCCTCAAAAAGACCTTAAAGGAATCCATTGCTTACTAAGGTGGGGGGAGGGGTAGATAAGTTATTACTGCTGTGTTCGAATTTGAAAAGGACGTCAAACGAATCTTCCTTATTTTCCTACAATAAACGTTGTTCAAATTATTGGGAAATGTCTCTAAATTTTTCCTATAGAATACCACATTGAGAGAAGCCTTCGTTCAGTTCCCAAAAACTATAGATTATAACATTCATAGAATTCCGCCAAGTTCAAACTCTGTGCCTTTGGGTCCATAGCCAAGTAACATAACCACAAGACAAAAGTGATTACCCACGTCCAGGGGCTATTACTGGCTTATTAAGATATCGCCATATACTTTCTATGATTATATTTCTATGAATGTTGCAGTTATTACAATAATATATTCATTTAAATATTACGTACCATCTGATATTCGGAGCGTTGCTGCAGCAGAAGAAATTATGTTTCAAACATCGTCTAAATCCAATTCAAATCAAATAAAGTGCTGTCAGATGATCAAGCTGAATAATGAATTTGTAAAAATGTTATTCAAATAAAAAAAAGAAACTGCGGGAAAAATTCATGGAATTATATTCAGAGTATAAGTATTTATGAGAAATTATTATTTACAATCTCAAATTAATTAAGCGGAGAGAAGCTTTAATATTTTATTTAATATTTCAAGTGTAACACTCTCTATTTCAAATCTTATTTTATCTGAGATAAAACGTAATAGGATACACTTAATCAATTAGAAACCAATTGCTATTTAAGGTCTTATAGAGCACTATTTGGAACTGAAATGAAATATGTATAGTATGGAAACTGGATTGGTACCGTATCCTAGGAATACTGAAATACACCCATTCATTTTGAAAAAAATACAACTAATCCCTTTTCTACAGTGTTTTGTAAAATTAGCTGTACATTTTCATGTAATTACATGCAGTTTTGTACATTTTGATGAAATTGTCTCTCTTGTTTAATCAAAACTAGTTTGTAGCTAAGCAATATATATTTTTAATAGATAGCTTATTTACATTACGGCTTAATAGAGCTTAATGCTTAGATACAATGTATATCCGATCCCGATGGTAAACGATTTTGCTTTCCTTTATTCGCACATGTATAAAAAAGGTATAAAGCAATATAAACTGTTTTAAAATCATATCAAAATATTAGTATTTTTCATTTAACTTTCAGAAATTCCATAGAACAATTCAGTGAAATAGAATAAATGAAGGCTCTCGAATTAAATTATTTTATATCAATTAGTTATTTTAATAATTCATTTAAATGGTCTGAAAATTTCAATCTTTTAGTTCTAAGAGAAATAATTATTTTACTTGATTAAGGAAAATCAAATTATTTTACAATAATATTTTAAATCAGGAAATTTTTTTTTCGTCTATTCATCCTCAATTTATAAAAGGCATTTATGCATAAAATATTTCTTTTTTTTTATTGATTTACGAATTATAATGCGTGTTGATTTTCATCACAATACGATTCCTTATATAATCAGATTCTGTTAGAATGCGATAAATATGGCGCTTTTATCGTTACTATCGCTTCTTAAACGATGAAATGTACCATGAAAACGCAGACGCTTAATGAATTAGATCATACAGGGTGATCAGCGAATAAGCTTTGATTTAAAAATTAAATATCTTTAAAAAAGATCGATAGAATTATACGGTAAACTGTACGTTTATTAGCAAAACTGTAAAAATACTGAATAAAAGTTAGAAAATTTAGTTACAAAAATAGTTAAAAGATGGTGCTCTGCGCTGAAACTCTTTCTCTGAAAGGACTCTTAAAAACAAAACAATAAAATGATGCGGTCTTTGCAATCAAAATACAATTTTTTTCAAAATGTTCACTGTTCGAAGCAATGAGGTGGCGTAATCGAACAATGAAATTTGACATCACGACTTGCAATGTCTCAACAGAAATGGAATCACATGCAACACCAATCAATGATTCAAGCTTATCTAGAGTGGCGGCATTGTTTCTATAGGCAGTGTCTTTCAATGCTCCCCACAGAAAGAAGTCACAAGGAGTCAGATCGGAAGAATATGAAGGCGAAGCTTTTCTGTGTCTGTAAATTATGGATAATCTAACGCAATTACTCTATTCCCAAAGTATTCATGAAGAAAGCAAAAACCTTTATCGGCTCATTGTGGTCGAGTCCCATCTTGCATGAACTAGTCGATACCTGGTCGATCCACCAACTCTAATTAAGTGCTGACAAATTGTTTCAAAATTGTAACGTAAAGTTTAATAGTTATAATTTCTTGAAAGAAAAAGAAAGAAAGGGGCCGATAATGTCTCTAGCGCATACCGCAGCCCATGCAGTAACTTAGGCGAATGCAGTCTCTCGAATGCTTCCTCTTCACACAAATGAAGATTTTCGGAACACCAAAATGTCCAGTTTTGTTTATTAACGATTCCATTGAAATGAAAATGGGCCTCATCTGTGAACCAGATGCAACTCACATCAATTCCGGCGTTGTCGATCATTGTTAGAATCTGATTCGAAAATTCAACCCTTTGTTGCACAGCTTTCATGGGTATGGCCTAATGACTTTGGATTTTGTATGGAAAGAGTCGTATGTTATTTTTTAACATTTTTTGCGTGCTCGTATACTTCAAACCTATTTCTTATGCAATTCGTTGGATGCTTTTCCTAGAATTTTGCTGAACAACTCCAGAAACATTGGCTCCATGTTCAGGAGTGACTACAGTTTGCCTAGGACCAAAATTTCCCTCTCGATCATCAACCACTCTGTCAGTCCGTTCAAATCGGGTCCAACTGGAACATTGAATCGGTTTTGAAATCTGCGACGTGTTGCCGAAGGACTATGTTTTAATCGGTGGAATTCGAGTACCAAAAAAACACGTTGTTCAATGGAATACATGTTTCACTTTCTACGCTAGCCTCTTTTCCCTATCCAATAGCGTACTAATCCTTTTAGATTTCGAAGCAAAGGCGCTTTCAGTGGTGACGTTTTGCCTAGCAATGGACTCCAAACAAATGGTTTCTATGCTTAACTTTCCTATTATAAGTGTAAAATAAATCGTATAAAATATTATTAAGGCATCTAAAATCGTATAAAGCATGATAAGAATTTTCAAAGTTACTTTTAAGTGGTTAATATATGTAAAACAAACATAGCAACCGTTTGTTTGGAGTCAGTCACTAGGCAAAACGTCATTTTTGATGCCACACTGAGAGCGTCTATGGCATTGTGATTAAAGAGCCATCCGTTAAAGATTTTTGTAACTAAATTTTCTAAACTTTTGTACAGAATTTTTAGAATTTTACTACTAAACGTACAGTTTACCACATAATTCTATCGATCTTTGTTGTAGAGATATTTAATTTTGGGAGTATCAGATTTTCATCAGGGAGTATCAGATATATTTAAAGAGCCGTTATTGGAATCAATAGGGAAGCTTTCATTTTCAAATGCTGATAAAATAATTAATTTTCTTTGAAATGCTTATGCTGATATTTACGTAAAAGGAGTTTCAAGCAAATTCATAGTGAATAATATAAGGAGTCGGTTAAAAACCAATTTAATGAATTTAAATTTAAATGGTTCATTTTTCTATAGTTCACAATAATCAGATGCAGGGGTCTTCTTAATATGGTAGTAGAAAAACAAGAAAAGAACAATAAAAAGAACAAACTAACAGGGTAATCAGGAAATAACAGGCAGAGCTCGGAGCTCAGTAGTGTATGTATAATGAACCGTGAATAAAATGTAACAAAATTTGGTCACTATAAACATTAAAGTATGTGGGTTCGATTTATCAAGAAAAAAAAATTGGCATCAAAAAACGCTGACAGAGAAAATCCTGGCGCAATAAAAGCATAACATGTGGAAAAAAATACATAATTGACAATGGGAACAGTAAATCCAAACACAGCAAATGGCAATGAAAAACGCTTAATATAGCAACTTTCACATTTGACTCAACCTTAGGTTCCAATAATTGCATTGCAAATGTAAGGTGGCTCGCAACATATCGTCCCTTATTCATCTGTCACGCAACGTTATTGGAACTTTTAAAGTAAGAATGTCAGGAGCATGTGCCTGGTGCAGAATCCCTTTTAAATGAACTGAATCGCAACCAGAAACTGCCAAATTTTGGGTCGGTGTCATCAGTTAATGTGTGTTATATGGATACAATTACAGGATCTAACACAATATTTTCTGCATCGTAGAGAGCGGATCATCTGTTTGTCGTGATATTGAACGTGCACTCCTGATGATCCGCTCATTGGCTGGTGTCTGGTCTATAACGGCATTTCTTCGACTTGTCAACCAGCTTGAAAACTTCCCGTCCTCGGCCAGGTTGCACACCGAGAATTCCCGTTGCATCAGATCTTTCTACCATTCTTCGTAAGTTTATTATGGTCATCTGCGGAACCCTCGGAATTCACGAAGAACAAACATTAATGGTATTATTATCTCGCTGATAAATCAGCTTGACTAATAAGTCTCGTTCATGTAGTGACAACGCAATCGGTGGTTGAATTCTCTCATAATGACATAAATTCCCACAACATTTACTTTTGTCTTCGATGCCATGCCACAAAGTGCCCGTATAAGCAAATTTCATAATAAACTTTTCGACCACAGTGCCAGGATTTCCCCTATCGGCATTTTTAATTCAAGTTTTTTTCTTGATAAATAAAAACCGCATACTTTAATGAGTATGTTGGCTAAATTTTATCATATTTCGTCCAGTACATAACAGGCTACAGGACTCCGAAGACATCCTGCTGGTTTCTTAAGCACCCGGTCTTTGTTATTGGAAAAATATTCTGGTTGTCCTATTTCTCAGAAACAATCAGTCGAAGAATTCATATTGATGCCAAACTCATTATATCTTTTGGATAAAGTATCTAATTTCAGAGCAGGGGTTATCTAATTTTAGACTAGGTAGTTCCCTTGGTCTAGACAGCATCAAAATTTCTTTTTTCTTTTCAAGCTGTTTGATTAAAATTTCTGTAGTAGTCTTTTCTATCTCTTGAATGTTTTCATTTCTGATAGTCCAAAGCAATGCCTATTCTTTTTAATTAAGTTTTGAAGCAAGTATAGCTAACAATGTTAATAAATTGCATTTGTGCAGGTTAGATTGAAAGTGAACAATCTACCTTAAATGAATGCCACAATACCACTGTTTAGTGATTTATTGATTTTTCTTTCATAAAGCTTGATTTCTTAGTAAATTCACCAAAACTGGACTTTTGATATTTATAAAAATAAATCCTACAAAATTAATAATGAGAGATACTTTCGACATATAAAGGAAAAATAATATTTTACAATCTACCATTTATTTAAAATTTTAAGAAATAGCACTCATGTTGATTTTAAGCTTTCAACAACTTAGATTCGTCATGTTTTATTTTGCAATTTTGAATCATTTTTCATAAATTATATACAAGATACCATGTCTACAATATTACTAGATGACATCATTCAAATGTTTCAGCAATTATTTCACCTACATTGTTTTGGTCAGAACATACATCGAACAATTGCAGTGAATATTTACAATATGAATCCTGTTAAACTTTGAGAGCATACATTTCATGACATCCAATGTAATATACACGGATGGAAAAAAAAACCAACACCAAGAAAAAATTATTATACAGTAATGAAATTTTTAGAATACATTTGTCTAGGTAACATATTTAATTGATTAAAGTTTCAAGATCACAGGTAGAGCCATTGGCGAGAAGAGCCATTTCAAATGTGAAATGTTGGTACATTAGTAACCGGTGTAACCGCCAGAATTTTGAATGCAAGTATGCAAACGTGCATGCATTGTGTCGTACAGGTGTCAGATATCAGTTTGTGGGATGGAGTTCCATGCCTGTTGCACTTTGGCGGTCAAAGCAGGGCCAGTTAATGCTAGTTGTGCATGACGCTGGAGTTGTCGTCCAATGATGTCCCATACGTGCTCGATTGGAGAAATATCTGGTGATCTAGCAGGCCAAGGCAACATGTCGACACTCTGTAGAGCATGTTGGGTTACAACAGCGGTATGAGAGCGAGCGTTATCCGGTTGGAAAACACCCCCTTGAATGCTGTACATGAATGGCAGCACAACAGGTTGTATCACTAGACTGACATACAAATTTGCAGTCAGGATGCGTGAGATAACCACGAGAGTGTTCCTGCTGTCATACGAAATTGCTCCTCAAACCATAACTCCAGGAGTAGGCCCTGTGTGTCTAGGCCGCAGACTGGTCACTAGCAGGCGTTCACCTGGCCTCCTTCTAATCAACAAAAGGCTATCACTGTGACCAAGGAAGAACCGGCTTTCATCAGAAAACACCACTCCGTCATCCATTGAGCTCTAGCTTGACACCACTAACGTCGCAAACGGCAGTGATATGGAGTCAGTGGAATGCACTATACAGGGCGTCTGGCTCGGCGCTGTCCTTGAAGTAACCGATTTGTAACAATTCGTTGTGTCACTCTGGTGCCAATTGCAGCTCGAATTTCAGCTGCAGACGCAGTACGATTAGTCACAGCCATACGCCGAATACGACGGTCTGCCCTCTCAGTAGTACCACGTGGCCGCCCGGAACCTGGTCTTCTTGAGGCAGTACCTTCCCTTGACCACTGCCGCCAATACTCATGCACAGTGGATACATTCCTGCCAAATCTTTCAGCAATACCGCGGAAAGAAAACCCACCTTCTCGGAGCCCTACAACACGACCTCGTTCAAACTCAGTGAGCTGTTGATAATGGCTTCTTCGTCTTCTCAGAGGCATCCTTCACTAACATTAACCCACTACGTCAAATCTCAACTGTAAATAACGATCACGAACCTTGCAGCGCTTATTTAAAGCAAACCTCATTTGCATGTTCATAGTGTCGCTACTAGCGCCACACTTACGCGCGTAGCTCGAAATCTGAATCGCCGTCATCTTTCAGATGTATAAACACGCCTACCAAATTTCGTTTATCTAGCACAGCTCCTTCCTAGTGTTGGGATTTTTTTTCCATCAGTATATTTAAGCTGAATTTTCCCAGTGAATGAGCACAGAATTTTTTTGAATTCATTCATTACTGCTACAAAGTAAAAGTAGCTGAATTTTCTTACCGTATCAGTTCAGAACTTTTCTCAATTCATTCGTCACTGCTACAAGGGGAATGAAGCTGAATTTTCTCGGTAGATGAGACCAGAATGTTTTTTAATTCATTCATCACAGTTGCAAAGTGAAAGAAGCTAAATTTTCTCACGGAATGAGCCCAGATTTTTTTTTTTTTTTGATGAATTCTTTCGCCACTGCTAAAAAGTGAACAAAAGCTGAAATTTCCCACCGCATGAGTCCAGAACTTTTTTTCAATTCATTCATCACTGCTACAAAGTGAAATAGCAGCTATTAAAAAGAAGGGCTGCTTCAGGATCTTTAGTTCGAAAAAAAAATCATGATCAAACCTGTAGACCGTTTTGTAGACGCAGCCCATTGGACACATTTGGTGGATCATAAATAAAGCAGTAACATGCATTCCTGTGGTGAAGGGTTGAAACGCGTTTGCATTTCTTGCCGCTTGTGATTTGGTAACTTTGCTTTCTGTTATCTTTGAAGAAATAGAAAGTGCTTTAATATTAAATGTAACTATAAAAAGTTTTTATACCCTTTATGGTTCCCCCAGGGGGCACCTCGCAATTGAGGATGAGATGCTCCCTGTATGGTGGTTGGATCTCACGACCCCAAAGGGTGCAATAATATCTGGGGACACTGGCAATCCCATCGATGATGGGCCGTACTCTTTACGGGGGGAGTTGTACCGGGGCTGGTGATGGTCATTATAACTCAACCACAGTTCCAGCCGGAGTTGCTGCTGTGGCTGTCCGGTTATTCAGTTTCACGTGATTTATCCGTATGCCTTCATGGCTGGTCGAAGTTCAGTAGTATGACTGCCAGTAGTATCAGTATGTCAGTATATCAGTAGTATTAGTATGCTATTATATCAGTAGTATCAGTATGCCGTGTCAGTATATGAGTAGTATCAGTATGCCATGTCAGTATATCAGTAGTATCAATATGCCGTGTCAGTAAATCAGTTGTATCAGTATGTCAAGTCAGTATATCAGTAGTATCAGTATGCCGTATCTGTATATCAGTAGTATCAGTATGTCAAGTCAGTATATCAGTAGTATCAGTAATAATACTGTTGGTGATGGAAATTACATAGTTATTCACTTGATGGCGAATAAAGTAGTTATAAATTTTTACAAGAAACAAACATTGCAAAGTCAGATTAACGGTCGAAACTATGCCATTCACTGATTCATTGATTTTCTTTATTATTTTAAATGCACAGATTCATTTTCTGTCCCTTGGAACTATGGTAGTTAATAAAACGTTTTTAGCCATTAGAAAATTAGCATTTCTCATTTTAACAATCGGATCAACTTTTAGATAAATATACTTTAAAGTATGAGAGACATTGAAGCATAATTATTTAATTATTACATTTTAACTTAAAATTAGAATTTGATTTTTTTCATATTTATCACTTTTCTTGCTTTTAACTTTCTTCTGTTGTAATACAAGAGAATATTAAATAGCATATTTATGTATGATGTAAAGATTTTGCAATTGTTGATTGGAAACAAAGTTATTAAAGTTGCATGTTGAATTGGATGTAATTGTTGAGAAACATTTAATTCGTAAAAATTACAGAATCAGACATGCATTCTAAATTGAAAATTAAATTGTAATTAAATAACTGAAATTAATGATTCTGATCGAAAGTATTCTTTTGACTACGCTTTATTATGATAACAAAAATGAATTTCAATTTGATTCAAAATCTTAATATCAATCGTTCTCACAAATGAATAAATCCTTCAATTCATTAATAAAACTCGACTTCTGTTCTAGTAAGTCAAAATATGTTTTTTAGAAACTCTAAACTTCCATCATTCCATATTAAATAATAATTAATCAGAGATATTATTAAAAAGAAATAAAAAACATTAATATAAAATAAAAATTAAGTCCTTCAAATAATTTTTCAAAAGAATATTCTAATAATATTTTTAAAATTCTATTTCGTTATATTAGAGAATGATCTCTTGTTGATCAAATGATTTTCCTTTTGCAGATAAATTTAAGAAACTTGATACTCAAGAAATAAAAACTTTAATGAAAAAGATGGTGGAAAAAATTCTCATAAAAACTTTAGTTTTGAAATTAATTAAGTTTTCTGGGAAAATAAGATGGGAAATTTTTTTGAGCTAAAAGATATTGTTTTTTATTATTGCAATTAATTCGCAATCTACGTTCTTACAATAGTTAACTCGGATTAATATAAATTGAAAAGCACAAAAACGGCTTAAGATGAATATTTTAATAAAATATGTAATTATAATTTTTCATTGTATTCAAACGCTAATTCATAAAGAAAAAAAAAAAACTATTTTGACTTCCGATGAATAAAGATGATTTAAATTCCAAAAACGATTTCTGAATTTTTTTATTTATATTTATATTTTAGTTTTTGATGCAAAACAAATAATAAATAAAACTCTAAAAAAATTTAACTGCCATTTTTGAATTTAATAAAACTATCATTAAAAATACTATGCTACTAAAACATTTAAAATTTCATTTGTTTATTAAAATAATTGATAAATAATTGAGAAAAGAGCTCATTTGGTATTTTTATTTCACTTCTCAATGCGAGTGATATCTGTTTTATGCTTGAAAGCTACTCTGAGCATGAATAAACTGTAAGAAAGTGGTCAATATTCAAATATTTGCAAATCTGATATTCTAAAAATTGATGAAATAACATGCCTAAATCTAAATACAACTTTTACCTTTTAGTCTATATAAACAAAAATAAATGTTTGTCTCTACGTTTCTTATGCGCTGTTGTGCCTCTGATCCGACTGTGATAAAACGTTGACTACTTATAGCTTGCACTTTAAATGTTCTGACTGAAACTAAGAAATCCATTTTTTTTTTCACATCACCAGTTGTATGCTGGATGCTTACGAGTCGAACGGTCAAGAAATTTATTTGTTTCTGCAGAAGATGGGAAAAAAATACTCCCTACCCAAAAGCTCTTGAGTAATAAAGTAAGAAAGAATTGAATAAATAATACTTACACTTCTACTTTATATGTAATTTCAATAATTTCAATGATTGTATTCATTTCCTAAACGAAAATAAATACATTCTTTCTATCATTTCTAATTAAAGGAGACAGTTATTTCAAATTTCAAAATATATTTCCAAAATTAATTCTTTTGTAGCAGCAATTCGGCGGGTAGCAGCTAGTATTTTTAAGAAAGTAGTTTTCACACAGCCAAAATGATCTCCCGGACAATTCTCACATATTCTTTAAAAAGCTTTAATTCCCTTCCCCCAAGTTTCATTCTAGTGCCTTAGTAAGACCGCTACTGCCTCGCATGACGTTAATAGACTATAGCTATGAATAATTTACTTCGACGTGAATATAACATTTTTAGTATATCTGTTGTGCGATTATTGGTGATCTTTTTGTCAATTCAATCAGTGGCATGCAGTTAGTAAACAAGAACTCAATATTGAAACAAAGAGAGAGTATAAAAAAACTATCCCGATTTACGACGTCTTCTCTACCATAGTTCATGAGAGAAAAGAAATTTTGGTTTAGGGTATTTTGAGATATCCAGCCAAGAAATGCTCAAAATTTAATTCAAATCTAAAAATTATATTTAAATTTTCTATCTTAAAATCCCTCTTTCTGCTTTAAACATGTTGACAAACAGGCAAAGAGACATGCATAATTACAAAAGTGTGTTTATTGAACTCAGAGACGTCTAAACATGAGGTAGATGTCAAAATCACAAGTATGAAAATTACAATACTTCGCTTTCTTTCCTTTATAAGTATAAAAGCAAAAAGAAGCATTTAAGTATTATTGAGCATTTAAAGATGGCGTCACAATATCTTTCTTAATGCTCTTGAAAACTTTTAAAAAGATTTCAAACTGCAGAAAGGTTTTATAATAATTAGATACTCAATTGCGAAAGTTTTCAGCAGATAAATGACCACCAGCTCAATTGTAGAACACTTTATTGCAGAAATTACATCGAATCCTTTATAGATTTCCGTAAATAGAGTTCTGTTCTGCAAGAGCATCGGTTTCCGGCTCTGGTGCTTATGACTCAGGTTTCGCTGCGCTTGTTGTAGAAACATTTTCCACACATCTCTCATCATATTTTACAGTTCCGATCTGTAAAAAATGATTACGTGCTTCTATTTCAGCAAAATAAATAAACTATAAATAAATGCTGTGCAATGTATATAAATGAAAATAAATGTCTTCCTGCAAGTTTCTTTCTTATGCACAATAATATAAACTTTTCAAAAGAAAAAAAAAAAAAACGGAATCTCAACCGCGTCTTTTTACCAAGGATTAATTTTCCAAATAACTGACCAAGGAGATAATAGATTCTATAGAAATGCTAAATCCAAGTTAAACGTTAATATTTTGAAACTTAATTACGCAACTGTCGTGCAAGTCATTCTCAGAGGTAACTACTTTATTACATATTATGCGAGGAAGTTTGGGCGGAGACCAACAATTAGGTTCCTAATTTTAATTAAATTTTAGCATTTTTAAAAATCATCTTTTCAACTAAATTAACGATTTTATGGCCCAAATATATTTTCGATGTTTAATCAATTTCAAAATAATTTTTTTCAATCACATTGTCTGAAATTAAATTTGAGAACTCTGAACGAATATAAAACGAATCACAAGATACAATAAATAGTTTTTTCTTTACCATTTTGAAAGAACACCAAGTATTATAATTCTAAAAGAATATACAAATCTAATATATAAAAATGAATATTTCATAGTTCTTATTTTATATTTTGTAGTACCTTTCGTCCTATTTAGATAAAATATCGCCAAATTATTGTTTGATTTCACTTAATATTATTTATTTTCAACAGCAGCAACGCGCCGAGTACCTGCTAGTATCTATAATCAAAAAAAATCCTTTATATATTATTTTAATCAATTAATAAATTGCATAATGATGATCATGTTGCCAGTCTGTTAATGTTAATATCAAAATTATTCAAATATTTAATTCAATTTAGTTTACTATTTTTCATCTACAGCAAGGTATAAATACTAATAATTAACAACTAAATTCATATTAATGAAAAATAAATATTAAAAACTAAACTAATGTTAATACCTTCTCGAATAAAAATAATTTCAAAAACATATTCTTCTTGTTTTTGTTGTGAATTCGAAAGAAATTATTTTATTAAGTTCGTCAAAGAACTTTAAAAAGGAATTGCATATTAGAAAGTCTGACACATAACTCCCTGTTTCTGTCTTATAATATTAATCTGAAAATAGGAACAATATAACGATATACGTTATTATATTCTTTGAAATTTAGACTGCTTTAAAATAAAAATTTAATTGTATCTGTTTAACTTTGAGCGAAGAAAAAATATTAAGGTAGAGATGAGCCTAAAAAATATAAATTTGCGTTATAAAAATAGTTCAACTTTAGAATGAGAAATATATTTATTAAATTAATAACATATCGAGGGCAATTTTTTCAGATATGTCCCTTCCGTATTCTTA
The DNA here is from genome assembly GCA_026543055.1 of Argiope trifasciata. Classification (NCBI taxonomy): domain Eukaryota; kingdom Metazoa; phylum Arthropoda; class Arachnida; order Araneae; family Araneidae; genus Argiope; species Argiope trifasciata. The sequence goes on from JAPMOQ010039177.1 coordinate 1,169,499, forward strand.
ATACTTTAATGCAATGTTTAAACACAAGTGAACATAAAACAATATCAAGAAAAATAATTCAAGGGAACTTTAAAACAACATCTTGGTCAAAGCTATATGAAAGAAATGCTATTGAAGCCAAATACAATTTAAATCTAAGTCTACATAGAGCATTGTCAGACACACAATAGGGGGGGGGGCGAATTCATGTTCCTCTTTTCTTAAACGAGCTGTATTTCCTCCCTAACGACGAAACATCACAACTGTCCAATGCCCAAAGCAATCATTGAACCCTTAGATCCTGCGACTTTCATAAATGGTCGTAAAATATTTAGTGTATCGACTCCACTCCAATCAATAAAGAGGTCAAATTGGTAGGGGGAAAGGACGTTAAATTGCCTCGGAAACACTCTTCAAACAATATACACCCTACGTTATTTTACTTGCAAAACGAACCTGTGTTCTTCATCACCCTACGTCGAAATACGTGTAGCGAGCTTTGAAGACATCTTGGGGCTACGTCGAATTACGTGTGCAGCCCTGAGAGAGTTAACTACTGAAAAGCAAGATTTAAAGTGTGTTTTGAAATGTATTTTTAGGAGCTTTGCTTCAACTACATGGCTAGGGTTATTGCGTCCTCCCCGTGATCTGTGCTTCCCGGTGTTGAGTCCTGGTTCAGTCATGGCTGTTTCTTACTCTGTTTCCTGTCTGTGAGGTGTGTAAAAGAGAACGCTCCAGTAAAAGGACTGTGCAAGCGAATGTGGGTGTCATCTTTATACGGGCAAGAAACTAACCTACCCTCGATGTGATCAGGGGCTTTGGCCTTTAGAAGCTACCGCATGCTCGTCTTAAATCGCTGTCAGGTCGTCAGCGGGCATGTAAAGAGACAGAAGTAAAAACAGGATCTTTTCAAGCGTTAAAACATATAACAGAAGCATTATTATTTCCTTTATACATTAAACACTCTTTCTATAATTAGTGTACGGATAATAAGGTGGAACTCCTCGGCACACACTTTTTTGGTAATCACTTAATCAGTCTTATTTGCATAGAATTAGTTAATTCATATAAAAATATTTTCTGATTTTTTTTTTCATTTATGAAAAAAATATTTTCATAAATGAAAGTATCAATTTTTCATCACTAAAAGGACGTAGAAATTATATTCTTACGACTGACTAGCAACGGATCATCCACATGTTTTGCTAAATAAAAAATGATCTCCGTTACACTTTTAAAAGGCCAATGGCATTTGTAATATGGCACAGAGAAATTACAACTTTGAAATTTGAGATGGTGGAGAAAGTATTTCTCTGTAATAATTTTCTCTTTGATTACTGATGAAATAAAAAATGAAATTTGGCCAATTCTATATTATTTAAAGTTTAATTATTTTTTATAATTAAAAAGTTTCAGTGGTCTTCTTTTCTTAAATAATAAATAAGCGAAGTTTGATTGCATTTGACCGGGTTGTCTAGGAAAATAAGTGATTTTTAATATGAGTATTGTCATAAAACAAGCATGTAATTAATGCGGCAGCTGGAAATAAAGAAAAAGCAAAGAGTCATTTCCAAAATCCGGGAATGTTTTTTCTTTCAACTTATTCAGCTTCAATGACTTTTTCACTATATCCAAATAATTTATAATAGCAAATCCTATTTTAATGTGAGAATTATTTACTAGATCTATACTAGATCTCAATGCGATATGATAGGTATGATCCAAACCTCCCTGAATTCTAGAAACGTGTGTCTGGGAAATGTCCATCCATCTGTCTGACTGACAGAAGAAACAAAACTCGGAGAGAAAGAGAGTAAATTTCATCTGTCTTGCAGAGCTTTAAGCAAGACAGATGAAATTTACCGCAGTTTAAAATTTGAATTTGAATGCGGAGTATGGAGTTTTATGGAGAAGTGAGCAAAATCTGCTCAGAGGAAGTCTCTCTGTTCGAATATGCATTATTATTGTCCTTGCAAAAAATATAGAGCTAAATAGATAAATTGAACATCTAGAGTTTAGACAATAAGTTTTAACTCATATCTTAAAAGAATTAGGCCATATGTCGGCCGCCTCTTTCAGCAACATTAAAATGCAATAACTCAAATATTCAGTGTCGTCAATAAATCAAATTTGATTTAGTAGCATGTGCCTACAATTGAAAGTTTCAGTCAAATTTTTATTTCATTCGATTGGGAAAGACGAGTTTAAAACACAAATTTCATCTCATTATTATTAATCGCGCGCCAGGAATTAATAGTTGAAAAAAACTTGCTGTGGATAAGTAAAAATTCTAATATCTCGTAACTATTTTACGCCAAAGAAATACAAGTCGTTCTTTGGGATTAAACTTATTTTACAGAATATACAAAAGTCTTTCTGAGGCCTTTCCAGACACTTTTTACACTGTTTATTTTCAACGCTATGTATCTTGCACTGAATACTTACATTAATCACTTCTATATGACATATTGCATTGCAAATTACTCATTGCAAAAGAGAAAAGCACGATATCTACAAGAATATTGTTTTCCGACTTACGTAATACGGAATTCTGGACTTGCGATTGTCAGCTTATGTGTCACCCGCGTCATCTGAGCATGGTTTAGAATCACAAGGTTCTTCTCAAATTAACGATTGTATTAAGTTAAAATTCTACACACTGACTGAATAATATGCTGTGTGACGCAAGAGCTGAGGTAATATGGGCTTTTGAGTTAAGTTAATAATAACATATTTTGCTTTTTATATATAGTTTTTAGACATTTTATTTTAAAAAATTAAAGAATGGTTTGGATATTTGAATATAATAGTTCATAAGTAATAATTTGATATCTGCATTCATATATATAGAATTTCTTCTTATTTTATACTTCACATTATGGAATGCATACTTCTGGAAAAGAATACTCATATAAGAATAATCTCTCTGCATAGAAGAATTCTTTTCCAAATACCATAGTGTGATATATGTAGGAATATCTTAATAATATGTGATTTTCGTTATGTCCGACTGTCATGATAAAATGGTGAGTGGCGCAAGATATGAGGTAATACAAATATGGGCTTTAGAGTTGTGGCTAATTATTTAGCTTTTTATAATAAGTATTCATACTTGTTGCTTCTTATAATCAAAGTTTGGCTTGGCCACTTAGATGGAATATATAAAGCTTGCGGCATCGGCATAAACATGTATGAAATTTATACTTACGACTGGAAATACTTTGACTTCTTTAGGCTCACATGATAAACCAGCGGCGCATGGGCAGTTGATTAAGTATTTGCCATTTATTTCAATTGGATTCCCGTTACAGTCTTTATCTACAAAATAATACATTATTTGATTAGTAGTAAATTCTAAGAATTACCGATAAACATTGTGTGTTATTGAAGTGAAGTTTAATAGTTGCTACATTTGTGTATTGAATCCCTTTTAGAATTTGAAATACACTATTCAATACAGTAACGGTTTTCAACCTAACTTCAATTTACGAATACAAAAATTTCATTTATTGTTCTTCGTGAATTCAAAGATTATTGATGTAGAAATACACAAAAAATATATTTGAATCAGAACTTTCATGCATTCTTTCATTATGTATTATAGAGTGCATTTTCATGACGAGACAACAAAAAAAACCCACTTTCTGCAAAGCAAGAGGATTATTAGTGAGATCCTTTTTATAGCCCTGCCACCCCTAAAAACAATTTAATGAGAGGAAATAAAATTATTCATATGTTTCAAATTAAGGAACACTTAGAATATAGAGTGGGAAAAGGTTTTGAATTTTATATCAAGAAAGTTTTAATGCATTCACAAAAGGGGGCGTGATTTCTTTTGCTTTTATGAACCACTTTTTTCATTATACAATATCTTTTTTACTGTTTAACAAGTTAATTTATGGAAAGAACGCTCCGACATTGCAAAAATAATTAATTTTAAAAACGTTTTGAATGTATTATTTAAAACTACTTGTGTAGCTGAAGTTACAGAGCTATATTATGATAAAAAAATTACTGCCTATTACGCAAAGTATGTTATTTAATTTTTAGAAAAATTAATCCGACAATAATGCTATTACAGATACATCTGTAATACAACATGCTATTACAGATACATTCGTATATTTATCGAATTGCTGAGACAATTTAAGAAAGGAATAGACCGATGAAAATTGTGCGGGTTGTGGCTTTTAGAACACGTGCATGATAAAGATGTTTTCGAATGGCTAAATATTATGAATACACTAGCAGTGTTTAAATTAGGTTATAGGATCACAAGATTTAAGTCTAATTCATTGAACTATATAAAACATTATAAATGGTCAAGAAAATTAGATTTACTTTATACAGTTAAAAAGTTGATTAAATGTGTCCAAAAGCAATAATTAGCTAGACAATTGTTTGTAGCGTAATTATTTAAGGGATTGTATAGTACATAAATGTAATGAAAGTTAGAATTTCTTTATACAGTGGAAAAGTTTGATTAAATGTATTGAAATAGCTATATTCAGCTAGACAATTGTCTATAGTATATTATTGTAATGGACTGAATAGTGTAATATAAAAATTCAAGAAGGTTAAAATTTCTTAATACAGTTGAAAAGTTTGATTAAATTTATCCAAATTGGCATATTATCCAAACGAATGTTTTTAATTTCCTCTAAATCTATAAATTGGTTCATCACATTAAGAACTAAATATAATATGATTATCCTTTGATTGTTATATGTGTTATGCAATATCATATTTACGTACCATAACTTAAAAAAGGAACTTTTAATGTAAAATGTTTCATTGAATACCTGAAAAGGAATAGAAAATTCCATTATCTAATTGTAAATATTTATGTTCCTCACATAAGTTAAATGCATGGCATATGATTTGCGTATTTTAAAAAATCAAAAAGTGTCTAAATATTATTTTCAGTTTTTTAGTCACAGATCGCAAATAACGCATGTTATAGGCATTGAATTTAAAGATTTATAACAAGAACTCCATATCATTATTTTATTTGAATCTAAATTAAATTTATATTTGCTCCCATTCCCAAAATGGCATATGTAATTTGATGCTAATTTTTCCGTGTTCAGGATAAATATTATATTTGAAAAGAATACAAGAAGCAGGTCAAGATTAAAAACAGATTTCATTAAACATTAAAACCAGGTTATAAAACCACACATTTTCTTTAATTTTTCAATCCCATCGATCAGTGGTTTACTCAATTAGGAAATAAATATATGAATGAGAAAATTTTGAGAAAATCATCCTTCACCATCCTTCCTCCTTCGTGGTTACAGTTCTTCCATTCCTGTAAAGGAGGAAGAGTTCTGTGACGAAACTCTTCCTTCGAACTCTATATTCGAAGATTTTAGGAAATGTACCGAAAAATGAAACACAGAAAACAGATTTTGATGGGTTCTGTTAGATTCCCCCTTTTCTGGTTTCTAATCTTGATCTAATAATGTTCGCCTTAAGCGATAGGCTCGTTGTTTATTTTTTTTTGTATGTAATTTCTGGTATGTTTTTATCGAATAAGAGTATACATCATTTTGCACGAAATTCAACTACTTCCCCTGTTAACAGAATCCCGATAGAATCATGTATATATTTATCCCCTATCAATTATTGTTTTATTTATACATATCGATCACAAATAACGCTTGTTCTCGTGTCTGGTCTCCGTGGCATTAAAAACTTCTACCTAGCCACAAAATTATCTGCGTTGAACTTAAAACATAAAAGCTCGTTTAATGTATAATCCAAATGGAGAAAAGTAAAACTGTAAACCCTATTTACAAATGATAAATGCGGCAAAATTTATTTTACAAACAATTATTCGCGCAGTAAATATATTGTTCGCATATCTTACCTCTCTGTGCCAGCTTTTGGCAATTGCCTCTAATAAATTTCGAATTTCCCTTGTCAATGCAACATTCGTCTTCATCACAGTCGTCTCCTGAGCGGCAGCGCTTGGCGTCACTGCAAACCTGAAACAACATTCCATTTCATACCATGTAATTTAAAACTGTAGCTCTAAAGTTCAAATAATAATTCTATAAATGATGTCTAAGACGCTAAAAATTTAGGTTCGCTTTTTACTTTCTCATTCACTAAGCGTAGAGTATTGTCATTATTAATAAATTCGAATTCGAGATTTTGATTTATATCTACGTTTTCTGAGTTCGAAAAACACATTTTTGCAAAAGGTGCGTCTGTCTGACTGTGTCTGACAATGATAACTCAAAGCTAGACAAATGCAATTTGGTATACGGTTCTCTCGTAGGATTTGCTGATTTCTATCATATTTTGTGCAAATTCCATACGTATAAGTCCGTCCTTCCGGCTGTACGAATGTGGTGACTCTCCACTGCGGAACATTTTTTTGGTAAATATTTGTAAGCATTTTACTGTTTCATATACATTTAATTTGTTAAGCAGTCGTTTGGTATGTTATTGTGAATAATGTGTCTGTTTGATTAATGTTTTAAACCTGTTGACTACATCAATTTTTGTTGTCTATATATTTTCGAATACCAGAAATAATGAATGAAGTTATTTTTGACTACGAAAGTCTGCCTTTATTTCGTCTCAACTTTCTACAAGTAACTGTCATATTTATTTTACCTTCAGGCAACTCATCATTTCCCATGTGAGATGCAACAGCCCGCGCGACTCGAATATAAACTATTACTATAACATCGAAAGGAAGAGAGATATATAAAATTTAATTGTCATATTTTACTTCTATAATGTAGAAATCTATCAGAGTTTCAGAAAAATCCAATTATACGTTGACGTTATACTCGCTTTTATTTTCAGAAGCATTTCGCAGGATAAATCAGATACGCAGGTGCTGAAATATATCCAATTTTGCATTTTGTTTTATGATTGATTAAACGTGTAGTTTTGTGATTAAAAATTTTAATTCATTCTAGTTTAAAAGAAATTAATTTGAGAGAAGCTAGTAATTTTCTTAACTTTTTATTGAAAATGAATGCCGCAATTTTTTTTTTTTTTTTTTTTTTTTTTTGCTACAATGAGCTATTTGTTACAACATATATTTAAAAAACTATTTGAAATTATCTTAAAACAGTATGAATTCAAAAAATGGAATTGATTAATTTACGAAATGTTTTCATTATATAAACTAACAAAAGTGAATTAGTAAGCACTGCAATTTAGAAAATAAATTGAATGGTATATTGCAATATGAAATAATATTTTTCTATAACAATTTTAACAGGACGAAAACTTTTCCTACATATTAATAATTACGGAATTTCGGAAAATTTCTGAATTATCAGGTTTCTAACGAAATAAATAAAAATTCACCTTACCATTTTCTATTCAAACATAATGCAAAAAGGCTCCATTATATCACAATAAGGCTTTAAAAAATTTAAAAAACTAATAAAGATGATGGAAGGAAATTTATTTAATTGTAGATGTGATTTTATGATTTCGTAGAAAATTTGACTCATAGCAGATGTCTGCGAATGAATGACATCTTTGAATTATCTTCAATTAAAATTGTGATTAAGTAAAATATATTATTAAAAAGAATCTTTTAGTTAACTATTTTAGATATATTACGGTGTGAATTTCAACTTAAGTTGAGAAATCCATGGGAATTTTCACAATAATCAAAATGATTCAAGAAAGGGAAGAGTATCTTTTTTATAAATATTTATGAGTAAGATTTTAAAGGAGCAATCCAAGCAAATATTACTCCAAAGATTTTTTTAAATACTTACCTCAGAAGTAAAAACGACATTCTGGCTTTATTTCTTATGTTTAATTTTTTCAAGTTTAAATTTAAAATATGTGATGAAAATTTTTTTTAAAAGTAGTGATTTTACGAATTTATAACGAAATTTATTTCTTTATATAAATTTTCATCATATTCATAGGAAATAGAAATACTATTTAATCTTACGTATACTTCATTGAATATGAAACTACAATAAAAATTAATCGCAATAATTTTTTAATTTAAAAATAATTGTACTTTTATCTTTGTTAATATTTCATGTAATTCATAAAGAATTAGACTTTTCACCAATAAGAATAGCAAGAACAGACCCATCATTCATCTTTTCCCAGTTAACATTGTATAGGTGTATGTGTTACAAAACATTTTGCTTTAATGTTTTTTTAGAGCATCATCCGTTTTCATAAGAATGTTTCCACCTCAATGTTGAATAGCATTGGCCCAAGCTGAAGTTTTAACTTCATTTCTCTGAAGACGTGGGGGAAATTTTGTAATCCAAGACAAGTAAGTAAACTAGATAAAAATGCGAGCATAAATGAATGAAGTTATTTGTAGTCTTTTCACCCGGACGTTTCGAAAATAATAGGAAAAAAATTGATATTAGTACCTATTTCATATTTTAAAGCAATACACAGTCTATTCATCGATTAAAATCAACACCCAAAGGCTCATTTCTAAATCGTTAGTAATCGGAATAACTCAAGCTGGAGAAATCCTTTAAATAACAAAAAGAATAATATTTTAGTTAGTTGGAATGAATAAATATTTTTATCAAAACAATGCAAATTCTAATTCATAATACTGGCAGTCACGTTTATTAAAATATCAACTTTAGTAAAATAAAGAACCTCTCATTAAAAAGAAAGAATCTCATTTCTTTATGATTAAACCCAAGAAAACGTTTATTAAAAACTACTTAACTACTTACTATTAAAATAACTTAACTTAAAAAGACAAATTCTTGATCAGGTTGAAACTATCATTTAAACAAATGTATATTTTTATATATATATTTTTTTGCTTCATAAACAATTCAACTGTATTTATTTTCTCACTAATATTACACATTTTTTACGATTTCAAGCAGAGAGTGTTCTTTTTCATGAATAACAGCGAACAGAAAGAACTTAAGGATTTATCATTCTTTTAAAATGCAAATATTTTTTTAAAAAAATGTCCATCTATGAGTGATAGATTTGTGAAATTATTTAAAAATGAGAGTTTATCATTTGTTAGAAGTGAATTTATTGACTCAAACAACATAAATTATTATTCTGATTCATCATTTTATTATAATCTATGTCATAAATTATGATTTATTTCTTTCGATACTTGTATGCGATAGTGATCTATAGTATATAAATCTATTTGGCATGACAATATGGGTTTTTTTCAGGCAGAGGCATCAAGTAGTCATGAGTTATGATGCAAAATTGAAAAGTGTGAAATTGGTGTTTTTACGGTTTATTAAATGATTAGGATTGGTTATCTCGATTAAGAATTTTCCGAAAAGAGAATGAGCAATGAAACAATGTGCTTGAAATTTCTCTTCGCGATAAAGATTGATTGAGATTAAAACTTCATTGATATGGTATAAAATTCGAGTGACCATTGATTCATTTAATATGAGAAAAGTAACTGGCGAAGTTGTTGCAAAGTGGATAGTTATGGGAATATTTCTTCGAATTTCATAAACTATTTTAGAAAATTAGAGGATGTGCGAACAGCTGCTCACTGGTTATGCATTTTTGAATAAATAATTTGCTAATTTTCAAGCATTGGGTAGATTTGGGCCAGTATTTCTAATTTTTTTATCTATTATCTCCCCTTCTTTTTAACAAATTATACTTGTGGTCATTGAAATATTTTTTCCCTTCTCCGTAGAAACATATCAAACATTTTTTATTTAATATCATAAATACTTACCTGACTATGAACAAGCGGAAATGCTGATATCTATCTCTTGGTAAATCTTAGGCTGATTTTGTTGCTCTGAAGTAACACAATTTGACAAAAAATACGCTTTTTCTTTCTAATTAAGTTTTGTAATGAAAGAAGAGAGAAAATTGTTTAATGGAAATTAATCTTAAAATTTAAAATTTTTCAATTCAATAATTACAGATTTTATTAGGTAGCATGCCGGAGTTCTGGTATAGTGGCGTGTCTGCCTTGTGATCTGTGTGTCCTGGGTTCGAGTCCCGGGTCTGGCATGCTTATTATATCTATGTAGTGTGTGAATGTGCCATCCTAAGAAGAGGGGTTATGCAAGCAAATGAGTGATGTCGTATTCGTGGACCTAATGGTCGCTTCTGAAAGAAGAGACGCACCCTATCGCCTTAAATCGCTATCTTCGTAACTACAGGTTTGTTCAATGGCAAGTGCCGCAAGAAGCAAGATTATCTACTCTGCGATGTTTTTAATATAATTATATTTCTTAAAAGATTTTCTTTTTTCGCCATTAGAATTCAAAATTGTGGAACAAGAAAGTGAAGGCACATAATAATTTAAGACGATACACTTCGCACATTTTTAAACAAATTCGAGGAAAAACTTTAAAAAAATCCAGAAAACAAAGCTTCATGCGGCAGGGTTTTTTTTTGTAAAACTTTTTATTCATCAAGTTATTTAGATACGAATCACAGACTGATTATATAATGAACATTTCTAAATCTTACGTCATCTCACAACCATCAGAGCTATCTCAGAAAATTTTCAAGCATCATTAGTTACTGATTCTATGGCGATAATACAAATACCAAAAATTTACAAGTTGACGCGAAATGACAGGGTCAATATAAGAGCACATAGAAATAGGCTCTAATAGTTTTTTATAAAAAAAAATGCCTTTTATATATAAAATCCTGTTTTTATTCAGGAAAGACACCTATATAGATAGTTTTAAAAAGCAAAACTTTATCTAAAAATAAAATTTGATACAAATGCCATTGGCAGTTTCCAAGATGCACGAAATAAATTTGTATTTACTGGTGTTAAAATTGCTTACTTATAATGATAAGGTAAAGCTACGACTATAGGAAAAATTTTGACTTCAATGTCTAATGAATGTCAGAATTCTTTGTTAAATTATATAAATATAAACAAATATGCTTCAAAATTAAAATGGAAACAGACGCAAACAATAATCTAATTGAACCAGTTGGTCATTATTACTGGCAAAATTCTTCTGCAGTAAAAATTTAAAGAATAGTTAAATTTTGGATTTGATTAAATATACATATAAGTTTCATCCTTATAAATAAATCTTAATCATTTGACCATTCTCTATTTTCATCATAATTTTTTAAAATGTAAATAAAAAACAATGTTGAAAATTTTACCAAAAACACCGTGAATACGGCAGCAGTCAGGAAGAGTTTCATCTCTAACGGTCTAAAATAGACGTCTGAACGTGATGTGTGAAATGTCTACCTTTTAATAGATAGAATACGATAAGAATGGTTTTAAGAATTTACTTCCTCATACATAAAAAAAATTCTTTGGCAAATGCTTACGCTTCTTCCTAGATTTATCACCACGCGTGGGTAAATTTATTTCTCTTTAAATAAGCTTCGAAACACAAACACATTTAAAAGCGTGAACGGAATCAGATTATTCTGCAAATTATTTAGGAATTATTCCGTTATGTGTATAAATAAAAAAAGGACGCCACGGTATGTTAATAGCACCGATTTTGAAGGAAATTATTAAATATATGCCATTCATAGTATGATTTATCCGTGAAGTAATTCTGAAGGTTTGGTATGCAGCCCAGAGAATATATTATAGAAGGATCCTGAAATAATAAACATCGTAGAATACTTTTAAACAATGGAATCCTTCTCAGTTCCAGAATACACAGAAATGTGTTTTAAAAAGAAAATTGTTTATTAGGTAGAACGAAAAAGAGCCTTAAAAATTTTCTTTTAGATTTTTGTTTGTGAATATTGCGGAAAAAATGTATTTGGTTCAAACACAATATTTAAAAAAATTGGTTGCAAAATGCCCAAAGAACTTGAAATTTGTAAAAAAAATTAAAAAGGGGACATTTTTTCAAAACAAAAAAGTTCTTGCTTTTTAGTTTAGTTATAGTGGTGACCTTTTTAGTAATAGTGCTTTTTTCGTCATATATATATATATATATATATATAATATGCAGCTTTTTTAAATTCAAATTTAGAAAATTGGTATACGAGTTACTTTTTGTTCTTATTTATCCTCCTCTTGCGATAGAACTACAGGCATTTTAATCAGATTCAACCACTGGTTTCACAGGTCTTACCATTGCTTGCATTTGGTATGGAAGCTAGGGAAAGTCGATATCAGTGTCCTCGATACTACTTGAATCAGCTTGTGGTGCCTTCTGTATAAAGTTTTAACTTCATATCAAACCGCACAAGTACTTGATAGTTTTATCGCTTCTTTTCTATTTGATGGATTTGGTTTGCTTACCTGTTTATGTAAAGAATATTGTTCTACAGCGTTGTCAACAACCGTTTTTGATGCACTTGTTTTCTTTTTGTCTGTTCTTAACAAAACTTAACTATTCTCTGCATTTCTTTACTTTTTTCTTGCTTATTTCACCCTGAAAGCGCTCTTGATAGCAATTCAATTATTACTTACAACCATTGTCCTGTTAGAACATTGACGTTTAAACGATTTTATTCCATAACTTCATACCCACTTTTATAGAATGCAAATCAACAATATTTAAAAAACGTCTATCTTCTTCTCTGAGATTGAAATTAAACTTATTTCACCATTTTTTTCTCTGGAATTTTATAAGTTCCTTTATTGAGCATGAAAAACTTAAATAATTCTTGAGATTATTTTTCTAGAAGCAACAGGAATAAAAGAAGTAGACCATATTTGTTCTGTTACGGGAAATAAATTGTAACATATTTCCCTTTCAGAAGTGTCCTTACCTGCAGTAATTTTGAGACTGTATCTCATATAGCAGTAGCATTAGATTCATGTGTTCAACTTCTAGTGTAAATACATATGTCGCAATCATAAACTAACCAATCAGTTCCAGCAACGCCATCTGTTGGAAAACAGTGAAAAATTCAGCTATCCATTATATAGTTAATTTCTGAATATGATTTTAAAACCCAGTAATTGTCAAAACATTGTCACATTAAAAGAAAAAGCAATTTTTATCAATAACTAAATCACATATAATTGTGTTTTTCTCATATTTCTGTAAATTTAAATTAAATAAAAAAAATCTTGGATTTTTTTTCTTACAGCCAAACTCTTCAGGATCAATGGAATAAAAGCCATTTTATTACTTATAAACAATCATTTTATTATTTTATTAGCTTTTAAGAGCTTTCTGCAAAATTTGATTATAGAATATATTTTTGAAAACTGGGTAAAATCTTTTTAATATTTTGGATTTCAAGAGATCATAAATATTTGAGCGTCTCAAACTTATTTCTTTAACTATTATTTGATTCTAGAATGTATTTTTTATGTGTTTTGTTTAAATCTAATATGATCTTCCAGTATACAAAGTTTACTCAACATTAAAAGTTTTTTCAATTTTTATAAAAGTTTCTCATTAATCAAATTTTACTCAAATATTTATCCCATAACAATGCTTATTCGCCATTATTCATTCTTTACACTCCAATGAAATTTTCTAATGAATGTATTGATAAGAAAAACAGTCAACATGTTTTTTCTTTTTTTAGGTATGTTTTTTTCCAGTATGTAAATGGATATAGAAAATAATACAATCTAAAATTCAACAATTATATGGGAAAAAAATTGCAATAGGTAAAACTGGTTCCCCTTTTTGTTGCCTTTCCTAGCTGGGTTTTCCATGGCATTGTGAACAAGCAGTTTAAGAATTATAAAAATCAACATATAAATTCTGTATAAATATATCTTTACTTATTAATATATTTCTATAAATCTTTCAAAAAAAATTATCACTAGAAAAATTAATGTTTTTGAACATACATATCAGAATCAGTAGAATGCTAGCTTTCGTAAGAAAACTCTTCCGTAAAATTATCCTTAAAATTATCACTCTCTACTTTATTTAAAAGTGTTTGAGCTTCATAATAGGATCATTAAATTTGATGTTATTTCGAATCCGAAGCATTAGAGCCACCTGCTAAGCCTTGTTTATCACTGGGACACAAACAGGACGGTTGCAGTATTAGAAAGCGTGCTCTAAGAAATAACTGATTTATTTTCAAAAGCATCCACTGAAACCAGTTGAAAAAGTTCACGTATATTGAAGGTCAGAAAATATGAAGCTGCTGGGTCAATCCATTCAGTTGAGCTGAAAATTGATTAGAAGGGACCGAAAGTCCTTCACTAGTGGTCTCACAAATCGCACATCCCCAGTTAAGTGATAAACAGTTTAAAAGCATTTTAAAATTTAGTTTCATGAAATAGGAAGTCAAAAACATAAAATGTTGTGACGTAAATAAATTAAAACCCAATATTTTATAAAAATTTTCAAATCTCACTTGATTTTTGAAAAATACATTTTTTGGGAATTCTGTCTCGCTTCTAAATTAAAAAATCTTTGAATTTGATTAAATAAAATTTGACTTATAGACTTTTGTGCCGCATTTGCATATTTCTATCACTTTTGAAACTAAAGTTATCAAAAGATAGCATGCCTGCCAGTTTGTACTTTTGGATATAAATGGAATTATTACAAATTTAATAACAGAAAAACTAAGATATCTGACTACGTTAAAAACATTGACCACGTTAGCGATTTTTTTTTACTGTTATTTCTTGTAATTCAGACTTTTCTCTTGAAGTTTATCTTTTTAAGGGAAAGGAAGGCCTGACATATCATCCAGGGGTTTTTAAACAAAACAAATTTCTCAGTTTGTCTTTCAGTTTTCTCAAAACATTAATTTTCAAAAAGTTCTCCATTGTTAATATGAAATCTTACAAACTAATTTAGGTTTTACATAACATTTTCAGCGTCAGTTCTCGGCACTGAAATAAACCAAAAGTGTTGTTTTTGATGAAATGAGTTTTATTTACAAGTGCGTGTAGAAAAATTAAGTGATGAAGTTACGGGAAAATTACAAATATAAATATATATTTTTACCCGTAACTTCTTTACGCCTCGTTCTTTTAGATTTCGGCTCATTTCATTCATCACTATATTCTATATCTTGCATACAAAGAAAAATAGGATTGTTGCTTTACAATTTTGAGTAGAGTGTTAGCCGTTTTGGTTCAATTTCATTAAAATTTGATAAATATTTTCCAATATATATAAGATATATTTTATTTTTAAGTATTTTTTTTTGTATTTATAGTATTTTTTATTATAAAAGATAATACTTCTAAAAACCATAATTTTAAATAATTTTTTTAAATATCCAGTTTTTCAAAAAATAATTTTGAAATTAGTCGGATATTTCAAGTATCAAAAGCATAAATACATGTCCTTTCTCAAAGAAATATATCATATATTGTATTATTTATCATTATATGTTTTCAGAAGCATGTATAATGCCATAATTCAAAAGCACTATGACTTCCACAAAAGAAATTCCAACGTGATCTTGTAACTACAAATGTAATGTTTTAGCTATTTCAAATTTTTAAAAAAAGTTTTAATATACTTTTTTGACTTTTGAATATTTGTGAATTTTTGCATGTTATTTATTAATAGATAATTTCAGAAATTTCACCAAAGGAATCACGATAGGTCCAGTAAAAAATGCTGGTTTCACAACTAAGATCAATATTTCGAAAATAAAGTTAGCCCTTGACGTATACGATATTTATTTTCTCCAAAGCTCCAAAGTTTTATACTGAAAGCTATGACTTTTATAAAGTGTAAGAGAGAACGTTTTGGAGAGACCACTGATATTGGATGAAATATTTCATGTCATTTCTAGTTAGAGCATGCACAGGATTCATTGTTTCATCATGTAATATTTATTACTTGCTGGAAGTTCACATTAAATTTTAATGCGCCTTTTAAATCTAGAATTCTCCAATTATCACTCCAAAGCAAATTAATAAAAATATTTGACAGGCTTTTTGTTTTGGTAGATGATTTTTTATTCACCTAAAATCATTGTGTTATGGAAACATACTTTGAATCGAGCACACAAATAAGTTATTTTCAATACAAATAATTAATTTTTAAGTGGTAATAATCAAAAACTAATTTCTAGTGCTATTTCACTCTTTCGTTGGCATCCTTTGGCAAGAAATAAAATTTGATGGACCGTCAAAGCGAATTAATGGCGCAGGCTTTTGGTTCTATTAGCATCCCGTTTTAACACAACACTAGAGAAATTTGCAGATGGGCTCAGTAAATGTGAACTTGGTTCAGATGAAGAGGTCTGCACCCTCCATTTCCAAACTTCCACACCACACCAGCAGAAGACAGTCAGTACTCGACGGATGTAATATCAGACAGACCAGCTCACACGACGGTTCCTGAGTGGAATCAGGTTATGAACCTAGAGTTCCAAATTCGTGCTCTTATCATCTTTCAGCCAACGTTTGCTGTGTGAAAATTGGATCCTTCTTGAAAAGAGTACAACACATGAAGATGTCATAATATTCTGCTAGA
>JAPMOQ010039177.1:1185833-1228794 GCA_026543055.1 Argiope trifasciata
CCGAATTCGGGATCTTACCATCTATCAGCCGTGTGAAAATTGGATCCTTCTTGAAAAGAGTACAATACATGAAAATGTCCTAATATTCTGCTAGATGCAAGAGGGAAAGTCTTAAAATTCTACATATATGGAATAGATTATATAACGGTATAATTGAAATGGAACGGAACAATAAATAGGAATAACTTATATTTTATATTTGAAGTATAATTAACATATTTAGTTGTGGAATAATCAAATTTTATCTTTGTCTTATCAAAATATATTTGAGTATTTAACAAATTTCGAAAAAATGATAGTTTTTAATTCCGGATGTCTTTAAACCTAATTTCTGCTACAGTTTTCATGGATTATATTTAATTTATGCACCGACAACAGATTATTACTTAATCCTCCAACTACGAAATTGGGTTAAGAACGTCATTTAACTGGTTTAGAATTTATTTTACTTGTATGAACATCCTAATGCAACTGAATACTTAAATTCTTAGTTATTTTTCAAAACAAAATTTTAATTTTATATGCCGCTTTTTATAAATATCTAGAATAAAAAACTTAAAAGTGATACAGTTTTAATATTTTTCATTCGTAGTCATTGTTTCACATGCAGGTTTAAAAAATTTAATAGAATAGTTGTATTTAGGGGCTAATATTTTGTCGTTTATAAATTCAGCAAATGCTAACATGTGTTTTCATTTTTTATCCGACTTTGTTCGTTTCCTGAACTTGAAAACTTACAGAGGTCACAGACAATAAATGCCAAAAAACAGCCATACATCAGAATAAAATGAAATATCTTAAACCGTAAAAGAAAAGAAAATTGTGAGCGTAAAATATCATATTTTGGAGATTCAACATTCATAAGTTTAAAAAATTCTTCTAAATAATGATTCAAAATGATAATAATAAAAGAGAATATTTTACGCGTGTTCTCAACTTATTTCAAAATAAAATACTGCAATTTTCATTTCTTCCTTTGTTCAAAGATTCTTTTATATACGATCCTATTTTTGACCTTGCATAGGCGGTGAAGTTCTAGAAATATATTTGGTTGAGGTTCAGGCATTTTTAGTTTCATTCATTTGAATTTTATTTCTAACAAGAATATAACACTATCACCGCTACGGACGAGTTATCTTGTATAACTGGAATGTTCACTGCAGTTCATAACTTCACTTGTGTGTTCAGAAATGTTGTATATATCAATAAGTAAGTGCCTGCATCTAGTCTTTTTTGCATTAAATTGTCGAAAACTAATATATTATTATTTGTCTTTGTTGGTATTAGCATCTAAATGTTTACTTTGGTGAATGTGTTGAAATGAGCAAATGAAAAGTTCCACTTTTCGTCTGTTGTCAAATCTTTCTAAGAAGTGCACGGTCAGTGCAAGAGTGAAGAGATGTTGAAAAGTTGGGGAAATATCGTTCATATTCTGTAAGTGAAATATGGTGCTGTAGGTGACTGAGGTGCAAATAATTTCATATATTTCAGAGGATATAAAATATATCTCAGCTTGAATGCATTAACTGATGTATGAAGAGGACAATCTATCTCGTTTTTAGTAAATGATTCGATCGTTGTAATCTTGAAAGATCTTTACAATCATTCTCGAATAAATAATCGAAAGTAATCTTTTTTTCATTTATGAATAATTTCAATCGATTACTAATATCAGTGAGGTATCGTGAAGTGTTCATTGAAAGGGCCCAAAATAATGAAATTCAATGTTTTATATCCCAATTGCAATAGCAAAAAAGAGGATGATTTCTGCTTTAAAATGATAATATGTAATGAGAGATTTATTAAATAAAAATAATGAATAAAATTTAATATGAATATTTAATTTTCAGTAATAAATTACAATAGTTGTATGTATTGTTTCAACGGAAATAAAGACAAAATTATTTGCTTTTTCAAAATCATTTTTGGAAATTATTTCTAATTATGTCAATTTAAAATAAACATATAAGACTAAATATTTATTTATATTATGTATACAGGGTTAATACCATTAAATTTCCCCTATAAACAACATTCGATAATACAAATGGTTTAAGATAGAATTGAAATTCGGCATATAGACTATACATGAGATATGCTTAAGGAATTTGGAAGCAAAATTTAGTTCCAAATTTTCTGCTTGAGGGGGTCTTTTAAAGAAAAACAATAAATTTAACAGAATGCGTGACTAAAACGGAGTGCGAAAAGAATGTTGGCAATCCAAGACAGGAATTAGGAATAATAAAATGATGAAACGTGAAAAGCTGGAAACTCCGTAACGTTTCATGTGCCAAACACCACAAGCGATCAGATACTATTTGTTACAGAACCCAATTTCCCCCGACTCGAAATGAATGAGGGTGTTCACATGGAGCACCTTTTACTACATCGGGCTGGATAAATTAACAACTGCTCCTCTTGCGCAATTTCGTCCTTATCTGTTCTTGTTTCTACAAACTGGACTTTTTTTTTTTGCTTTTCTTTTTCTCAAACATCGCAAGGTTATTTTTTCCTTATCTTTATCTAATGTGGTCCTATGAGAAGGAGAACAGAAATTAGTCAATGAATGTTATTATTGTTTCTGCGTTCCGTTTTGATGTTTATTGTGTTAAATTTTGTTATTTCTGGAAAAAGGGACTTCTGATAGCAATTTTGGATCCGTAATATTTGTTGAAAACTCCAAGATTGCATTTGTGAATAGTCTATGTACAAAAATTGATTGCAATGCGTTCCCCCTTTTTCGTTGTAGGATGTTGTTTATAGGGGTAGTAAATATATAACCGCAGTGTATTTCTATATTTCAACTATCAATTCGAAAAAAAATTGATTTAGTTGTTTTGTTAAAAAATAAAGCATTTGAAAATTCAAAATCTTTTACAATTGTATTGCGACATCCTTAAAAATTATCTATTTTATTCGTGAATGTATATTAAAAAACTGCACAAAAGGCATATTTCTCTCTAAATGGTGCGATGAATTAAAGAAAACAGAAGCATTCAGTTATAATTTTTCATGAATTTATTGAAATGAATCATGTTTTTATTGAAGGTTTGATTAGAATAATGAATTTAACAATGACAGAGATTAAATACAAATATTTCGTTTCGAAATGAACTTTAGAAGTCTAAATTGCCTTAATATTAAAATTATTATTCAAAAAATAGTAAATAATTGAAAAATTTTAGTTTAAATGTACAGGATTTGTCTTTATATCGTTTTAAATAATGTTGTAAAAAGGTAGGAATTTAGTAAGAATTCCGTTTCAAAATAATTCTTTTATTTTCAATACTTCTGGTTCAGGATTTTCAAGATCTTCAGGTTCTGACTCAGGCTCTTCAGTTTCAAGTTAAGGTTCTGTCTTTTCGGTTTCGGGTTCAGTTGGCTTAGTCACAACATCTCCAACACATCTTTTTTCTAATATGACTGCTATTCCCTTTAATAAAATTAATTATACCTTTTAATTACAGAAGTTGATTCTCAAGTAGAATAATCTATTATCATTTATCACCACCTACAGAATACTACATCCAAAATAATGTTCGTTTATTAGAAAAGAAACACGCGCTTATCATCAGCTTTGAAAGATCGGAATATTCCAAGATTGGTTTTGAGTCAAGTGTTTGAGAGTGAACTTGTTTATCCATAAATATGAAACAGCATCTAGACGAATAATTGTTTGGGGTTGTTTGAATATTTTGAAGAATTAGAAGACAATTACTTACTTAAGCTTTAAGTAAGTTAAGCAGTTACACGAAATTTTTAGTTTTAAAATTTGAATTTGAGGTGTTGCAATGGGGGCGGAGGTTTTATAATGAGGAGTATAGTGTTTGAAGGAGATTTGAAGAAAATCTGCTCAGAGGAAGTCTCTCTGTTCGAATATGCATTAAAAATGCCCTTGCAAAAAATATAGAGCTAAATAGGTAAATTGAACATCTAAAGTTTAGACAGTAAATCTTAAGTCGTTGCTTAAAAAATTAAGATATATGTCGGTCTATGCTTTCAGAAACATAAAAATGCGATAACTCAAATATTCAGTGTCGTCAGTAAATCAAATTTGATTCAGTAGCATGGGACTACAACTGCAGTTTTGAGTGAAATGCATTATTTCAATTGATTGAAAAAGATTTCATTATTATTAATCGAGTGCGCCAGGGATTGCAGCTGAGGATCAGTAAAATTTTTAAGTTTAATATTTCATAACAACTGTGCACCAAAGCCACGCAAGTCATTGTTTGGGATAATACCTATATTACAGAATATACAAAAAAAATTTTGACCGACCATTCCCACCACTTTCAAAGATGTATATTTTTGACACATAGTTTCTTGCAATGGAATACTTACATTAATCACTTTTATATGAGAGATTGCATTGTAAATTATTCATTGCAAAAGAGCATAGTACAATATCTACAAGAATATGGCTCTCAGACTTACGTAGTGCGTAATTTTGGATTTGGAGTTGTCGGCTTATGTGTCATCCTTGTCGTCTGACCATGGTTCAGAATCACAAGGCTCTTCTCAAATTTGCCCTTGTATTTAAAGATTGAATTAATAATATGCTACGTGGCATAAGAGCTGAGGTAATATGGACTTTTGAGTTAAAGTTAATAATAACATATTTTGATTTTTACATTTCCTTTCACACATTTTATGTCTAAGAATCAAAGAATGGTTTGGATATTTAAATATAATAGTTCATAACTAATAATATGTTATCTGCATTCACATACATGGAATTTATACTTAACTTATACTTCACATTACGAAATTTATAATTCTGGCAATGAATACTCGTATAATAATCTCTTTGAATGAAATAATTCTTTTCCAAAGATCGTAGCATGATATTTTCAGGAAAATCTTATAATAAGTGATTTTTATTATTGCAGTCTGACATGATAAAATGCTGATATTTTGAGTTAAAGCTAATAATAAAATATTTTGCTTTTATAATAAGTGTTCATACATGTTGCTTCTTATAATTAAAGTTTGGCTTGGCCATTAACATGGAATACATCAAAACTAAAGCTTGCGACATTGCCATAAACATGCATGAAATGTATACTTACGGATGGTAGTTCTTTGACTTCAGTCGGCTCACAAGATAAACCAGTGGCGCATGGACAGTCGTTTATGTATTTCTGATATAGAAAGTCAACCGCATCTTCTTTTTCGCTTCAGTAATCACCTGCAGAATGTTATATTTGTTGATTAATAGTAAATGTTATGAATGAACGATAAACATGCAAGCCTGGAGTGTTATTGAAGTGAAGTATGATAATATCTATACTAATATATAAACGTGAAAGTTTGGATCGATGGATGGATGTTTGTTACTCAGTCTCGTCAGAGCGGCTGAACAGAAAATTAGCACAAAGGTAGAAAATTAGCACAAAGATAAATTATAATTACTAATAGAACATAGGCTACTTTTTAATCTGGTTCATTGAGCGGTTTGTTTTTTTATTAATTAAAAACTAGCTTCAGCGCCAAAAACTGAGGCCAAATCCCGCCAAATATAGTTAAGGTAACCGACTACGTGCGAAGGAAAAAAATTTCAAAATTTGATTCTTTAAAAAAAAATTTTGGTTTTTAGATGTATTATCAATTATAAACACTATAAATACAAAAAATTTATTTGAGAATATAATATATTTTGAGAAAAAGGAAAATTTGTTGTAAATTTTAATGAAATTTAACCAAAACGGTTAACATTCTACCCAAAATTGCAATGCAACAAACCTATTTTGCTTTGTGCACAAGCTATAGAATATAATGATGAATGAATTGAACCAAAATCTAATAAAAGTTTAGAAATGCAACGAAGATACGACTAAAAATATATGTATATATCAATTTTTTCAATAAATTTGCAACTTAATTTTTCTAAAAACACCTATATATGAAAAAGTATTTCACCAACAATAAAACTTTTGGTTCATTTCATTGCCTATATTATTCGAAACACATGCTGAAATTTTTATGTCAGTACCTGTATTAGTTTGTGGTATATCATGTTAATGGTGGATAATTTTTATGAAAATTAAAATTGAAGTTCAAGACAAATTTTAATTGAAAAATATATTTTGCTTAAAATTCCACTGGATAATAGGTTAGACCTTCCTTTTCTAAGAAAAAAACAAACTGTTTTGGAAAGAGAAAAGTCTGAATGACAAGAAATAACACTTTTTTAAAAAAATCGCCAATGTGGCCAAATATCAGTGATTTTAACGTAGTCGGATACCTTAAGGCACCAGTTTCTTCCCCAGCAGAGATGAAGTTAGGCTCAGGAGGATTTCGACCGATTATTTCAAACGATTCTATTAATTTTATTTGTTTTTGATGTATTTAAAATCAAATGTTATTAATGTATCGCTCTTTCGGATTCAATCTGGAGTACTTTTAAATGAAAAGAAAACTTAATGAATTAAATAAAAATTTTCTAATCTGCATTACATTATCCCAACTGGTGTAGGAAAGTCAGACATGTGCGTTCTGCCAACTGGCGTTCAAAGTTCGCCAGTGATTGCTGACATCTGTGTTTCCATTTAAATTAAAAGTTTGAACATTATGCGTATAATACTTTTGTATCTGCCTCCGTCTCGTTCAATAAATAAAATGGATTTGTTGTTTTGTTTTATTTTGGGTATACAATGTAAAAAAATTGTCTTTACGTTAGTTGTGTGTTTTTGTTATTGAATTGTATTTATGTTATATATTTTTCGTATATGCCTATACTTTTAAATGTATCTTTTTTTGGTTTAATTTTTTTTTCATTTGTCATTATTTGGTAGTTTTTCTTGCATTTACATCAAAATTTCCACAGTTAGTGTGTATTGAATCCCTTTTAAAATTTCAAATATGGTTTTCATTCTGGTGATGGTTTTCTTCTGAATACTTACAAATACAAATTTCATTTACTGTTCTTCATGAATGCAAACATAATTCATTTAGAAATACACCAAAAATTCGTATTTAAATCCGAACTTTCATGCATTCTTTTATTATGTATTATAGAGTGCATTTGCATGGCAAGACAACAAAAAAGCAACACTTTCTGTTAAGCAAGAGGATTATTAGTGAGATCATTTTTATAATCCTCCCACCCCTAAAAACAATTTAATGAGAGGGAATAAAATTATTTATATTTTTTCCCATTAAGGAACACTTAGAATATAGTGTGGGAAACGTTTTTAAATTTTATATCAAGAAAGTTTTAATGCATTTAAAAACGGAGACAAGAATTCTTTTGATTTTATGAACCACTTATTTCTTATTCATTATTTTTTTACTGTTTCACAAGTTAACATATGGAAAGAGAGCTCCTACCTTGTAAAAATAATTAATTTTAAAAGGCATTTTCAAAATGTTTTGAACGTATTAATTAAAACTACTTATATAGCTTAAATTACAGAGCTATATTATGATAAATATATTACTGCCGATTACACTGAGTATATTATTTAATTTTTAGAAAACTTAATTCGACGATAAATTGAACTAGCTATTACAGATACATTCGTATATTTCTCGAATTGCAAAGCCAATTTAAGAAATGAATAGACCAATGAAAATTGTGCGGTTTGTGGCCTTTAGTTCAGGTGCATGATAAAGATGATTTAGCTCACTTCGAACTGCTAAATATTATGAACAGCAGAGTTGAAGTTGTAGAATCACAATTAGTTATAGAATCACAAGATTCAAGTCTATTTCAGTATAGTCTATACCATAAGAAAATTAGATTTTATTTATACAGTTAAAAAGTTTGATTAAATGTGCTCAAATGCCATAATCAGCTACACAACTGTATATAGTTTAGTACTGTAATAGACTGCATAGTATACTACCAAATGATTCAAAGAAAATTAGAATTTCTTCATAAAGTTGACATGTTTCATTATATGAATCGAAATAGCCATATTCAGCTGGATTATTGTTCATTGTACATTATTGAAATGAACTGTATGGTATAATACGAAAGCTCAAGAAATTTAGAATATGTTCACACTTTTGAAAAGTTGGATTAACTGTATTCTAATTGCAATATTGAGTTAGAAATTTGTTTTTAATATCCTCTAAATATATAAATTGGATCATCACATTAACGAAAAAATATGACATGATTGCTAACGAATAAATATAACTTGAATATTCTTTCCCTATCATTCCTCCTTCGCGGCTACAGTTCTTCCAGCCCGTAAAGGAGGAACCTTTCTCTAACGACGCCCTTCCTTCGAACTCTGTATTCGAAAAATTTAGGAAATGTACGAAAAAATATAACGCAAAAAACAGATTTTGATGGGTTGTGTTAGATTCCTCTTTTTCTGGTTTCTAATCTGGATCTAATATTGTCCGTATTAAGCGACAGGCTCGTTGTTTATTTTCTTGGATGTAATGACGAACGTAATTTCTGGTATGTTTTTACTGAATTAGAGTATATATCATTTTGCACGAAATTCAACTGCTTCCCCTGTGAACAGAATCCCGATAGAAACATGTATATATTTATCCCCTATCAATTATTGTTTTATTTATACACATCGATCACAAATAACGCTTCTTCTCGTGTCTGGTCTCCGTGGCATTAAAAACTTCTACCTATCCACAAAATTAGCTGCGTTGAACTTAAAACATAAAAGCTCGTTTAATGTATAATCCAAATGGAGAAAAGTAAAACTGTAAACCCTATTTACAAATGATAAATGCGGCAAAATTTATTTTACAAGCAATTATTCGCGCAGTAAATATATTGTTTGCATATCTTGCCTCTTTGTGCCAGCTTTCGGCATTCGCCTCTAATAAATTTCGAATTTCCCTTGTCAATGCAACATTCGTCTTCATCGCAGTCGTCTCCTGAGCGGCAGCGCTTGGCGTCACTGCAAACCTGAAACAACATTCCATTTCATAACATGTAATTTAAAACTGTAGCTCTAAAGCTCAAATAATAATTCTATAAACGATGTCTAAGACGTTAAAAATTTAGGTTCGCTTTTTACTTTCTCATTCACTAAGCGTAGAGTATTGTCATTATTAATAAATCGAATTCGAGATTTTGATTTATATCTACATTTTCTGAGTTCGGAAAACACATTTTTGCAAAAGGTGCGTCTGTCTGTCTGTGTCTGACAATGATAACTCAAAGATACTTATAGCTAGACAAATGAAGTTTGGTATAAGGTTCTCTCTTAGGATTGGTAGATTTCTATCATATTTTGAGCAAATTCCATTCGAATGACGTCCGTCCTTCCGGTTGTACGAATGTGAAGGCTCTCCACTTTAGAACAATTTTAGCGTAAATATTTGTAATCATTTTACTGTTTCATATATATTTAATTTCTTAATCAGCCGTTTGGTATTTTAATATGAATAATGTGTTTGTTTAATTAATATTTTAAAAAGTGCTGGCAATACGTTTAGAAAAAAGAACACCAAAATGATTTGGTCAGATTATTCTCTTTGGTTTTATGCGCAAATTGAATAGATATGGCCTATTTTTATATTTTGAAAAGCAAAAACTATTTATATTTCAAAGTAAATACAAAATATAATTAAATTCCCTAAAGAATAAAATAATAGTATGCGTTTTTGAAGTAAACCTAACACAAGATCATATTTTACTTTTTTATTAAAGGAAAATGTATTTTTTACAAGTATGATCAGAATATTTTAAATATTCAATTAAGAAAACATGTTTTAATGGGAGAGAAACTAGGAATTTTCTTCAATTTTTATTGAAAATAAATATTATAAATTTTATGTATTTGCTATAATACAACATATTTTTGAAAATCCATTTGCAATTATCTTAAAATAATATGAATTCAAAAAATGGAAACATTTTCTCAATGCAAAAAATAATCAAATAATGTAATACAAAATTTATTTAAAAAATTATTTGGGAAAAAAAATAAGTATTTCTTTTACAGGACAGACATAGAGCTGTATAGAAAGATTCTCGTGTTAAAAAATATCACATCATTTACTATTTTATCAATAAAAATTCAAATTCTTTCAAAATATTTAAAATTTTATAACGAATTTTATCAAAAAAAGGATTGAAAGTGAATTCTGCATTTATTAGGCATTTTAGAAACAAAATTAGTTAATTTACAAAATACATTCAGCATATAAATGAATAAAAGAGAATTAATAAGCATTGCATTTTAAAAAATAAATTGAATAGCAAATCGCAATATAAAACAATATTTTTTCTATAACAACTTTAGCGAGACGAAAACTTTTCCTAAATAGTAATAATTACGGCGTTTCAGAAAATTTGTGAATTATCAGGTTTTTAAAGAAGCAGACAAAAATTCACCTTCCTGTATCCCATTCACACATGATGCAATAACGCGTTATTATATCAAAATAAGGTTTTAAAAATTGAAAAAAAATAATAAGGAGGGGAGAGAAATTCATTTAAACGTAGATGAGAATCCTATTGTCAAACAGCAGATGTCTGCGAATGAATGACATCTTTGAATTATCTTCCATGCAAATTATTGTGATTTTTTTTGTCGTGTCCATGAGAGTCGAAACTAAATATGTCCATTTCTTCTGCGACTTGCTTGATGTTGTCTCCATACGGATCTATCATAGTTGGCAGTACACCCATCTTTCTCAGGCTGGCGCTCATAGCCGGACACTCGTAGATGTGAGTAGGCGTAAGCTGTGTATCAGGATAATGTTCAAGGCTTCTATAGATCTTCATGCCCTCTCCATCGATCATCATACCCCTGTGGTGTCCGGTTCTCAGCCTAGTTATGGTTTTAATAGTAGATCTGTTCGCAGTTATTTCAGAGAGAAGATGTTTGGCCTGAATGGATTTTTCTCTAAGTCTATATCTGGCAACTGCATTCGCATCTTGAAGAGAAACATCAGAGCAGTTAGTGTTGAGGTCTCTGCCCTCCTTGGCCAATCAATCCGCAGTTTCATTATCTTCTATGTCAACGTGTGCGGGAATCCATAGGAGGACGCACGTCTTGTTAATAATCTGAAGATCTTGAAAACAAGAGATGATTTCTTGATTGTGATTAAGTAAAATATATTATTAAAAAGAGCTTCTTAATTAACTATTTTAGAAATATTACAGTATGGAGAATCAACTTCAATTGAGAAATCTATATGAATTCTAACAATATTCAAAATGAATCAATAAAGCGAATAATATCTTTTTTATAAATATTTATATGTAAGATTTTAAAGAAAAAATCGAAGCAAATATAATTCCTAATGATTTTTTTAAATATTTACCTCAGAAATGTCTGCCTCAGAAAGAACAATGCATTCTGGCAATAATTATTATGTTTAAATATTACTAGTTTGAATTCAAAAATGTTTTATGCAAATTTGAAATAATGAAGATCTTTTACGAATGTATATCTAAAAGCATTTCTTCAGATACATATCCATCATATTTATAAGAAATAGAAGTATTATTTAAACTTAATTATATTTCATTGAATATGAAACTACAATCAAAATTAATCATAATAAAGTTTTTAATCTAAAAATAATTGTTATTTAGCCTTTATAAATATTTCATGTAATTCATAAATAATTAATTAGAACTCTTGCCAAAAAAATAGCAAGAACGCCTACAAAACACCAAAGCTTCATCTTTTCCCCGTTAACAAAGTCTGGGTCTATGCATAAAAAACATTTTACTTTATATATGTACAGTTCTTTTAGAGCATCATCCGCTTTCATAAGAATGTTTCCACCTGTATATTAAATAGCAATGGCGCAAGGTGACGCTTTAACTTTATTTCTCTGAAGACGTAGAGGAATTTTTGTAATCCAAAACAAATAATGAAACTACTTGAAAATGCAAGTATAAATGAATGAAGTCATTTTTAGTCTTTTAATCTGAAAGTTTGGAAAATAACGGGAAATCGTACTGAAAATATTACCTATTTTATATTTAAAAGCAATAAACTGTCTAATCATCCACTCTAATCAACATCCAACTGCTCATTTCTAAATCGTTAGCGATTGAAATAACTCAAGTTGGTGAAATACTTTAAATAACAGAAAGATTAATATTTTAGATTGTTGAAACCAATAAATATATTTATCAAAACGGTGCAAATTATAATTTATAATATAACCCTACTGTCTAGTCATGTTTGGGAAAATATTATTGACAGCTCAAAATACAGATTAAAAATAAACTGTCATTTTTTATGACTAAACCCAAGTGAACTATATTTACTTAGCCAAATCAGGATCATTTATAAATTTACTGTGATAACGAAAATGGGAAAAAAAGACAAAGTCTTGACCAGATTAAAAATGTTATATTTTAAACTTAACCTTTTAGACTTTAAATTTTAAACTTAAACATTCTAAACTTTAAATTTTAAACTTAAGATTTTAACCAGGTTAAATTTTATTGCTTCATATATTCGATGAAAAGTATTATATTTCCTCATTTATTATGTACGTCTTGTTCTATAAAAAAGAAAGTGACAGATTATCTCTTTTTTTTAAAAAAAAGAAAGTGACATTTAAAATAATTGATAAATATAATCACTAAAAATTAATTTAACTTATGATGATTTAAGCTGTATAATTAATTACAGCTGAGTATATGGCCTAGCAAAGGAAATGCAATTAAATTAGCAAAACAATACACAAACACTTTTTCAACTAAAAAAGTGTAAAAAATAAAGACTAAGAGTTTTAAATTAGCAAATTCAAATGAAAAATAAGTTCTTTCTTTAAAACAAAAGTCAATAAGCATCTGAAATTGTTCGAAAATAGAATACATACTTTTTTGCTGATTTTCAGCTGACTGATGATTAAATGGACATCGTTATCGTTTGCATTTAAAGTTGCAAATATTTTCGTTTCTTTATTTTTTCTTTCATGAATAGTTCAACTGTATTTATTTTCTCTAATATCACACTTGACACTTTTGCGGTCTCAAGCAGAGAGTGTTCTTATTGATGAATATCCGCGAATGAACGGAAAGTACTTAATGATTTATCATTCTTTTAAAATGCAAATTTTTAAAATTATTTTTTGTCTATGTATAAGTGAAATATTTGTTTAATTTTTTGAAAATTTAGACTTAATCATTTGTTAGAAGTGAATTCGTTCACTCAAACATAAATTATTATTATAAACAATTATTAAATTATAATTATAAATTATTAAACATAAATTATTATCTTTAACATAAATAATGATTCTTCACATATTAGTTACTTGCCCACGATAGTGATATATAATATATTAGGTTAATTATCAATATGTAATGCATGACAGTATATGAAAGCCGTATGAAGATACCGATCCATGTTTTTGTTTGATGTCTCTAGAGTTTTCAAACACTGATTGTTGAGTTATTGTTTCTTTGAGAAAATAGTTTTGCGAGAAGACCTTTACCTTTGATGTAAGCATTTTCAGTAAAATCTAACTTCTAATGTTTTTCCAGAATCAACAGAATCTTTCAATTTCAAAGAAGTCGCAAACACAGTTAATTAACTTCTTTTAAATGTTAAGTTAAATGCAAATGCACTTAAGAAATTTAAATCTGTGACATCAGTGTCTGTAAGTTCTTTGCAAGGATTTGAACAAACGAGTTCTCTTCTTCACCTATTTGTTGGCATTTTGTAATTTTGTGCCTTTATTCTCCATTGATCTAAATGGGTAGATTTTTAGTTTCCGAAAATTTCAAAAACGCTTTACATTTTTTGATTCACAAGAAAAATTCAAAAGAAATAATAATTTTTGAAAATAAGTAAAGACATTTACGAAGGCACAAAAGTATTGATACATACATATTGACTGACAATTTTTCACTAAATATTTTCTGATTTTCCTTGAGCACATTTTTTTTTTCTTTTAAAAAATAAACATGAATGACAAAAAGTTGATACTAATTTATTGCGATGAAAAATGCTGTTACAATTTTGAAAATTATCCTGAAAGCATAAAAATGAATTCGCATTTGGTCGTTTTCGTCACTGAGCAGGGGTCTGAAGGCCACAGGAAGGTCATCAATATTTTATTTTATGGGTTGGAAATCTTATAGCGAAAAACTTAAAGTATCTTTTCACTTTTCGATGCCATTCAGTTAAATATCAATTCTGATTACCCAATAATTAAGTGTTGGGACAGAATGCGCAATCTGTCTGAAGAGAAAAGTAACCTTAATTGCAGGCGTGTACAGTTATAAGTTTTTGAATTATTGATCTTAAAAGTAATTTCGTGACAGCGTTTTGCAAAGCAGGCTAGACCTCCTGTTCCTTTGAAAGTTTTAAACGGATGTTGCAAAACGAAAAATAAGTTTATAAGGTGTGCAAACCTCTTTTATAGTTACAGAGTTTTTACAGCATAAATGCGTTACGGAAATTTAATATTTTATGAATTGTTTTGATAGTCATTCCCAGTAATCAAATCTTTTTAAAATCTGGTATTCTTTTCAGAAGAAACTGATGAATACCAATTGCCCATCCAAGAGCACATTGAATAAACTATAAGGCTCAAATATATAGTATAGGTAGTTCCGCCGGCGTCCTGGCTTAGGGGTAGAGAGGACTAGAACCCGGGACGCCAAGTGTTCTAGGCGCCCCGGGTTCGAGTCCCGGTACGGGCATGGTTGCTATTCTGTGCTCTATCTGTGATCAGTGTGAATATGTTCCCATTTGCAAACGAATGCGATGCATGAATTAGCTAAGTCGTTCTCTAGGCCTTAGTCGGTGCTACTGAAAACAAGGGACAATGACAAGTGCCATTGGACTGTGCTTTGGAATTGAGGATTTGGGAGTGCCATTGAGGAGTGCATATGAGAAGTGCCATTGGACTGTGCCTTGGAATTCGAATTGAGTATTGACAGTAACAACAATCCATAGTTGGCCATTAATAGTTCTATGGCTCTAATATGTATGAAAAAAATCCTAAACTTTTGTAATTTTGTGGGCAGAAGAACTTTTTATGGACGACGGTTGTTGTTACCCTTTAAAATCTCCATAAATAAAAATGAATGTTCGACTGTATGTCTCTTATACGTTGCCGCACCACTCATCCGATTGCGATGAAACTTTGAATACTTATTCCTTGCACTTATTTGTTTCTTCTGAGGATGGAAAAAAAAGTCTTGGCCCATCCTAAAGTCTTGAATAATAAAGTTAAAAAATGGAATAAATATTATTTACGCATCTCCTTTATATATCGCCAATGTTAGTGAATGTATTCAATTCCGATACGAAAATAAATATTATTTTTGCTATCATTCCTGATTAAACAAGACAGTTATTTTAAATTCCAAACAATGCTTCCAAAATTTTTTCTTCTGCGGCAGCAACGCGCCGAGTACTAGCTATGAAATTATAAAAACTACGCTCTAGAAAGGGTGGAAACAGTGCTATTACGATCGTTGATCGCTCGATAATCTCAATTGCATGCAAGAAAATATTTATAATGGAGAAAAAAAGAATGCCATTCTATTGACATTAGATATCCTAATGGATACAACTATTGATTACAGACTTAATTTCCTATAACAATAGTCACAAACCTTTCTTTGACAGCGAGCTAGCGTATGATAAAAAACCTGTATTGGTTGTTAATTTTTTTTCCTTTTTAGGTAAGCTGTATAAGGTATCTGACTGGGTTCAGAGCCTTTTTTTCTAAATATGCTTCAAACGCTTGTTATTATTCTAGGTTTAGTTTGAATATGTAACAGAATAATGAAAAATATTCAAAAATAAAAAATATTTTCATAACATTTTGGAAAAAAAAAGGGAAAATTGTAGTGAAAAAAAAGAAAAATTAACTGTTACGCCAACAGCCATAGAGAAAAAAATTACAAGCAGATATTAAAAATATTTTAGGAGAACATTGTAATAACCAATATGCATGCTTTAAACTAAAATCTTTTAAATTTGTGGAATGCATGCTGAGATGTGGCTAAAACAATCGTATAAACAAGAATTTTTTGAAAAAAAATGAGCTTAATTTGTGTATGAATACCTGTAAAATGACTAAAACTACATTTATATTTTAGTTTTTAGTTCAGAGCATTAAAAATATTGTATAAAACAATTCAACAAAATTTCATAAGAATATATTCAGAACATATTGGGATATTGTGTTTACGGTAATGCAAAAAGTGCAAAAATTTAATTCTTCAGAAAATACATTTAAAGTTTTTATTTTGAAAAAAAGCAAAATTATTGTCTTTCAATAAATCTAAAACTCTCCTGATTTATAAGTTGGACCTTCCTTTATATCATCCTTCACAGATTTATTCTTTCTAGATGCTCTTCTTTTTTTTCTGGACAGTTTTACATATGTTGAAGAATGTCGTATTGAATCTGCCACTCTGTTATTCTCAATGTTGATGAAACCTTTCATTTGTTCTGGTTCAATAGGCACTCCTAATTTTTCAAAAATTAGTAATAAACCAGTGTATTCATAAATTTAAATTAAAACGGCAATATATGGGCCTAAACGAAGAGTTTGCCATTCAACAAATGTTTCTTTGGGCACAACATTCCACAGTATACCGTAAAAACTCATTACAATTCTGCCTTTTTCCATGCAGGCATTTCTACAATAATGTTTGGTCACCCTGTTCAATATATGCTCTTTTTATTTTATTTCGAATGGCAGATGATAGGCCTGGTTTCTTTTCTTGAAATTTTATGTCCGAAAATTTGTCTCTCTGAAACTTACACCAACTATTTGTTCCTTCAGGGCACTAGCGATGCATAGGATTATTGAAACGTTTCTCTTAGAACGTTTAGATCTCGTTGAAGGCATACTTAAACCAGAAACATCTATGGAATAAAGCAAAAAAGTGAGTTGAAGTTGATAATATCTCGTAAATAATTTACTTGAGAAGTATTCAATAACGTGGAGAAAATTAACAAACAGAACTTCAGTACAAAACATTTGTTGCCACTTTTATTGAGACAAATTTTAAAATAATACCTACTTATTCTTATTATCAGGTATAAAAGCTGTAAAATAATTATTTCAGTCATTTTTAACATCGAAATTCCTTGACATATTGTGATATTTACATGAACTTTCAGTTTCGAAATACCATTTCCGGTTTGACTTTTGTCACACTAAGAAAACTTTAAAAGGCCTTAACTTTATTTCTAATGAAGATAAAACAAAAAATAAGACATATTTGGAAATCTAAAAGAACAGGCTTAAATATTATGAATTTAAAAAAATTTCGTTAGTTTTGAAAAATTTGACGATTTTTAGCAAGTAGAATACCTCAATTATCAAAGAATTATAACCCAAGAATCTCACATTATTGCCACTGAGCCGTATTTTTTTTTCAATCTTGCAAGGCTTAGTTTATACTTTCCTGTACCTATCATTATAGATTTCAATAAAAATATGCTATTTGTTTATTTTTTAGGATTATATAGACTTGAATGTAAAAATTAATTTAAAATTTGATTTTATAAAAGGATGCCTGTGTCTCAGAGTGAATCGGCACAGATGTTCATAGGTTTAAAAAGGTTTTCTGTGGTTGCTATTAGATGTAGGAATGAGATGGAATTAAGATGCAATTCGCCATTCCAAGTGAGTAGTAGTACATAATTTTGGATTTTGAGAGTGGCTTCATTTGTTCAAAAATGGAAAGTTATTCTTCCACTTTCTGGAAAATGCAGATCCTTGGAACATTAATTTGTTAGACTTGAACACCATTGAGTATATATGCATCATTCTTAGGAGATTCATTTAACTCATGTCCTTTCTGAGATTCCGCAAGAATTGAAAACGACAATATGGGCGGAACCTCAAAAGTGGTTAAATATTAAGCAGGAATTCAATTATCAAAGTTTTGTAACCCTAAAAATCTCACATTGTTGCCACTGAGCCTTATTTTTTTTTTCAATCTTGCAAGCTTAGTTTATACTTTCCTGTACCTATCATTATAGATTTCAATAAAAATATGCTATTTGTTTGTTTTTTAGGATTATATAGACTTGAATGTAAAAATTAATTTATTAAAATGCGTCCAATAATTATGAAAATAAACCACAAATAATGAAAAATCTCTTAGTTTTGGAACGCCAAATCGACTTATTTTTACTTTCACTTAATACTTTTTATTGAATACAGGAATCAATAAAATTTTGAAATGACATATTTAATCCAATCAAGATCATTTTCCTTGAAATAAATTTATAAATGGCCCTAATCTGGCTAATTAAATAGGGTTTACTTGGGTTTAGTCATAAAAAATAAGAGTTTGTCTTTTAATCTTTGTTTAGGGTTGCCATCAATATTTTACTAAACATGATTGCTAAACATCATAGAAAGGTCATATTACAAATTAGAATTTGCACCGTTTTGATAAATATATTTATTAATTTCACCTATCTAAAATATTATTCTTTCTCTTATTTAAAGCATTTCTCCCTCTTGAGTTATTTCGATCTCTAATGATTTAGAAAGGAGCCATTGGGTGTTGATTAGAGTGAATGATTAGACAATTGATGTCTAAAATATGAAATAGGTTATATTTTCAGCAATGTTTTCCGTTATTTTCCAAACGTCCTGGTCCATGATCTCATTCATTTTTGCTTGAATTTTTACTTTGTTTACCTAATTGTCTTGGATTACAAAATTTCCCACGCGTCATCAAAGAGCAGGGCTTTCTGAAGGAATTACAATTCCACAAAGTAATTAAATTTCTTATGTTTAAGGGAATTCTTTATCAGTGATATTCTTTCAAATCCTCTAAAATACAGCTTTTCTGTCTATTTATAAAAATTTAAAAGAAAGTTAAAATTCAAGCCTGATTTATTTCGCATCAAAACGTTCAATTCTAAAAAAATTAAACTCTAATTATATAAGTTAAAGATATTATTGTAATTTTCTTTAAAGTTCAACTGAAAATTATAAAACCCGTTTTCAACAAATGTTCAAGCTGCAAGAGCATTATTTCTGAAACCTTCTAGCTTAATAATATTCTGTCCCACACAGCATATTTTTAAGCTTTCAAAATCAGCTGATTTTTCTCATTTAATGTAAAATTCTATATTATTTCCAATGTATCATCACAATAAATTATAGTTTTAGCATATTTCTTGGGACTGTTTGACTTATCATAGGCTCTTCTGTTTCACTATAAACCCTTTGGATTTTTTATACATTTTTTTCTTATTCCCCATATGTATGGAATAGTATTGCAAATCTCATGTCGTATAAAACAGTTGGCCTTGAATTAGGCTGAGAACATCACAAATGCTCAGAGATTCCCACCAGAGTGTCTTGTGCATCTTAACATAGTAAAGAATACCAATTTCACTCACAGTATATTGACCGCATATCACTGACGAATTATTATTTCTAACAACCGATATTTGTTTTCAATCTAATGTTTTTCCAGAGTGAAATATGCAATTTTTGGCTATTAACGAAGTCAATCTTTCGACGAATTTTGTTCATAAGATAGTAAAAATTTTGATAAAAAATCTATTAGATAAATTTTAGCTACTTAGAGTTATTTTTCTATGAATTAACTTGTTTATATGCACGCTAAAGTACAGTCCGAAAAAAATTAATTTCTTGACGAATTTATTTATAATTTGTTTCTGTTGTTCATTTCAGATGTTAAGATTGGGCATAAAATGCTGTTTCCATAGTTTTGCAATAATATTTACTGTACTTTTTCATTGAATGGATTTCTTTCAAAATGTGATCGAAATCTACTAATTTAGTATAAAACATTTAATTGAATTGCATTTATCTCAAAACGTGTTTGAGTTTATTATAAAATGACTTTTCAAAAATATATCTAGAATTTAAAATCTGGAAAAAATGCTTAAAACCCTTTTACGATCATGGGGGGTTGAGTTGATTTACTTCTTCTGCAATGCAAAAATGCATTTATGAAACTCTTGAACATGTCGGAAAACTGCCGTGGTGGTGTATTTCCGTGCCATGATGATGCAACATTGTGTATTCATGCATTATCTTTATATTACTACATTTTTTAAAGAAATTCGAAAGTAATTGTTGTACAATAAACATTCACATTAATAAATCCATTTTAAGCAAATTAATGGATCGTTATAATCTTTTCAAAGCACTCTAATAAATAAACGAAAGTAATCTAACATTAAATTTTTCTTATTTATAAATAATTTCCATTGATTGTTGCCTCAAAGAGCTCTCATTGAAAATTACTAAAATGTCTCCATATAATGAAATTCTATGCTTTATATCCCAACTGCAATAGTAAAAGAGAGGATATTTTTTTTTTCAATTGTTAATGTGTCAAGAGGAACGTTGTCGAAAACAGTTGGCCTCACTTGTTTTCAAGCCCTTATGTTACATTTTACTAAGCATTCGGCATTCTTAAGTTTATTTTATAACACAGCCTTCTTTTAAAGAAATTCGAAATTAATTAACATACAATGAATATTCAAATTGATAAATCCATTTTAAGCAAATTAATGGAACGTTATAATCCTTTCAAAGCACTCTAGTAAATAATAGAAAGTAATCTAACACCAAGTTTTTCTTAATTATGAATAATTCCAGTTGATAGTTGCCAGCAAAAATCTCTCATAGAGAATTTATTGAAATATCTATAAATAATGAAGTTCGATGCTTTAAACTGAAGTGACAAAAGTCATGGGATGACTGTTAATATCGTGTCGGTCCTCCTTTTGCCCGGTGAAGTGCAACAACTCGACGTGTTATGGAGTCCACAAGTCGTTGGAAGTCCTCTACAGGGATATTGAGCCATGCTGTCTGTATAGACGTCCATAATCGTGAAAGTGTGGATGGTGCAGGAGTTTGGGCACGAACGGACCTTTCGATGATGTCCCATAAATGCTCGATGGGATTCATATCGGGCGATCTAGGTGGCCAGATCATGCGCTGGAATTGTCCGGAATGTTCTTCAAACCAATCGCGAACAGTTCTGGCCTGGTGACAAGGCGCATTATCATCCATAAAAATCCCATCGTTGTGTGGGTACGTGAAGTCCATGAATGGGTGCAAGTGATCTGCAAGCAGCTGAACATAACCATTTCCAGTCAATGATCGGTTCAGTTGCACCAGAGGACCGAGTCCATG
Organism: Argiope trifasciata; assembly: GCA_026543055.1. NCBI lineage: Eukaryota > Metazoa > Arthropoda > Arachnida > Araneae > Araneidae > Argiope > Argiope trifasciata. Next base: position 1,206,906 of record JAPMOQ010039177.1, read on the forward strand.
CCATGTAAAAACAGCCCACACCATTATGCAGCCACCAACAACTTGAACAGTGCCTTGCTGACAGTTTGGGTCCATGGCTTCGTGGGGTCTGCGCCACACTCGAACTCTACCATCAGCTCGTAACAACTGAAATCGTGACTCATCTGACCACGCCACGGTTTTCCACTGGTCTAGGGACCAGTCGATATGCTCACGAGCCCAGGAGAGTCGCTGCAGGCGATGTCGTGCTGTCAGTAAAGGCACTCGAGTCGGTTCTTCTACTGTCATAGCCCAAGGAAGACAAATTTCGCCGCACAGTCCTATCGGACACGTCCCTCGTACGTACCACATTGATTGCTGCAGTTATTTGACGAAGTGTTGCGTGTCTATTAACATTGACCATTCTACACAGACGTCGGCGGTCTCGGTCGTTAAGTGCAGGTGGCCTCCCACTGCACTGTCCATGATGGGATGCTATGCCTGAAATTTCATGATCTCAGAATGTCGAATTCACTAACGATATCCGCAATGGAATGACCCATGCGTCTAGCTCCAACTAACATTCCACGTTCAAAGTCTGTTAATTCTCGTCGTGCCGCCATAAATCACGAAAAACCTGTTCGCATGAATAACTTGAACACAAATGAAAGCTCTGGAAAACGAACTGCGCATTTATACTTTTTCGCTGCGATACTACTGCCATCTCTATATTTATATATAGCTATCCCATGACTTTTGTCACTTCAGTGTTTATCTCAATTGCTGAAGTGAAGGAGAGGATATTTGCGGTTTAAAAATGTCCATGTGTATAAAGGTTTTATTTTTAATCAGATATGACTAATATACTGACTTTATATAAAAATTTAATTCCCTTAAAGAAAAGGAAAGGAGAGTTCCTTGAATTGCTTAAATCATAAATATCATTTTTTTAATAATTTTTGTCTATGTAGGTAAAAAAATTATTTTTACTTTATTACCTAGATTTATATATTTTATTGGCCATAATATGAAAAAATGGTACTATCTTAGCTACTCTTTGTGAAAACATAAAATATTATAAAATTCTTCTGAAACTCAATAATTATTTAACTTGTTATTGAATTTTTCTGGGCATTTTATGTAACAAAAAGCGGAAAAGATACATTAATTGATGGAAAATTTTTGCATTATCTGCTGCAATGAATTAAAAAGGAAAACAGAAGCTTTCTATGACAGTCTTTCATGCATTTGTAAAATAAAATCCTGTTTTTATTTGATACATACTTAAAATAACGAATTTAATAATATCAGAGCATACATACAAATAATTAATTACAATATGAGCACTAGAAGTCAAAATTACCTTGAAATTAAAATAGTTTATCAAAGAATAGCAAAAGACAAAACAGTTTTAACATGTAGATGAAATGTCTTTATACAGCCTTATAAATGTTAATATGTAAGTAATTCATGAAAACATTTGGTTTTCAATATTTTTTTCTATTCTGGCTGAGGCTCTTCAGGATCTTCAGGTTCAGGCTCAGGCTCTTCCGTCTCCGGTTCAGGTTCAGGTTCTTCGGTTTCAGGTTCAGGTTCAGGCTCTTCGGTTTCAGGTTCAGGTTCAGGCTCTTCGGTTTCGGGTTCAGGTTCTTCTGTCTCTGGTTCAGGCTCGGGTTCTGTTGGTTTAGTCACAACATCTCCAACGCATCTCTCATCGTATTTGAGTGTTACTCCCTTTAATAAAATTAATTATACATTTTAATCACTGAAGAAGTTTTGAATACGTTTGAATTCCCAAGTAGAAGGATCTGTTATCATTTATCACCACCTGCGGAATAATATATTCAAGATAATGTTCATTTATCATTTTTTTGAAAAGAAACACGCGCTTCAACTTATCATCAGCTTCTAAATACCAGAATATTCCAAATTTGGTGTTAAGTCAAATGTTGTTAGAGACTGTAATTGCTTATCTACCGACGTCACAATATGAAACAGCAGTGATGCAAATAATTCTTTATTTTATTGTTAGAATACGTTGAAGAATTATAAAAGAGATGAACCTAATGTCTCGACAGAATCAGTACCTAATAATATTAATAAATAAAAACTAGGTAATATTTATTTGATTCTCTTTGATTTCACTTTACACAAAAGCAAGATTTAAAGGGTTTGTCGAAATGCAATTATTCTAGCTTTTTAAATACTATAAAATATCAAAGCGAGGGTTTTATTTCGATGCATAATTATTTTCACTCTAAAAATGGTGTTCGAAAATATGACTCAACAACACAAACTACGTATTGTTGATATTATTTGAACTGTATAAAATAGTTTTCATGCATTTTCTTTTTTCTGGATCGCAAAGTGGTGAAATTTTTTGTATCATAATCTTATTCCCCTTCTGGTTATAGTATTCTTTGAATTTATCATTTTTGGTAGGTAAGAGAAGTCAATAAAAATTAAATGAGTACCTAAATATCGGCATGCTACTTATTTATATTATTAATTGATATACTTAAAATTTCTGGAGAATAATTTCCTCTCATGTAAACTATTTTTTAACTTAAAAAATACTTTTTGTATAAATTATGATAATATTATATTCCAAATGTAAGGGAAAGCAAGCTATACAAACAAATGAACAGTTTTATAATCGTTGGGGAATTGTCAAAAAAGTTAATTTGCATAGAAAAGTTATAGAATTACAAAATGCTAATTAATTAATTATTTAAATAACATGAAAATAATTTGAACCATAGATTTCTTACTAGACTTCAATGGGATATAATCTGCGGGTTCCAAACCTCACTCTAAGTTCGAAAAGGATGTTTCTGAGAAATATTCATCCATCTGTCAGATTGGCTTTCATCAAGAAAGGTAACTCAGAAAAGATTTGAGCTAGGCAGAGGAAATTTGCTGTATTTACACAACTTCGTTGTATCCTTTTAAAGTTTGAGCAAAATCCTTTTAAAGGAAGTCTGTCTGCTCAGTTATCCGAATATGTGTTAACATGGTAATTTCAAAATATAGTGAGCTAAATCGATATATTTAACATCTATAATTTAGAAACTTATTAAATTTTAAACTTAATTTTAGAAAGGGTTGACAATGTATCAGTTCATACTTTCGGAAATATGCAAATATGATATCTCAAAACGACTTAATTGTTAGAGAATTTGTGATTATAAGTGGAAATTTTTTGTCAATTTTTTGTTTTAATTGAACGAGAAAGACGTATATAAAACTCAAATTTAATATTATGTTATTATTAACTGCATGAAAGAGATATATTGCGAGAAATAATCACCAAGAACTAGTAAAAAGGCTAAATTAATGTCAAAAGTTATTAAAGTTAATTGCAAAGATCTCTTTGGGCTAGCATCTTTGTGAAAGGGCATGCAAGAGAGTTTTGAGCAGACCACTTCAGCTGGCTTTTATAATGAATATTTTCTGCATTTTGCTTTTGGCAATGAACATTTATATTATAATCTTATTACATGAAATAATTTCTTACCAAAGAGCGTAGCATGATATCTACTTTGATATCTTAATAATAAGTGATTTTCATTATTGCAGTCTGACATGATAATATGCTGGGTGGCGCAACAACTGAGGCAATAAAGTCTCTTGAGTTAAGGTCAATGATAACATATTTTGCTTTTTATATTTAGTTTTCTCACATTTTGTTTCTAAAAATCAAAGAATGGTTTGGATATTTAAATATAATAGTTCATAACTAATAATTTGATATCTGCATTCACACACATGGAATTTACTCTTAAATTACACTTCACATTATGGAATGAATACTTCAGGCTAAGAATACTCATATAATAATATCTTTGCATGAAATAATATTTTTTTAAAGATTTTAGCATAATATATACGGGAATATCTTAATAACGAGTGATTTTCCTTATTGTAGGCCAACATTAGAATAAGCTGCGTGGTGCAAGAGCTGAGGTAATATGAATATGGTCTTTTGAGTTAATGCTAATAATAAAATGTTTCGCTTTTTATAATAGGTATTCATACATGTTGCTTTTTATAATCAAAGTTATGACTTGGCCATTTACATGGAGTAGATCATAACTAAAGCTTGCGTCATCGCCATAAACATGCATGAAATGTATACTTACGAATGGTAATTCCTTGACTTCTGTAGGCTCACAAGATAAACCAGAAGCGCATGGGCAGTGGTTTATGTATTTCTGATCTAGAAAACCAACGGTTTCTTCCTCTTCGCTGCATTTCTGACCTGTGGAATGTTACATGATTTCATTAGTAGTAAATTCTGTGAATTACCGATACACATGCAAGACTGGAGTGTTATTGAAGTGAAGTTTAATAGTTTGTTACATTTGTGTATTGAATCCCTTTTAAAATTTCAAATATCCTTTTTAATACAGTAACGGTTTTTAACTTAATGCTTACGAATGCAAATTTCTTTTATTGTTCTTCGTGAATTCAAAGATGATTCAGTTAGAAATACACACAAAAATGTATTTAAATCAGAACATTCTTTCCCCCTCTTTCTGCCAGGCAAGAGGATTATTAGTGAGATCGTTTTTATAATATTTCACTTCGACAAGAAAAAAAATTAAATGTGAGGTAATACATTTAACAATATTTTTTTTTCATATTTAAGAAGTACTCAGAATTTAATTTGGGAAAATTTTTTGCATTTTATGGCAATCATTGTTTATGCCAATTTAACAATGGAGCAAAATATCCTCTGTTTTCTTCATCCATTTATTTCTATATATGACAGCTTTGTTGCTATTGAACAAGTTAATGTTTTGGAAGGTAAGCTCCTACATTATAAAAATAATGAATTTTAAAATACATTTTTAAAAGTTGAATTTTGAATTCAAAGTTGAATTGAACATTTTAAAAAGACATTTTCAATGATAAAATTGTGCATTTATTAAATAATTAAATTTGAACGACTGGAATTTCAAAGCAGTATTATGATTAAAAAATATTGACATTTATATTCATAATGTTATTTAATTAGTGGGAAATTCATTGCATAAATTTCAACAACAATAAAACATATCTCTTGGGTATTTAACATAAGTTTAAGAAAAATATTTTAAAAGGATAATTTGAAATTAATTTGCTATTGTTCAAACTTCAATAACTTAAAACATCAGTCTTAAGAATATTTCAGTCTAAAACCAGAAAATGTTATATTTTAAATTATATTCCTTTCAAATTTACATATACGAATTTCTATGTTTAATAAAGCTAGATTAATTGTGTCAATAATGTGCAAATTATGGTCATCGGATAGAATTTGGTCAAATGTCCCATTAAGGCTGAAATAGATTTTAAATTAAAACTGAATTAATTTAGAATGATAGTATAATTAATGCATTCGAATTTTTAGTAATTTATGAGGAACTTCTTAAAATACATTCAATAGTTTCGTTCATCGTTCTGAGCATACAAGAAGTTTTAAAATAATAACATTACTTCTGGTCTTGCCACATCTTAGAAGAATCATAAAACATTGACTCTTCAATTTTATTTCCTTTTTTTCTAGCAGCTTATATTACATGCATTTTATAAATGTTTTTGTTCTTATATGTGTTTTAAAATGCATATTATTTTACTATAATTTAAAAATTGAATTTTTGACGTGAAATGTTCCATTGGATATCTGGGAGTAGATTCAAAATTGCAGTAAATATTTTATTGCTTTACTCATTTCAAATGCATAGGAGAAGCTTTCATTTTCTTACATTAATATAAGAAAATAAAAGCATCTTCCTTGTAATGAACAAAGCAATAAAAAATATTTGCTATTTTTTAAAAATTTCTTGAGACATTGAATGCAAATAACGCATGCTATCGTAATTAAATATTTTCCTCAAATTTAAATGTTTATAAAATGATCGCCATTTTTAGAAGATAAATAAAATTTTGGGAAAAATTAGGAGTGACTATCATTCACCTCCCCTCCATTCCAAATTACTAGCCTCCCCCCCTAGAGACGCAAACCCTCTGTGACGACATTTATGCTTCATACTCTCTATGAAGTTATTCGAAGATGTTACGTTACGTTGCAGAAAAATGTAAAGCAAAAAACATATTTTAATAGGATATATTAAATTCGTCGCATTCTGGTTTCTAATTTGGGTTTAATAGCTTCTATATTTGCAACTCATTGTTAATTTCTTGGACTTTTTTATTGAATAAATATATGCATAATTTTGCAAGAACAATTACTTGTAAAAATGAATTATGCATATGCATATATTTAGGTTTATGCATGTACAATTCAGTTATAATAACACATATCTATCATAAAACGTATTGACTCCTAAACTAGTCTTCCAATCTTTAAAAACGATCTACCTAGCCACAAAATTAGCTGTGTTGAATTTAAAACACAAAAACTCGTTAAATATATAATCCAAACGGAGAACAGTAACACTGTAAACCATATTTACAAATGATAAATACGAATTAATTTATTTTACAAGCAATTATTACATTAGTGAATAATATTTTTTGCATATCTTACCTCTCTGTGCCAACTTTCGGCATTCGCCTCTCCTAAATCCCAGAAATCCCTTGGCAATGCAGCATTCGTCTTCTTGACATTCGTCTCCTGAGCGGCAGCGCTTGGCTTCACTGCAAGCCTGAAACAACATTCCATTTCACAAAATGCATTTTAAAACTGTAGATTTATTCTAGAATTTCAAATAATGATTCTATAAATGAAGTCTAAGAAGTTAACAAATTTAGGTTCAGTTTTTACTTTCTCTTATACTAAGTATAGAGTATTATTATTATTAAAAAGTTTGAATTCGGGATTTTGATTTATCTCTCCATTTCCTGAGTTCAAAAAACTCATTTTTAGAAAATATACATATGCATATCTCTGGCAAAGTAGCTATTATTAGACATGTAATCTGACATACGGTTTTTACACCCAAATTGTATATTTTTATCAAATTTTGAATAAAATCCATTCAGAGGAAGTCCGTCCATACGGTTGTTAAACGAAAAGATTTACATAAAGTTCAGTACACAGCTCTTACTTCAATAACGCATATATCTATCAAATATTCAGATAAATCCAACCAGAGGCTGATTGTTTGTCTGTCAGCATCTTAAATATATAAAATTGGTATGGTATTTTGCCATCACAAGCGTAGTTGTGTATCTAATTCTTATTCCAATTGGTCTAATGTGTCCCAAATTTGATTTTCATGTATTTTTAATTGTATACTATCGATAAATCACAAAAATATTCATCATGGATCAAATGATATATTCAGTGTAATTTATAAATTCTCATTAAAATTTAATATTTCGTAATTATTGTATGCTTATACCACCTCTGTTGCTAACACCTTTATTAGAGAGAGTGCAAAAAAGTTTAAGGAAACCATTTCCTCTCGTTATAAGCATAAATTAAACTGAAACTAGTACTTTTTTTATGTTGGAAAACAAAAACTATATATATTTAAAAGTTACTACAAAAAGTAGTTAAATTTCCTGAAGAATGAAACGATAGTATGCATTTTTGAAGTAAACTTATTACAAGGGCGTATTTTCCTTGTTTACAATAGCATTATAAAACATAATAACAAAATAAAAAACAATACATTATATAAATAAACAGAAGTGAATTAATAAGCAATGCATCATAAAAAAATTAATTTAATGGAATATCAGGATATGAAATGCTATCTTTCTATAACAATTTTGACATAGGTACTAAAACTTTTCTTATATATTAATAATTAAGGCTTTTCAGAAAATATTTGAATAATCAGATTTATAATGATGTAAATACTGATTCACTTACCTATTTTCCACTGACACAAAAGTAATACAATGTTTTGATAAAATAAAAAATCTAATCTTAGCTGTTTTATTTATTTATTTTTGAAAAAAACTTTATGTAAATTAGATTATGTGATTTAATGAAAACTTTTAATTAAAAATAGCAGATGTCTACGAAGGAATGATATCTTGAAACATATCTTCTATAAAAATTATTGTAATTAAGCAAATTATATTATTTTTTTACAAAAACTTCTAAATCATTTAGTTTAGAACTATTTCGGTGTGGAACTCAACTTCAATTGAGAAATTTATGTGAATTCTAATAATAATCAAAATGAATCAATAAAATTTTTAGAACTATAAAATGTTTGATTCCAAATTTCATACAAAAGTGCTTTGTATCTAACTGTATTTTTTGAGATAAATCTTTATAATATTTAGAAGGAACAAAAATATTATCTTATCACATTATTATCTCACCACAATTGCATTAATTATAATAAACTATTTAAACATAATTGTTATATTTATGTTGATTAATTTTTAATTCATACGTAATTAATTAAACTCTTACCAAAAAAAATGCAAGAACGGCGGCAAAAAACAACAGCTTCATCTTTTGCTTTCTAACAAAAGTTTGGGTCTACGTATAACAAAACATTTTGCCTTATATATGTAAAATTGTTTTGTAGTAGCATCCATTTTCATGGGAGTGTTTCCACCTGTATGTTAACTAGCGTAATCTGACGTTTGAACATTTATCTGAAGAAGCGTGGGAAATTTTGTAATCTAAAACAAGTAATGAAACTGCATAAAAATGGGAGCATAAATAAATGAAGTCATATGTAGTCTTTTAACCCGGAAGTTTTGAAATTACAGGAAAAAGTACAGAAAATATTATCTATTTCATATTTTAAAACAACAAACAGTCTAATCTTCCACTCTAGTCAATATCCAATTGCTCATTTCTAAATCGTTAGAGATCAGAATAACTCAAGTTGGTGAAATACTTTAAATAACAAAAAGAATAATATTTTAGATGGTTGAAACTAATAAATATATTTATGAAAACAAAACAAAGCAAATTCTAATTTATAACTTGATTTTGATATTCTAGCAGTCATGTTAATAATATATTGATGACAATCCAGAACATAGATTAAAAGGTAAACTCTCGTGTTTGTATGACTGAATCCAAGTAAACCATATTTATTTAACCAAATTAGGATCATTTACAAATTTATTGTAAGGAAAAAGAGAAAGATGATTAAATTAAAAATTCAATTTTTAAATCTTATTGATTCCTATATCGAATAAAAAGTATTATGTTTTATTTTTATTTATGTAAATCTTGTTCTATAAAAATATGTTGAAAGATTGAATACTTTTGTACAAAGCAAAGCAATATTTAATATATAATTATGAATAATAATTTTAAAAACATAATATAAAAGTAATTTTTAAATCATTAAACAATGTTTAAACTTAAAATAATTTAAATTCGATACTTAATTTTCATTAAATATAGGGCTTTGCAGACACAATAGGAATAACAGTAACGCACGAATGCCTTTTAAATAAAAAAAAAGCTTTAAATATAAAAACTAAAATCTTTAAACTAGCAAACTCAAAAGAAAAATAAATTCTTTCTTTAAATGAAAAAGCAATATGCATAACATATTTTTCCAAACATTTGAAATTGTACAAAAATAGAATATATTTTTGTTTGTTCATTAGCAGATGAATGATAACGAACGAGACGTAATTATCGCTTGCATTTAGAAACATTTTCGTTTCTTTCGCATTTGTCGTTTCATGAATAGTTAGCTTCGCTTATTTCCTCATTAATCTAATATTTTTTTACGATCTCAAGCAGAGAGTGTTCTTTTTGATGAGTATTCGCTAATCAATGAAAATGATTTATCATTCTTTTAAAACGCGAATTTTTAAAACTATTTTTTTATATGTGTGTGAGATTTGTGGAATTATTTAAAATTTTGGACTTTATCATTTGTCAAAAGTGAATTTATTCACTAAAACAACATAAATTATTATTATGATTTATCCTTTTATAATACTCTTTGACATAAATTATGTTTTATTTCTTTAGATATTAGTTACTTGTCCACGACAGGGATATATAGTGTATAAATATATTTGGCATAACAATAATAGAGCACTCTGATTACTTTGCCATGCTTGAAAAATAAATGAATGAATTTGCCACGATATTTAGAAAAATCGGTTCAGGAAGGCTTTGTTTAAGGTTTATTTATCAATGTCTTTGGAATGTGTGTTTATTTCATATATTGCTATTATCGCACTTTTTTTATAATATCAAGCATAGAGTGTTCTTTTTGATGAATATCCGCGAATCAACGGAAAGAAATTAATGACTTATCATTCTTTTAAAATGCATTTCTTTTAAATTCTAAATATGATCTATAGAATTGTGGTCCATTTTAAAAATTTAGACTTTGTCATTTGTTTAGAAGTGCATTTATCCCATCGAACAAAATAAATTATCATTATAATGTATCTCTTCATTATAATCTTTAACATAAGTTATTATTTATTTTTAAAGTTTTTTCATCAATTATAATTTATTTCTTCTAATCGATAGTGATATTTAATGCATAACGTTAATTCTTTATATGAGCTGTGTGACAAAACATAACATATTTACTGACGTAGAATGCTGCTAACTCTATGCTTAGGAAGTATTTCCTCATGCATAATATTGCAACAATTGCATTTTGTTTTATTATGCCGTAAATCGAATTTTATATGCATTTTGAAATTCTTTCAAACATTAAGTCCAACCATCTAAATTGATCAGAAATTTTAATATTAGGAAAGTAATCGTTATTCCTTTTAACTAACGCAATGTGATTGTGCTATTCATAGAGGGCCATCATCAATCATAAACATAAAATTTTTGCTTTTGAAATTATTAATGCTTATCTGTGGATGTATAGCATATTAAAATTTGGTTTCAGTTTGGTTTGTTTGAAAATAGAATCACTTTTTATTATTACTTCTGAAAAGTACATTCACATTTAGATAGGTTTTGAAATATATCACACAAAAAAATATTGAAAAAAAAATTGTGAAAAATATTGAAAAAAAATCGTAAAGAATTATTCATTTATAAAGAAAAATCAAAATGACAAATTTTAATTCCAAATGAGGTTAGAATTTGATGCAATTCATTTTCACTTTATTTTTCTTTAAATCATGACACTGTGAATTAAAAGTAAATTAAAATAACATTCAGGGGCTGGCTTCATGAAATCTGAACGATTTATTACTATGATAAATACATTTAAAATGTCATCATATTTTTAAATATAAGATTAAAATAAGTTATTTTGTAAATTTAATACTTATTCCTTCATTTTAAGAAAATTCTAATAATTCCCACTTTGGTAGTCGTAAAATAATCTATTGCTTATTAAGTGATATTAATGAAACTAACAACTTAAAATTATTTTATATTTTATTTAATAAGCATATCTATATTAAAGAAAAATAAAACACAAATGAATCACAATATTTAAATGTACTTTGAGAAAAAAACATACGTGTTTAGATAAATTTATTGCCGTCTATATTTATGTAATTTCAAAATAGGTATTAATTTCTAACTTTGAAAAGAAAGAATCGTTTTCTCTTCATTCTTTATACTTTTTAACCATCATTTGTATTATTTGAAAATATATTCTGTTTTTAATAAGATGTGTATCATCTACTATATGTCGAAGTAAGTAAAATAATATTTTTCATTCTTTCATTGAAACATAAAAGTTCGAAAATTAATAAAAATATTCTTTTTCTATAGATTTAAATACACAGTCCAGTCATGTTATTGTGACTATAATTTTAAGTAAACGTTAAATAACCCATCGAAAAAGACAGGCGTTATCAGCAAAATTGGTGGATGTATAAAGTGTGTTGGAGGCATTCGGTAATCATTTCTGTTCTTGCTGTCATGCAGAAACGTAGAGATTTATTTAATGTCCAAAAGGGCAAGATCTTTGGATCAACTGATTCGTGGAAGCATTCACGAATCAGTTGATTTTATAAATTGACCTCTGACCGCAGTAGTAAAAGTACACCGTGCATGACAAAATGCTACTATAAAAAATCAACGACATAGCAAATGCAGTCCACCGTGAACCATAGATGGCAAAGTTGATCGAAGGCTCTGGAGATGCGTTCGGACAAATAGGCGTGGAACTGTTGAGCAATTGACCATCTAGATGAATCAAAGTGCTACAAACAATGTCTCCACAACGACAATTCAGCGAAAGTTGCTGCGTATGGGCCTCTGCAACAGACTACTGGCTAATGCACTTCGGATGACTACAGTTCATCGGCGACGAATGCTGGAATTTGCATGCCAGTACTTCGTCCAAGCTTCCATTGAGTGGAGACAAGTGGCTTTTTCCTTTGAATCCTGTTTTATGCTCCATCGGACTGATGGGCTATGGCGTACAGTATTTGAAACGTCTGAAATATCTGAAAGCAAACACATTGTAATAATTGCCGAAAGGGTCAAGCTGGAGGAGGGAACGTTATTGTCTAGGGAAAGTTTTTGTGGCCTTCTCTGAGTGCATTCATCATTGTGAAAAGCACTTTGGATTAACACAAGTATGTATCTATTTTCGCTAGCCATATTCACTCAAGTTAAGGGCATCTAACAGCAGAACAATGCGAAGTGTCATAAAGCTAGCAGTGTGTGCTTGGTTCGAAAAGCACGAGTTTACCGTACTCTCTCGTCCAGAAAATTCCCCGGAATGAACCAATAAAGAATTTGTGGGATCACCTCAATCGGGTTGTTGTCACCCGCGTAACATAGCAGAGCTGGTCACAGCATGGCTCAATATCCTAGTGAACATCTTTAGGAACCTTATTAACTCTCATCCTACACATTTCGCAGCTGATGATTTTGCTTCCTTACGGCCATAAGTTAAGAAATACTTGCTGAAAAACTATGTTTTGGTTTTAAAATACAGGAACAGAAAACCTCAAACTTTTACGTCTCACTTTTCCATTATATTCTTATTTTTTCTTCACGCTTGTGTTAACAATTACTTAGAAACTTACAAACTTAGTTTAGACACAACAAATTTTGTGTAACTGGAGAGAAAGAGAGATGTATGTACATATTTCAGCAGAAGAAGAATTTCATTGCATCCCATTCATTTCTAAGTTCATTGCATATCCTGAAATCAAAAACATGTGTTTCCCTTTAGAATAGAAGAAAACTACTCTTCAAAATCGAAATGATGACCAACGTTTTTAAATGACTGAAAATGAAAAACGCACCCCGTTTCTCTGATGGATATTAAGTAAATATCTACTTGAATAATCTTATATTAAAGCCTTAGATCAGAGTTTTGAGAAAATCTTCCTTTCTTTTCCAAACCCATCCAGGTGGTCACCGCTAACGAACAAAGTACGTTACTCAGGTTTTCAATCAATCCCCTTTATTCAAAGGAATATGCTTTTCGGCGACATGCCTCAGGCATCATTGAAGTTTGGTTGAAAAGACTTTTAGAAACATTCAATGTTGATAAAGTTAACAATAAAATAGGGTGTTAAGAAGTGTTAACTTCTACTGTGTACTCTTTTACTCTGAATTAAATACAAGGAAATAATGCATCAGTCCAAGTATGCATATAAATTTAAAAGAAAAATAATAATTCCCAATATCCCAGCGTATTTGCCAGAAAAAATTTCTCTTTGAACCTAAAATGGCTGATATAATGGACAATCAAAGTCGGGAACAAACAAGAATCTTATGGAAACTTAAATTAAGTGTTCAAAGGATTAGCTATACAAATCCATATATGTTTCACTTAATGTTATTTTGTGCTCCAAAAATTCTATAATGAATAATATATTTGGTATGTTTATTTTTTTTACTTAATGCACTGAAAAAGAATTTCTACAATGGGTTCTTTTTTGCGTTTCTGCCCCCAAGTTCTGTTGTATAAATGGCATGCTTCGATATGTCTGAGATTCCTTTACGATCGATTTATAAACATTCTTTTTGGAATTGCATCTTATTGGTGATGGTTAGAAACAGAAATTTCTGAAGTAATGGTTATTATTTGATTGATTCAAAAATAAAATATATAATAAAAAATGTTACTTACGATTCATGAAACGAATAGTCAAAACTCTTTATACTCAAGCTAAACTGCTGTATGGTTAATTCTTTTATAAACTTTCTCGAATTTATATAATGTTTAAGTATCTATTTCAAAATCAAAGGCAGGAAGTAAATTTATAAACAGTTTATCTTCTGTATTTGATAGACAAGAAATAAATATAAATTTATAATGCATTAAAAACCTTTTCATAGTTCCTCTAGGCAGCCGAGAAAGAATCAGAAATTAAGTTTTAATCCATTGCAACCCCAATAATTTTGTCGTCTAGACTCTAAATCAAAGATATTAGATAAATATCAAACTAAAATAAAGTGTGACGTTTTTGCAATCATAAAAGTTTTCAAACAAATATTTGTGTCTACAGCTAAATTGTCTAAACAAGAACAATTTTTCTATTTCGTCTCCCAATTTTAAGTTTAAACATAAACATAGGCACATAATATGACATTTTTGAACTAACATGAATCAAGCCTAATTAGATAGAATTTCTGAAATAAACGATAAATATTAATTAAAATATACAAGTTCAAAGAATGAATTTATTATTTTTATCTAGCTTTTCTCATTGTATATTCGTAAAAAAGAATTTTTGAACTCAATTTTCCACTAATTTATTGATGTGCTTGATTCTTGGAATTTCGTAGACTTGTATGTTCTTAGTAACAGCAAATTATTTAAAATTTTCCAAATTAAATATTAATTAACTAATAAATTTGATAAAATTTTACTGTAATATTACAATAATTTAAATGCAATTATTTTTTATTTCTGATAAATGATCAATAAATTGAAAATTTACTCTCCATAAATTTATTATCAGTTATCTAATTTTGTACCCGTAATTAGAAATGGTGATTAAGTTCCTGAAATAATTAATTTAGAGATTTCCCATACAATAATTTGTTATGAATTTAAGTATACAATATAGCAAAAATTAAATAAATCCACTTTTTAATTTATAATACAATAAAAAAGTATTTTAAAAACTGAGTTCATAAAATTTAATTTATCTGCAGCTTTCTATTTTAGTATATCATTTTCAATTCAATTATTTCAATTGTTATTAAAAATTTTATTGCATTTTTTGCTATTGCAATTTTAGTTCGTGCAATAAAATTCCATGTGATTAAAATAACACATTTTCGAACATGATGATTCAGCTTCATTCTTTTACGAATAATCTTCGTTTTGAATTAATGTTGATCGTAAAATTTTGTATTCCTTCATAACAAAAAAATAAGATTACGTGTGTAAAAGGTAATTATATTTCAAATCAAAATATTACAGTATAAAGCTTTTTTAGACAACTAAAAAATTCGCATCAATTTATCTGTAATAGAAGCTATTTTCACTTATTATTAATAATGTAAACTTTTATTAATTATTACTTTGAGGATTACACAATTTTAAAGATAAAATAGGGCGCGCTTTGAAATACAATAAAACAATTGTTCATTTTCACGAGAATCCCAAATAATAATAGTGTTTAAATCCGTAAATGGTTAACTGTCTGGTTTTTGTTTTTCACTAAAATTTTCAGTTTATGTATATTAAGCTACGTAACTTAACATATATCTTTCAAAAACCATTGTAATCATTTCGATTGTTAAAACATTTTAATGCAAAGCAGTATAAACTCATAATGATAACAACTAAAATTTCTTTACAACAAATTTTCGTTCTACAAATGTATAAATGCTGTCATTAACGAAGTTGAATAAACATGATTGTTTATTAGTTAATAGTGATCTTCAGAAACTATTTTACATTATATTTAAGGACGTAATGTATAGTTTAATAAATATACATATTCAAATTTCATTTATTAAACCAGATGGCAGATTAATTTTTAAACAAACAACAAAATGAAATGAAATTTTGCTTCTCTAGATCCGTTTATAACAGATTGCAAATGCATGGTTATCATATTTTTCATGGTATCGTCGCGGTCAATGTAACGTTTATCTATTTCTAGAGAATTAATTCAGCTGTGTAAACAAACTCTATTGTTTAGAAATTCTATCCCATGAAGTCTGCCACAAATCAAAAGAAACATATGGAATGTATTCACTTCATACATTTATTTTCTTAATTTTCTTTTTTTTTAATTTATTTATTGAACTTTCTTTCAGTACTAATACAATAAATTTCGCCAAAATATAGAAAACTAAGAAAATTTAGTGAATAAATTCTATAAATAGTCCTCGTGTTTTCAAAAAATGAATGTACGATCCGGTATTCTTACCTCCCGATTGCCTTTTTTCCGATATATATCACATCAGAATAATATATCCGATATCATATCTGGCAGAATAATACATCTGATAAATATCCCTTTTTCAGAAACAGAATCATAATTTTGCAGATGTATATCTTAGAAAATAAGAAACTCTTGAAATTTTAACTTTGATTTATTTTATCTCAAGAGGCATAATGTGCATGAGGAAAAAGTGATGGTTAAAAAAAATTCTTTTTGCATCTCTATACAAAAGGAAAGTGACAGAAATTTTCCTTTTAGTGGTTTTATTTCGAGATTCTGATAAGGATTTTGTTGATTCCTATCAATTTGGGAAAGGGAATCTTAGATATATTTGAAAAAACTTTCATTGGCTCCAGGTATTCGCATCTCTTTGTTTGTGGTATGGGGAAAAAAGAATATTTTAAAATAAGATATCATTTTTACAATAAAGTAATAAAGGACACTTTAAAATAAAATTAAGGCATTAATTACGCATTTTAACAATAAAGTAATAAAGGTCAATTTGAATAAAATAAAGACATTAATTACGATTCAATTTAGATGAGAAAATATCATTACACTGACACACGCATATATCTTTAATATCAATTCATGTATATTTGAAAAAAATTGTATATGTGTAATGTATGTAAAGTGTGTGTATTGGTAAAAAATTAATGAAGAAGTAGAATTAGGGTCAGGAAATAAGAGAACTTTGTTAGAATGCGATAATATGGACCAGATTAAAATGGAAATAAGGTTTAAATTAAATTAAAAAATATCACTACATATGCATATAAGGATATATCTTTAATTTGATTATTTTTTAAAACTTTCTTCACTTCTGTCTAACTCGGAAGTACTGTTTCATATTAATTGACAATACCAGTGAAATTTTTCAAAACCAATCCTTTTTCAAATCCTGGAAAGTTAATTATTTTAGTCTGAAATATATCCGAAAATTTTACAACTAATTCCATGAAACAATTTTCTATACAGTATTTTCCATTTTCTTCTGTAGATTTTTCAACTCCTTTCCAATTTTATTTTCTTTATTTTTATTTTTTCTTATTACTTATTATCTCCTTAATTTTTTAAGACACTATCGGTTGTCTCATAAAATGAAGTTTCTTTATTGTAGATACGCCTCTCTTCCCTGGCTATGCAGGACACAGTTGGGAATTTATATACTTAAAAGTACTTTTCAGATCCCTTTGCATGTAGGCTTGCTGATCTGGTGCTCTGCTGTTTGAAGTTGAAATAGGGTCCTCATGATAAGTTCACATTTGAATACTGAACTAAGTTCATATTTTTTAGGTCCTTTGGTGCCCCCTATTTCGTTTAGAATTGTAATAGTGTAGAATTCCTTTTGTGTGGAATTCCGTGTTTATCTACAGAAATATCCTGTTTTTGTATGCTCGAAATTTTTCCCATGTATTAGAAATTATCTACATATATTCTATGAAAAAAATTTATTTTGTTGCATATAATTACAGAAGTTTCAGAAAAAAACATTTTATCAAAATTTGTGTGTGCGTGTGTGTACACCATTCAGAATCATCTTCTGAAAATCAATTATCAGCTTAGAAATATTATTTAAAATGCAAAATAAGCCCAATACTGAGAATAATAGGAATTTTTCTGTGACAAAGTTATCGAAAGATCAAAATGTCATTTTCAATAATAAATATGCTCTATAGTTTGATATTAACATCCTGTTCAAATTTCTATCATGTAATTTATTTTATTTTAGTATCAAGAAAAAAAGATCAATATTCAATAAAAGCAATTTTTTTTCTTTGTTGTTATCTTTAAATTGAAAAAAAGAAAGCGGATATCAAGTTTACCGTAAAACTCTGATAATTATCACAAAAAGGATCTAATCTATGAGAATGACTTCAGCTGAATAAATAGATACTATTGAATATTGGCTACCTATTCTAATGAAATTTATCTCATAAGAATAATTCATTATAAATTTATGATCTAATGTCTCTATTTTTCTTTCGAAATTTCACTTTTTTTTTCTTTTGTGTAAACTGTTTTCAGTATGTTTGAAATATATTTCTAGGAAATTTTAAAACTACAATTTTGAAGCTTAAAGTGTTTTGTATCAAAAGTTAAAGTATTCGCATTTATTTTATGTTTTCATTAAACTCATTCTTTCATGCAAATGGAGTATTCTTTTTTCTTATTTACGAAATCTCACAAATAAATGTTTAAAATTTCGACAAGATTTGAAAATTTTTTGGGATATTTTAAATATTATCAATTCACTTTTGTCATATTTGAGTAGTAAACATATAAAATTAAATATGGCAATAAATTTGTGACTTATCTAAATGTAAATTTTTAAAAGATAATTCTATCTTCATTTATTTTTTAATTAGCTATTATATTCTGAACTATTTCATCCTATGAAGATTTAATACATTTTATACCATCAAAATTAAAAAAATATATTTTAAATATTAATTTATAAATCAAAGCCAAAGAATTCAGATTGTGTAAATTAATTTATTATGCTTGCTAACGATGCATAGAACAGTTCATTTTGACGATTTATTATTCTAATGGTGATACATAGAATATAATTTTTATTTTAAAAAATTTTGAAGCATAATTATAATACGTAAAAGAAGAAACGTGCCTGTTTTAGATGCATCGTTTCTTTTCTAAACTTTATATTTGCTTAGTATTAGAACAAAATTGTAAAAATAAATATAATTTCAGAAATTTCAAAGATAGATGAAAATTACTTTCCCAATCAACTCAAAATACTTATTTTCTAAGAAAAACAGGACTTTGATGAAATGTCAAAAAGTCTATATAAATCATGCATGATTCCAATGCCAAGACTAGGGAAGCAAACAGGCTCTTAATCTAAATAAATAACAGAAAAAAAAATTTGTAAAAATATATTTAAATTTTAATAATATTTAATTTATTTATTTTTCTAAACATTGCATAGTAAGAAAAGCAATAATGGCAATAATTCGTATCCATTTGTGGTACCCCTTTTAGGCATTCTATCCAATGAATATTTTAAGAGCTAACTCAAAAAATTACCAAGTTTTGTGAATCTCGTAAAAAGTGTTTTTCCATAGTTAACAATTCAATGAGCCTTTACGTACATACTACGAAAGATTTTTGTATGTCAAATCTCAAAGGTGCCTAAGCTTTTCTAGTAAATTGTTTCTTGAATAAATATGTAATAAATGGCATCTTTCATTGATGCTCACTTTTTCACTTTAAGGAATTCTATCCAATGAATGTTTTAAGAACTAACTCAAGAAATTACCAAGTTTTGTGAACTCGTAAAAAGTTTATTTTGCTCCATAATTGTAAACTCTTCGATGTGCCGATAAGAACAAATTAGCTTAGAACTCATTTTGCATCACAAATCTCGAGAGTCTCCAAACCGTGTTGATATATATTTATAAAATTTAAATTTAAATTCTGAACTTTATATTTGCATCTGGGAAACAGGGAGGAGTTAATGAATCAGAAACCTTGACTCTCAATTACTTTCATTTCTACTCGAATAGAATGTATTCTATATTTCACAAGACAAATAATAAAATAGTAACGAAAAATTTTATTAAAACTTTTTGTTATTATTTATAAAATTGATTGTTAATATCTACAAAAATATTTAAATTTTATTGAAGAGTTGTTTCAAAACTAGTTTTGATACGATGCAACTTTTCTTTAATTATAGATTGCAACTTGTTGTTGAGGGTAAATTCTGAAATTTAAATGTTTCTTTTAAAAGACTTTCAAATGAAATAATGAAAATGACATTTTTTTCTCCTTAAATGACAGTTAAAGTTATGTAAATGTCTTGGAAGGTTACCTTTTCTTTTGGTGGTGAGCTTTCTCTCTGTAGAATATTTTTTACTAAATATCATCAGGAATTTGTAACATTGCTTTCATTTAAATCATCAGTAATATCAATCAATAAAACTATTATCGCTATCATTCAGGTTAAACTGACCCGAAAGTTAGCAAAGATTTAAAGAAGAATTCATAGTCGAGGAAGCACAGGGATGAGAGAGCATTATCCATAAAAAACCATATTTATGGAAGTTAATTAGCTCGTTCTTGGAGCAAAAAATAATAGGTCGAATTTTAAATAAAGTTAACATCACTAAAAGAGGTTCAAACTCCATATATTTTGTTATAAACCGTGGCAAATTACCTTAAATCTCGGATCTACAGCAGGTCAACCACATAGTCTGATATCTCTTCACTGCTCTTTTAAAAAAATCTTTAACCTGCACTTATTGATACGATTCGAGTTCACCAAATTTGCATTGTGAACACTGCCAATAACAAATAACCTGAGTTTGAGAGGTCGGGTTCCAGTCCTTTTTATGGGTTGGAAGCGGAAAAACAACACCAGGATTGAATCAAAAGGTTCAGATATAAATATCTTCTGCATGGATCTGACAAAGGTCTAACAATTATCAGTAAGTGCTTGTAGTCAGGAATACAGTTTTACAGATGCAACAATGATTATGGAAGGATACTGAATAATATTCATGAACTCACGGGTCTTTATTCTCAGAAACTACTGCTCAAAAACAAGATTTAAAATATTAATTCAGCAACAAGTTCTATTTTATATTGAGATTTATTTTTTACCTGGCGCCCTTGGTGCCCATTTAGTTCGTTAGTAATTTTGGTTGTTTTCAATTTCAATTAAATCTCACGTGCGTAATTTACCATTCGTGATAACATCAAAAAATATTTGTAAGCATTAAATTGAGTCAGTTTAATTTTTCGAAACTAAAACTGTTTTAACTTAAAATATTAATCCCTCTTTTGTGTTGATGTTGTTTCTAACGACACTTGTCAAAGATAAACCCAGCTGACAGTCAGCGATTTTAAGCAGAAATGTTTGCATCTTTCGTTTTACTGTAGAGCCATCTAGAACCAAGAGTATGATTTATCAACCCAAAACTCTTTTTACAAGGGGTTTTCATTCATATATTTGATTCACTTATCCACAGATCATAATTTAGACATGAAACGGAGAACGATCACCTCTGATCCAGTACCCCCAGTAGTATTAATCTCGACATTGAGGACTTTGTGACCACGACAGATTTATACGCACGGTAACCACCACCACACACACACACATATGAATTATTTATATTATATTTGCTATCATTCAGATTACACTGACACGACAGTTAGCAAAGTTTGGCAGAAGAATTTGTTGTCGAGAAAGCACAATGAGGATAGCAGTATCCATAAAAACCATATTTATTGAAGTTCATCAGCTCGTTCTTGGAGCAAAAAATAATAGGCTGAATTTTAAAAATTGTACATCAGGTTAATATTGTACAAATATAATTGGCTGTACAGCAGGTCAACCGCAGAGTCTGATTCCTCTTCACTGCTCTCTCTTAAAGATCTTACACGCATTTATATGATTCGAGTTCACCAAATTTGCATAGTGAACACTGCCAATGACTAATAACCTGACTTTGAAAGGTCGGGTTTGAATCCTGTTGATGGGCTGAGATGATGGGTTGGTTGTGGAAAAACAACACAAGGACTGAATCGAAAGGTTCTGGTCCAAATATCTTTTACATGGATCTGACAAATGTCTAACAATTTCACATTTCTATTTTCTACATGATGAGTAAACATCAATTAAACCATACTATGTAACTACATGAGAACATCAATT
>JAPMOQ010039177.1:1233268-1254230 GCA_026543055.1 Argiope trifasciata
CTATTTTAATGATTATATAATGATTTATATCTATTTTAATGATTACAAATTCTCATAAAGTAATTTTAAAATTTATATAGAAATTTTTTTAAATTTTTTTTAAATATATTTTTGAGCATTAAATTAAATCTTTCCAAATGGAATATTTAATGCTTTCTACAGTCCTTAATAAAATAAGCAACCTGCATATTATTACTATCAAATTTGTTCAACGTAGCAGAAATAATCGTCCACCATCTACTTTTTTTAAATTTATGACAGTAAAAATAATTTACCCCTTCATAAAATGCATAATGTATTAAACGTAAAAAATATATTTACGTTATTCACAATAAAAAACCTTAGTAAATATAATTTTCTATTAATTGCACATTTCATTGAGAATGGCTTGTCATTTAAAAATTCATGTTAAATTAGATAACTTGTGTTTTGATATTTGCCTATTCATTATATCTTGAGGGAAAAAATTGTAAAGGAATAAAACTTTTAGTGTATATCCTTTGTTTATTAATTAAATCAATTATTATAATGAAAATTATTTAGCTATGATTTTCAAAGACTGTAATATTATCAAAAAGATGCAAAGAATAGCAAGTCATAGAATTTGCTATATCAAATGGGCCATGGTGGCCTGGTGGTAAGGTCTCGGCTTCGGAACAGGAGGGTTTCAGGTTCGAGACTCGATTCTACCGAAGAACCGTCGTGTGAGGGGGGTCTCTTGAACCTTAAATCTGTCAGGACAAACGTCCTCCTGTTGGTATGGTGTAGTGTGGAGAGGGAGGTGCCTGTTTAGGTGTCATCCTCGTCATCTGACCGTTGTTCAAAAGGACGAGGTCCGTGCCAAAATAACCCTCGCGTTGCTTTAAACGGGACTTTAATATAATTAAACTAAACTAAATTGCTATATCAAATTTCTTTGCTTGAAGCCCTTCTCAACATGCAGAAGAAAAATTGATTCCTCTGCTTGTGGAACTCAGAATTTATACCTTTACAGAATACTCAGAAATTATAAAGAAGTTTATGGAAAGTTTTAGAACATTAATAAATGAACAATTATAACAAATTTAAATTAAAGTTCAACTTTTGATGTAGTACCGCTTGACTGGGATTCAAACACTCGACCTTGTTCTTCGCAAATTGGTACTTTAACCTTAGCCATGCTAACTATGCACAGGTCTTCCTTTTAGCGACAATATAGACAATTTTAATAAAAGTCAATCAATCAATCTGTTTTTAAAGATATTCGAAGAAACAATCTAATGAACTCAATAACGATGAAAGACCTTTATTCGATTCGAGATGAGAAATAGCAAAACAAAGCCAAGTGTGCACAAAAACAGCACCTACAGTATCAAATCGGTAGTAAACATCTATAGCAACATAGAATGGTCAGAGAATTAACATCAAGAAAAGTAACTTTTAATGATTACTCACGTTCTTCAAATATCTGTTGATCTCCCTGCTTACACGATTGACTGGAACCGAATTATAGGATTGGCTATTCAACACACGACTAGTTGCTACTTCAATACTTGACTACAAGAATCAGCACACGGCCACAATACTCAATACACTAATCACTTAATATCAACTTAACAGAATCATTGCTTGTACATTGCTGACTCATTGCAACTTAACTGATTGGCAACAGATAGGCCTCTTGGATTTTTAGAGATTCCGCGAAAGAGCCGAGAAGGTTTAAATCACATCATAAATGTGAGGGGTTTATTGACATCAAATTAAACTGAAAGTACCAAAAACCACCTCACTTTATTCTTCTAAAAACATAAAATAACTATTTATAGCTGTTGCCGAATCAGGCAACTGCAATATTTGATATAGCCTCGTTTCCAAAACTTCTGGACCGATCGCCAACATTCCTGCCGATTCCGGAATCATTTTGTCAGAAAAGTTGCCAAAACGATCGCCACGTTTCCTGCCCAGCGTCAAATCATAAATTCTAGCCAGAGTGATCAATTCATAATTCGTTCAGTATTCATAAGAGTTGTTCGTTTCATTATCTTCATTATACCATCTCTGCAAACCATAATTATAAATTCGTAACAATATGTATTGTTAATTGTGAAAAAACAGTAATATATGGTTAGAATTTTAAATAGCAGCAATCATTATACAAACATCACCCCCCAGAACGCTCGAAGTTCTTGTGAAATCACCTCTGATTTCACCCAGATATTGGTCATGTCCCCCTGCAGAACGTTACGCGTTGATCTTCTCAGCATGTTTCCGGAGAATTATTCGATCATTTACCGATGCATTTTAACAACGGGCAAACAAATATCAATTTAAAGGCTACATATTTCCGAATACTTGCAGGCTTTAAATTGAAATATTAGTTTATTGGTTATTTAGTTTTATTAAACTCTATAAACTAGTGTCATAATATGTATAGTTCTATTATAATTTTTGTCAAACGACTTAAAACACGAAATATTTTGAATAGTTTACTTTTTATGTTCGCCCCTGAATAATATTGATTATGATTTTTTTTGATAAATTCAAAATTTAATAAAGCACTTGCTTTTGATAAAATGCCATTTTTCTCTGATTTTAATTTTTTTTTCAACTTTTTCAACTAATTTTGTAGCTTATATTTTATCACAATCTGACATTATAAAATTATTAAATCACATTTTCTACTGTTCTTTAAGAAAAATAAACAAATATAAAAAATAACTGAAATAATTTTAAATTTGATCACCAGCACATCTATTTATGAGGTTTATTTCCCTCATTTATATTTCCTGTTCATTTTTATTGTTTAATGCATGAGGAAAAACTTTAACATAGTTAAAGTTACATTGTATAGTTAATCAATATAATTTTACTAATATATATATATAATATATATTTGTAAAATTATATTGATATATATATTAGTAAAAGTATATTGATTTATTATACAATTGTAACTTTAATTATGTAAAAAATTTCCTCATGCATTAAACAATAAAAATAAACAGGAAATATAAATGATGGAAATAAACCTCATTTCTATGAACTCACAAAGTAACTTCATGTTGTAGAAATTTAAACCTCCTTATAAAAATTAGTATTAGCTAAAATCGAGAGACAACATTTTACAAGTACAAATTAATAATTTATTTATAATTTCTTACATTTTCTTGATCTATGATTATTTTGGTTTGGTTTAATGGCACAAGAACCAAACTGAATCTATGATTAACTCTGAATATTTCCCAAAAAGTTCATACTCAAAAATATAAACACAAATTTATACGGAATTTCTTTAGATCAATATTTTTAAAAACTATTGTTTTCCCTTTTAATTCTTGAAGGATAACCAAATATGCAAACCAATGTATTTTTAAAGTCCGTCATTAAATAAAATTTTACAAATAAAAAGTAAAATAACAATTTACTTCATATTTTTGTTTGAATTTTTCTGAAACAAGGTCTTTGACATTCAACAATAAATAATATTTGTCAAAAAGTCATTTATAAACATAATTTATTTGAACTTTATTTACAAGTCTATTTATTATGAAATACGTGAAGATTTTGAAATTTCTAAAACTCCACACACATTTATATAAATATTATAAATATGTATAACAGAAACTTCTGATACATACAAAAAATAGTATATAAACATTTCTTCAGGTTCACTTTTCCTTTTAAATCAGATTAGA
Organism: Argiope trifasciata; assembly: GCA_026543055.1. Classification (NCBI taxonomy): domain Eukaryota; kingdom Metazoa; phylum Arthropoda; class Arachnida; order Araneae; family Araneidae; genus Argiope; species Argiope trifasciata. Next base: position 1,236,943 of record JAPMOQ010039177.1, read on the forward strand.
TGAATTTAGAAAACAATTATAATTGCGAAATATGCTAGAAACTAATTATACAAATCAACTCACATTTACATAAATATTATAAATATGTATAACTAAATCTTTTGCTGCATACAAAGAATAGTACATAAATATTTCTTTAGGTTCACTTTCCCTTTTTGATCAGATTTGATGGACCTAGAAAATAAATTATTACAATGGTTGAGCTTTCACTTCTTTTGAAAATATTAATCAAATATTTTTTTTAACAATTGGTCGTGTGCAATTAACGAGTAAAATTCTTAAAGAACTTCATAAGCATGAAGATAAACCTTCCTGATATAGGACTGTGTAGGTAAATTTTATAAAATATTTAGGATAATAGAGAAAAATAAAAAAATAACTCGTACTAATGGGAATAAAATTTTGGTTACTGTTTTATGAAATATAAAATAATTAGAATTATTCATATAAAAGTAAACAAAAAGACCTATATAATTTATTTTAAAGAATTTTTGGGGGCTAGTTTATAATAAATATATTCTACTTAGCTTCCCTTGGCATCGTTTTAAAATAAAAATAATTACACAACTTTTATAGCAATACCAAAATATAAGAATGTTGTTTAATACTCTTTAAACCTTTTTCATTTGAAATTATTAACAAAAAGAACAATTGCAAATGAAAAGGAAAATTTACTAAGTTAACTAGAATTAAAATCACTTAAATTTTCATTCGGAAAATATAATGAGGGGACCATTAAAAATATGAATATTCAAAATATTTAGAGAAAAATAAAAGTTCCACGAAAAAAAATTGTCTTTTTTATAAAGTAAAAAGATTTTATATAAAAAAAATCAGAAATTAAAATTAATCTACATGCAACAACGTAGTAGAATACATTGTCAAGACAGATAGGTAATGCATATTTTCCGCAGAGAATCCATTTTTAAATCATTTGATAGTGTGAATTTATTCTCCGTCTTCTTCCATCTCCAATGCTCTATCAATTTGGAGAAATGTTAAAAGGTTCTAGTTGATTAAAGACATGTAATAATGCTTCAAATCGAAGTGTTTCAACTCTATATTTTTATTTTTTAATATCAAAGACAGATAAAGAGTTTTTATCAATTACTTTCAGAATAGTGAATGTGCATCAAAGATCTAAGTGTCCAAAACATTTCTTATTTCAGCTTAAAAAAGGGATCGATTTACGTGAGGAAGAACCAATAAGAATTGCCTAAAATCTAAATAGTCAAATTATATCTTGATAGGTATTAGGCATCTTTTTATTAGTAATGAGTTTTCAGTCATACTACTCGAGATTAAATATTTTCTTTCAATCTATATAAATGAAAGTGAATGTTTGTATGTCTCTTATGCGCTGCCGTACCGCTCATCCGATTGCTATGAAACAATAGAATATGTTTTTATATAACATATGACATAACTATGCCCATCGGCACCGGCTCTTTTCGGTGTCTTTTGCCGATAAATGAGCTAGTTGCTACCCATTTTTATGAGCTTCAATGTTGAGGACACTATTGCAGATTTCAAATATTTTATTATAAGAAATTTAATAAATGATATTTAGTAATTTTTATGGTGATGCAGGGGCTTCTTCCGCACCCCCGGTTAAGAACCACTGATCTACAGTATAAAAAGTACTTTCAGATCTATTTACCGCATCTATTAACCATGATTTAACCACCAAATAACTCACCAAGGAGACACAACAGACTCAGTAAAGATGCTAAATTCAAGCTAAACTTTAATATTTTGTAGCTATTGTACGTTTACAATTCTAAATGAATACACAAATCTAATATATAAAGATGAATATTTGTTTGTAGAATAGAATAATAAAAATATAATACATAGTATTTATGCTTCTCCTTTATACATCTTTCAATTTAATGACTGTATTCATGGCCGGCAAGAAAATAAGTATCCCTCTTCCTATCATTCTTAAATAAACAAGATAACTATTTCAAATTCTTCTGCGGCAACAACGCGCAGGATTCCAGTTATTTATATAACTCAAAGTACTAAAGCCCGAAATTTAGGTTGATTATATGAAAATAATGATTGCGATCGATTTAATCAAATTAATAAATCACACGAAATATGATTTAATGGAAATAATATTGAAACTCTCAATTATATAAAGTATAAGGATTTATCCACTCAAAAATTAATACATTAAGGAAGAAATATAGAATCAGAAATGCATTCAAACTAGCTCCTCTTTTTCCAAATGAATTTTCATTACCCTGATTAGCATTTTCATTTGTCATCTCAATTTTAGCATCTTGTTTACATAGCTAATAAATAGTGTGTATTTCGTTCCCTCTATAAATTAATTTAAATGCAGTTTAAGCTAAAAGTCACTTTCAAAAATATTTTTTTACTGGTGATAAAATTTCCAAAAATATCAAGTATACAGTTTATTTAACCTTTTTTCAGATTTTTATAACAATTAATGTAAAAAGCAGAAATATTTTTAGTACTGAGTGTCAAGTGCAGTACTATTTTTTCAATACTTTTTCCCGAATTATAGTATAGATTAGAAACAGTTCACCATGAAACATAAGTTTAAAGCAGTTTCATTTTTTCAAGAACTTAAGAACAGAATTATTATTCCTTTTTCTGCTTGATAAGTTAATTTTCCTGATTAATTGTGCTTTCGTTTTCATATTTTTTAAAAAGAGGATATTTAGTGGCATAAATTATTCATTGAAAATGTTGCTTAAACTTATGTTTCATGGTGAACTTGACTTTTAATGTTTGCTGATAATATTCTTTGTCTATTTAAGAATTAAATAGTTTAGTAAAAATTGGATACGCTACTTAAATCAAAAAACAAAATCTTTCCAAATATGCTAGTTTATTACTATAATATTTTAAAATCAAGAAAATAATTCTTATAAACGAATATCTACTATCCGTTTTAAAGTGATTATTCTGGTTGGTTTCAAATACATCGTCCTTTAATTTCTGGCTTTTAAAAACTGTTTATAAAAATCTTTATTCTACTTTAAGAAAGTCGCACTAACTATATGACGTTGTTATCTTGATAATATGATGCAAAATTATAAAATATTTGGGAATATTTCAGGGTCAGCTATAACAGCACATGGACACAGCAAATGTTCAATTAACTTTAATAGCAGCCAATATCATGAAATATATAACAAGTAAAACAATTTGTAAGAAGTTTTTTTTTCAAATAAAGCATTTGTATTTAAAAATATAATGTATATTTACAGACCACCATAGAAAAAATTTTCCTTGAAAATATTTCGATTTTCCTTTACTTTTAATATTGTTGTGGAAATAAGTATTTCAATTAATATTTTATTACTTTAAATTCAGAGAATACAGAGACCATTTGAAAACAGAAATTTTTTAGTATAAAACATTTTTTTCCCATTTTGAAATGGTAGATTATCTGGAAAGTAGTACAGGCATTTACTCATGAAATATCTTTTATAAGGTACAGGAATCTAGGTTTTCAAATATCTTTGACACCGTACAAAAATCTAGATTTTCAAGAATGCTAATAAGTAATATCGCCTTATTTTTATTTATAGCAGTGAAGTTTAATTGCAAAATGCAAGGTGTTTTTGCTTTTGTTGTTTCGCCATTTTTAAACAATTATATTACTCGAAAATATATTTTTAACACAAAAAATTGTTAGTATCTTCCATTTTCAGCAATATAACGGTATGGATTGGAGGTAAAGCTAAAATAATGCTGCTCTTTGATTATATTGACATCTTCTATTGTCAAAAACATTTATTACACAGAAAAAATTATTGTTTATGCCTTTTAGGATGGCACTTTCATCCTTCTGTACTCAAACATTTGTAGTTAATCTTCAACTTCTGCCGTAGATAACAGGCTTAAATAACTGCATTTATTTACTTCAATTTTAATTCTTCGTGTTAACAATAAAAGCACGTAATTCTAACACTAATTTTTTTAAATCTCATGAAGGCTAAAAATTTGAAAATTTTTCTTGGGAACTATTTGCAAAACTTTTAATTAAAATTTTTTCGAAAAAAAAATATTTTATAAAAAATGTTTTGAAATTTTTACTGAATGGAAACGAAATTTTTTCTAATAAGATCAGGGGAGAAAAGGAAGAAAGCACGGATTTCTCGCGATTAAAAGATACATTAAATGATATTTTCTAAAATCCTGCAATAAAAATTCAACGATTTAAATTATTCAGAAATTTATATAAATTTACTAAATGGAAACAAGATTTTATTATTTTAAACAGTTAAAAAAAAGAAATTTAATACGGTTATAAATAGTTAAAACATAGTGATAATTTAATATAGTTAAAAAATATGGTTAAAACATAGTTATTATTCAATATAGTTAAAACATATCTTTAAATTCCTTTTTTATTATTTTTATTGATCTTTAAATTAAATAATGAGTAATTATTTCCCTTATTGTAGATAAAGAATATTCCCGCCTTCAGACTTAAAAGATTAATTTTTACCGTACGTTCCTTAATCTGGTGTTATTCAGTGCAATAAAAATGAATAAAGCGATTAAGTTTTATGCTAGAAATTTCGTTGCGTCAATCGATGATCCTTTAAAGCATTCTCCTAAATGAGATTTGTTAAACGCGTAATACTTTCAATAGAGAATAAAATGCGATTATTCTTTCGGAAAAGGATTTAATTTCCAAACGATAACGACCGAACACTTGTTTGCTTCTATTATTTCAGCAAAACTTCTGGCAACAATTAAGTTCTGTCCTTCTGCGACAATGGAAGCGAATGAAGAAGAAAAATACATTGTCTTCTGAAATTGTTTTCTTTTTCTTTGCACTTTATTGAATTAACTTGTGAATAAACTTGGTATTTTCAATAAATTTAATTTTCTTCACAAGAAACAACCATATTAAATCCTATTTAAGTATAGATTTTATCAAAAAAAATCACTTTATAGAAAAAATTTTAATTTCCTGTTAGGTTTAGTGCAGAGTTTAAAAAAAATCTAAAACTTTAATGTTTATAAGAGGCTTTTTTATTAATAAAAAGATAAAATGCGAATAAAAGGAAAATTATTTAAATATATATGCAGCTTTTGAAAGAAAAGTAAATTTTGATGTAAATTTCAGCATTTATTTTCAAAGTATAAGATTGCTCTAGAGGGTAAAAATTTGTTACTTTTTTTCATTTATTTTTCGTTTTTCGTTCTTAATATATATATTTATTTATGAAATACTCCTACAATATCAATATAGTATTTACATTAATCTATCATAAATCCACTTCTAGAACATTCAATATCGAATCGAATTTCATTACATTTTGCATAACAATCACTAATGATACATTTCATTAGTATATTTTGATTATTTTTAGGTATGACAATATTCGCACTGTAGAACTGTGAAAAACATCATTCTTCACAAAATGTACCTAAAGTTTTTAATACTTTTAAATAAGCATCATTTATATATCAATAAATGCTATAACTTGGCTTTTAATTGATATAGAGATAAAATAAAAATATCACTAGAAAACGAAATGCACCTATTTTTTGATTGTGTGATAAATAAAAAGGTAGTTTTCATCCAAATTCATGTTTTCAACAAAGTAGAATACCATAAAGGTAGTGGTATTGTTTTCCTGAATTCTTTAAATTTATCTTGATCTAAAATTTAAATATTTTTGAAATGCATCAAAATGCCTGTAATTAATTTATAATAAATATTTATGAAAACTCATAATCTAATAACTATCAAAAACTATTAGAATTATTTATCGACTTCATTGTAATGCTCATAATTTTTAGCTATATAATATCATAAAGAAAACTGAGTTTGTAATCGGACCTGATTCTGTTCATCTATTGATAGAAAATTGATACAAATCTGGTATCAAAAAGTATAAATAAACATAATTTAACAAAGTAGAAATAAATATATTAATCGTCAAAAAATCAGGATTTTGACAAATTTTCTTGCTTTATACTTTCCTGAGTTTGAAAAACATATTATCAGAAAATATCTGTCTGTGACAAGAATAAAACAAAACGGCTTAAAAGTTAGAAGGATTAAATTTGGTCTGTAGTTCTTACACCAAACTGACAGATCTTGATCAAGTTTTAAGCAAAATCATTTCTAAGAAATTCTGTCTGTTCGGCTGTTCAAATATCAGTTAACTTGATAACTACAAAACGAAGACAATTGGATAGATAAAATTCGGTAAATAGATTTTACTTCTATGGTACAGACCTATGTGAAAATTTGAGTCAAATCCAAGTAGGAGTTAATTGTTTGCTGGTCAATACTTTCAGAAAGGTGTAAACTCAATTACTCAAAAGCGACAAATATATCAAATTTAATACATGAATTTCAGACTTTAACTTTAGTTTTATATTTAAATTTTAGTTTCAATCGGTTAAGAAGAAGATATATGAAACCCAAATTCAATTTTTGGATATTTTTGAGCATATACCAGGGATTGATAGCTAAAACACGGGCCAAGAATCATAAGTAGATTCATTAAACCTACTGAATTAACACTAAAGATTAATTTCTGCAACTATTGTACGTCGATCATATACAAGGCGTTTACAACGCCGTTATCAGAAAATATAAGGGAAACATTTGGGAAAAATCGCTCCGACTGTTTGTGTCATTCAAACACATTGATAAAAAAGAAAGATAATTATCTCGTTAATGTAGCTCATTCAAAAAATGGACATTTATCTATCATTTTAGTATTAAAACCATTTCTTAAATTCTATTTATGTTGTTCTTCGCCTTTATAACTGATCGCAGACTTGTGTTGATGTATTTTATTTGAAATCAGGGGAAAATATTCAATTTTGATTTTGTGCACACACATTTTTTTCTTTCTCTTTGTATACTTTATATTGTTACGGATTTTTCTATCCGTCGCGCTCGTTTTATTGTAATGGGGTGCCTGATAAAGAATAATGAATAGTCACTTGATAAAAAGCACAACAACGATTTATTTCCACGTGACAGAACAGCACAAAGACGACGAATATTTATAGCCCAAAAACTACAAATATTTACAGATGAAAACTATATACAATGAAGACGAACACACGACAGCACGTAGCAGCACTCTACATCAGACAGTCAACAATAGTACCACAATAACAACAGTAGTCCACAGGCAGAAATTCCGTAGGGACGACTTACACACTCACAAAGCGGCCAGACAAGATTCAGCAGGAGAGAGAATCTTTGAGAGATACTGTCTACGCTCACGTAGCACTCTCCAAACGACTGAAACGACCCCTCTGTCTCTTCTTATTTTCTCTGCCGACTCACTATTTCAATACGCGACTGCTTCTCAGTTCAGGACTGATATGTTCACGACGAGGATACAACGGGCTATGATACAAGGCATGTCGACACCAGAATATGGCATATAGCACTTCGTCGATGCTTTAGTATCCGCTTGGCTACTCCCATCTGTTATTTACCACCTCTGAATTCCGGACTACACGCCAAGACTCCTCGATTGAAGAATTCTAGGCCACTCCGTCGGAATTCCTCCTTCACGACGATGACTCAATTCAGGATCACTTGCCAGGACTATTACTGTTACCGCTGACTCTGTAGACAATTCTGCCTTCAGCTCAGGACTAAAAATTCAAGTCCTCTCAATTCAGGTTTACTCGATTCACGACCACCACGGCTCCAAATTAAGATTGCGGCTATAAGTTTCTGGACCAATCAGAAGCATTTTGCACGTATCTCGATTCCTAATGGACAGATCGGAAAATTCTCGATGTTATGGGAATTATCCTTTTCGTTGCCATATTCATCGCCAAATGGTCTCCAAGTTTGTCGCCAAGCTCTGGAATCTCTAATATGAAATCCGGGCAACATCCAATTCAGATTACTGTAAATCCTTATTTCTTGTGTTGGCCATATACTTGCGAGAAAGCAAATTTACAGGTTCGTAACAATATGAAATAATGCAAAATGAATAAATGGTAGGCTCACGCTTTAAAATAAACTCAAATTGTGAATTATTATAACATATTATAACATATTAACATAATATATGACATTAACACATTATAACATAACATAACATATTATTATAACATTGAATTTTTAAAATCTGCAAATACAATAAGTAAACAATAAGAATTAAAGTAAAATTTAATATTTTCTGTCATGTTTTTATTTATGGCATTAGAGAATCTATATCTGAAAGCAATTGTACCTACAAAAACTGATTGTACCTCTATATAACGATAGAATGCTTAATAATCAACATCATGTGATCAAAATTTCATTTTTTAAAGTATCCACACCAAAAAGGAAAAAAAAAATATGCTTATAGACGCTTATGAAATGTTCGATCAACTCCATCATTAGAACAATCAATTCAGTTAGATAAGTTAGCGAGTTTTAAAAGGAGATATATGTCTCAGTAAAGACTATAGATTAGTGGCGAGTTTTAAGCCAAATTGATCCGCTGGAAGACTTTTTAAAATCCATACTCGATACTATTTTATCTTATATTGAAAAGTTTAATATGTTTGTTTTTCGAAGAATGCAAGAAAGCCAGAGGATTAGGAATAATCCATCGTGCGAATATTTAATCTGTTATAGTAAAACTTGACAAGTTGTCCAAATTTTCTTAGCTATAAAAGACAGATATAAAAAACTTTATTTAACGTAACTTAAACTCTAAAACTTTTCTTAACTAAGGATTATTAAATTTTAATAATATAATAAATTTTAGTTTTCTTTATGAAATCAAAAAAGGAAAAAAATACTGACCACAAATATTCATTACAAAAAAACCACATTTTGATCTTTTCTCACAACGCACTAAAATTGATTTTGTTAAAACATTCATAATAAATAATTTTCATGCAATCTTTGCTTTCCGTATTCAGTTTTCTCCTAGATAATAGTAATCACTTTTATTTCTAATTGATCATTTAGAGAAAATTTTAAATCCACAACTTTCGGATAAATTCATTCAATGTTTTTTTAAACCTTAAAAAGGTTTAAAATTTTAAATGAATAATTATTTTCTGACTCTTGACAAAAACTCACAGAAGTAAAAACATTTACAATGAAAGGAAAAATTTTAATTTTGATCATTTTTATTTTTTAAAACTAACCATAGAAAATAATCACTGTAATTTTATTTAAGATTCATTTTATTTAAGATAGATTTTAAAGATGAATATATATAATATTTTTGGATCACTTATTAATGTGTTTTTCCCTTGAAATTATTTTACAGGACTAAAATAATATAGTAAGGAAAAAATAGTTTTTATAAGTAGGTTCTACCATTATCACCTATACAAATTTTTATTGTGAAGATTTTACTTTGAAAAACATTTTCTAAGTTTAATTTTCAATAAAATTCCATAGTTTAATCAAAGATGTCTAATTTCCAAATTAATGCAACATAAACCTAAAGTAATATTACCAAATTCTCAACACATAAACTTAATTTTAAACATTTTTGCTTATTCTTATGAAAAGTCATCAAATTAATTTCCTGATAATTACATAATGGAATCCTTCAGATAACTCAGTAAGACATTCTTTTCTTTACATAATTATAAAAATATATCAGATTAGTTTGCAATAGACTTAGCCTTGTAAAACAATATATTTCATAACGAAAGAAATAGAATAAATTTAATTATCTGACTAAACATTTAAAATCAGTGGTTTTATAAGCATTTTATAATCCAGGTTTTTCAGATAATGTCAGATTTTTTTTTCAATTAGTCTAATTTATTTTTGATTTGTAAAAATGCATACATTAATAACAAACTGTATTCATCTTCCTAAGAATTATATTGGGAAAAAATACTTGTATAGATGCAAGTGCTATTCATAAAATTTTGAACAATGCCGGTCCAAATATTGTTTGAAATGTCTTAAATAAATCATCTTATAAATGTTCAATATAAAAAATATTCCGATGCAATCTTTTTTAATAAATAACTCATTATTTATGGGTATTTTCAAAGCCAATTTATTTATTTATTTTTCATTTTATTTTTAATTTCCCTTGTTCCATTATTATTCGACAAAAATGAAAAATGATTTCACTCAATAAAATGACTCGAAAATACGTAAAAAACCGATACTAACTTAAAATGAAGAAAAATCTAAAGATTATTTTTTTCCTTTGGTATTGAGGAAAGCTGAAAAGAGATCATTAATGCTCCAGAAAAATAAATATTTTTAAATAGCTTTATTTTTGGTTTGATAACATTTATTCATGATTAAGTTATTGTAGAATTTTTTTAACCACAAAAAGCCAAGCACTATATTATTTTCTCAAATTATGCGAAACTTATGAAACCATTTACTTTGAAACACAAGTTTCTGGCTGTTGGAGTTTTTTTTTTCGTTTATTTCCGAAAGTAGATCCTAGCCATTAATCTTTTTCTAATAATTACTTACTATACTGTTCAATAAACTGCTTCTTAGAGAAAACATTTATCAAGAAGCAAAAAAATCTAGGATAATCAAGATTATGTTTTCAAATTGTGAATTTTCAGATATCTGGTTAAGTTAAAAATATTTGTTAAATTATTTTTGCGAGATCAATTTGGCAATGGTTCTGTTCTTGGAATATTGAACTTCTCATCTCAATGAATATTTTGCAGAGGTTGTCTAAGATATGTATTGAGAAATCTGCAATCAGCAACTGCGATCTTTCGGTAAAATATTTTTATTAATTTACAGAGGACCTAAAGAAAATATATAACGTATACATTCGGAAATTGTAATTCTGAATTTTTAATTCTATAGCATTCAGCAATTTTATTTGATATAATATACAATATTTCGCTTCATTAGATGTTTTATGCAAAACAATCTAAACGGCTTTTTATCTGACATTTTGGTTTATGAGCTTATTACTTATTAGACAACAAATAAAATATAATTTTTGAACAAATAAATCAGAATTAATCTACTTTTTAATGCTATGATGTCCATTTTAAGCATGACTTAATGAAAAAATTCCTATTGTTACGGATTTCCTATATCCTAAAATCCGTCAGGTTTGTTTTTTTTATCTCGTATGTAGTGATTGTGTATGGTGTTAGAGATGATGATGCACATACACATACAGACATACAGACCTTTTAGTTGACGGACACAACACAGACGTTTATTTACAGGACGAGGACAGGACAGCACAAAGACGACAAATATTCACAACATAACTCTGTACAGGAGACAACTATTTACAACCGAGACGAACACACAAGACAGCACACTGCAGTCCACAGGCAGAATTTCTGTAGTGAAAATATCCATAGCTCACAGAACGGCCAGACAGGATTCAGCCGGAGAGGGAATCTTCAAGGGATTCACTTTACACCACCTGGGTCTCTCCAGAACAGGCTGGAACTATTCCTCTATCTTTTCTTGCCCTTGCTGTCGACTCACTACTTCGCACAACGGGACTACTCCTTAATTCGGGGCAGCTCCTTTCCCAACGACAACACAACGGGCTACGACACACGACGCAGGCTTCGTCAGTATACGCAACACAGCAGTCCTCCGCTCATTACTCCTCAGTTCAAGACCTCTCTCTCTCTTAGGTCTTCTCTATTAATTCCACAGCGCTGCTTGTCTTCGTTGAACACTAGATCGTTCAGCTTCGGCTTGATTCCTCTTCCGATCTTCTCCGCTTCGACTTTATCCGACTCCTCTTCAACTTCAATGAAATCGTTAACGGAGCACCGAGCCTCTGGGATTGAGGCATGATCTCCGGTAGATGATAAAGTAGAAGGGGCCTAACAGTCCATAGCAGCGTGACGCCTGTGAAAATTCCAGGAGCAGTCTGTTAAATAGAACTAGCAGCACCTGCCTTATATATACCAGTGGTAGGTGGGGCTAACATCTTCTGGACCAATCAGGAGCATTCTAGCTGGATCTCGGCTCCTAGTGAACGGATCGGGAAAATTCTCGATGTTTCAGGTACTTTCCATTTTGTCGCCAAAGTCGCCAAATGATCGCCAAGCCTCTGGACTTCTGACGTCACACCCATTCACTATTCAATACATATTACTGTCAATCTGTCTTCCTTACGATGACAGTATTAGCGTGGGAAAGTAAAACCACAGGTTTGTAACACTATGATACATTTATCGCATATTCCTGGAGACATATGCACTTTTTTATCAAAATGATGTGGACAATTTCAAATTAAAAATTTTTTATACCATGCTGTTAAGCCTCAAAATACGTAAGCAGAAATATATACATATCCAGTTATGAACAAACATTTTGTTGAAATTTTAAAAGATGTGAAAACTTAATCATTATTCTATTGAAAAATATGTTTTGTAGGTTCATCAAATGTAGACAAAAAGGGAAAATGAACCCGAAGAAAAGTCTATGCATAATACTTTACACTGTGTAAAAAAAGTAAAAGGATAGTTATCTTTGGTCAATTTTCTTTTATATTTTTATCCTTTATATTAGATTCTTATATTAATTTTATTTAGCAGTGTTTTATTTATTTTCATGTAAAAATGAAATAGTTGCCACTATTTATAGTTAGAAAAATGAAAATATATGATGTACAGTGTGTAAAAATTAGAACACCTGCAATATTTTTTTATTTAATGGAATATGCTCGAATAGAAGATTAAATATACCCTTTTTCAAAACAGTTTGTCTTCAGAAAAACATATTTCCATAAAATTTTCACTGATGCTTTAATTTCAGAATGCCGAGAGGTATACCTACCCTTAATGGTGTTTCAAAAGGATCATGTTGTGGCTTATAAAAATGAAAATAAAGGTATTAGAGAGATCCCTCGTATACAGCACGTCAGTCCCATTGCGATTTTTAACTTGATTAACAATTGAAACTGAATCGGAATAAGAAACAAGACTGCAGGCCTCAAAAGTGAACATCTCGTGATGAAAGAAAGCTTGTTCACAAGCTTAAAAATAATAGTGGAAATTTTTCAAAAGCTCGAAATCAAGCAGCACTTATTCATGTGCCCTGGCAAAAAGTATACAACTGCATCCGAAAAGTCCAAAAGATTAGTTTCCGAAAAAGCAGAAGTGAAAAAAGCACATATTCTTGAATAATTTCTCTCGGGCTAAGGAATGCATGTCACGGTCCATAGAATGGACTTTTGTGATATTTTCAGATGAAAAAGAAGTTTAACTCAGATGGTCCAGACTGTTATCAACACTACTGGCATTGTCTGAAGAATAGAGAACAATGTTATTCAACTTAGCAAATGGGAGATGGAAGTTTGATGATCTGATTAGCAGTTGACTCTGGAGGAAGAACAAATTTGAACTATCTCAACACTAAGCAGAAGCATAAAGACTGCATTAACACTACGAATTCTGAGCTTCTTCCTTATTTCTTCAAATTAGGAGGAGAACAGTGGAGATGTTATTTATTTGAAAGTTTAATTGTCAAACATATTTCGTAGATATGATTCCTTAGAATTAAAAGAAAAATATTATGTTTAAATTATAAAATTTAGACGTAATATTTTTTTGAATTATGTTTATTGACCGAAACAAAATAAAATATTGTTATTCGATCATTTTAATTCTTTTGAAAGTAAAATAAAAACTGAATTTTTTGATAAATCTAACAAAATTTTTCTTTAATAATTCTTGAAATATTACATAAATTATTGAAATTATTCTGTAGTACACATTACGATTACCTTTTCAGTACTTATATTTAAAAAAAGCTTTCAGTAAAGAAATGTTTTTATAATAATTTCCACTATAATTTAAAGTTGAAATTTTGTGGGAGCTGACAGATAGTTAGACAGTGAAATAGTACATTACAGGCTTAAGATCTTTATAATGCATGAGTGAATTATATGATTATCAAAATTTGAATCTTTAAAACATTTTGATGAAGTAGCTATTGAAAGACGTTACATAAAGTATTTAATTGACGATGACAAGTCACACAAAGTATTTAATTAACAATGTCGTTAGATAAAGTATTTAACTGACAATTTTAAAGAGCATTAAGATTGGTGAAGTGGCTGGCTTGAAAATAAATCTCTTAATTAATTGATTAATTGATAAATGACTCATTTTGTTCCAATCTGCATCTTGAAAATGTCACAATAAATGATAATGATACTGAGATAAATGATAATGAGATGAAATGCCTCCTAATTCCTTCTTCTAAATACATTACATGCATTAACCCATTAACTGTCAAATTATTTTCATGATTTGGGTGAACAAATTATCATTTTCAATTACAAAAATCAAATGTAACTGGAACTTCTAACCTTTGAAATCTTCAGTACTGTTCTGCCATTCATTGAATTGAAAGTACATTAACTTTTCCCGAGATACAGTCGGGTTTGACAAAGAGATGAAGCCGCAATAAACGTCTCCCGATAAATAATCGGGTATAACAATACGATGCACTCAAACAAAATTACCCCGAGTAATACTCGGGCGTGACATTTTTGAACACCAGTGATGTGCCCGAGATAACATCGGGCATGACAGTTAAAAGGTTAAGACCGTAAGATCACCAATTCCATATCATAATCGATGTAAAAACAACCAAGCTGCTTTAGATTGTGTAAAAAAAGAATGGTAAAGTCTTTGACCTAAAACTAAGAGGAACATTTCTCGTTGGAAATAAGACCGTCTAGTAAAATGCAATAAGTTAAGATCGTGCCGGCTGTAGCAAATATTAAACTCCTTTTAACAGGCGCCATCTTCCAAACAGTCATAGTCATTCCCTTTTCTGCAACGCATAAAAACCTTTTCTGAATCGGACTCGGATTTTGATTCGAATCAATAGATACGTTCACTTTATCCCATATATTGGATGAAGTTTCGTTGATGAGCGATCCAGTGCCCGCCATTAGAATGAAATTGAACGACCCGACACCGAATATGATCCACAAAGCCATACGAGACAATGTACTGTTGTAGTGTGCATATTCCCCATAATGTAACAAAATGGAAACTCCAAAATAGATGTTACATGAAAAATACAAGAAAGATAAAAACATTGGAAGGCATAGATCAGAATCAGTTTCTTGAACGGATTTCCTTAAATTCATGTAAATTTTCAATCTGGAACTGTAATTTAAAGCGAACGTGTTCTCAAGACTTTTTGTAAAATGTAGCATTCTGTAGTAGAAATGCAGACATATTACTGAATAGTACATTGCAAATATGTTGATAGGAAACATCATGAACATATTAAAAGAAGTTGAAAGAATTATTTCTGTTAATAACCTGAGATAACGGTATGGCAGAGAATAGCTGAATGTGAAAAAGCCTTTTCGAAAAGAGTAAGCGATTATTGTTGCATTAATGGTAAGAATGATGTGCAGAAAAAATAAAACATAAAATCCAATGAATATGAATTTATAAACGCGGTATTCAGAATAGTCACAATTAAATGTTTTAACAAGTCGAGTTTGCAGGTGTTTGAATTTTTTTGAATGATAATAAATCATGATTCTGACAACTAAGGTTGTTGCACACAAAACTATGGTACTTCTTGTTGAAGATGCATCGACACCAACATATATTAGTGAGAGAGTAGTAATTAGAGTTATTAAATTTATTAAAATATTCAAAATACATACAAGCGTACCTTTAGAACAAATGAATACGTTATTTTTCATTGATTGATTTTGAATCAAACCAAAAACGCATAAAAAAGAGAAAAGATGTTTCAAGACATGCTTCTTACCCTTACGCAACGAGTTATTTGAATTCATCATCACCAATTGCCTAGAATTCTGTGGTGGCTTTACTTTCATCGCTTATATTTCTTATTTTAACATAAATTACTTATTTTCAGATATTCCGTCAGATTATCTATCGAATGTTCTAGCTTGCTAAGTGCTTCTCTTAGTAAATTAGTATTACTATAATTCCATTTAACCCCTATAATTTCTTTAACATTAGTCTATCTAAAATTTTTCATCAGATATTAGATAGGTCACTGTTTATCAAGGCACTCTAATAAAATTAGAGGTTTTTAAAGAAGACACTGAAAAGGTCTAATTCATAGTGCTATGATAAAATATGGTTTTGGTTCTGCATGCTCTCTTGTCTTGATATTATGAAAAGTTTAATATCCAAAATGAAATTATTGATGCATTTGAATTCCCTATTTAAAGGGGGCAGTGTGGCTTTTAACGAAATTTCAATTCCATATCAAAGCTTTGTTTGTAATTTCTTTTTATCCTGATAAATCGAAACATCGTTTTCTATAAGGATTCAAATTATAAGCTTCAAAATCATTTTTAGCTCATTTGGCATAGTAATCGAACTTGAAGAAATGGAACGCCTTATTGAAAATAAAATCTAGTGCGTTGCTAAGTGTTTTGAAATTATAGTATTATTTGTTGCTGTTTGTTGATAATTTTCTTTCAAAAAATCAACACTAAAGTAAATTGAAGAGAGCATGTTTACAAAAGTGTGCGATTTATAACAAAGTGACGATCAAATTTCATTCTTTGATTTTGTTATGAAACACTTTGATTTTCTAAAAAAATTTTTATGTTATGTTCTCCGTTATTATCTATATCGGGTGATGCGCAATTTAATTTTCATGATGAATATTATCGAATCAGATACGTGACGTTTCAGTGGTTTTATTCATTATTTTTTGCTTTTGTACCTGCTCATCTAAGAACTATAGAGGAAGTAAAGGAATCGTAAAAAATATTCAAACCCGATTTTGGCGAATCTACGTTTGAAACCTTCTTGAGTTCGAAAAACACAATTTTCTAAAATATCCTTCAGATTTTCTGTCACAAAGATAGTTCAAAATCACTTTGAGTTGAACGCTTGAAATTTAACATGCACTGTTTGCTCCAAATTTGCAGATTTCTATAAAATTTTCAGTAAAATCTACTCAGAGAAAATCCGTCTGTTATCTGATAGTCTCGGGGTAGTTTCAAATCTGTTTAAACTTTTTAAGGGCAGATAATTTCAGACAATTCGTAAGAATTCGGAGAATGAATAATTTGGAAAATAAGTTTTTTAGTTGGTGATAAATCAGAAAATGTGACAGCCTTCTGCAACCTTTATTATCTACTAACCTTAAAAGTGAAAAATGGATGCCTCAAAAGCGGTAAATCACCAATTTATTGCCTACGAATTTTGAGACTTCAAAACCTCAAGCCAATGCAACATCAAACTCTCACATGATAAAACAAAAAAAACATGGATTTCCTAGCAGCTGCAGCTGGATCCTAGTAGCTTCGTTGACTCATTGAATTGCTTCAAACAAGCTTCATACTTTAAAACATTTT
>JAPMOQ010039177.1:1256338-1308354 GCA_026543055.1 Argiope trifasciata
ATGTATAATAATTGCAATACTGTTATAATGTATAATAATTGCAATACTGTTATAATGTATAATAATTGCAATACTGTTATTAATTATACAATAATGTTTCTCAATAACTTATTCAATGATATATCAATTAAGGATTGAAATAAAGGAATCTTATGTACTGTATCCCTTAATTGAAATATCATTAAGGTCGCCACACTTATTTCTTAACAGTGGTGGCCTAATGTCTTGAGTTATAAGAAGCATGATCACAAAATCTATAATGTTAACAATCTATGCTAATATTATAAATGTGAAAGTTTGGATGGATAGATGGATGTTTGTTACTCCATCATGCCAGAATGGCTGAACAGAATTGGATGAAATTTAGCACAGAGATAGATTAGAGTCAGGAATAGAGAATAGGCTACTTTTTATTCCGGTTCATTGAGTGGTTCATTTTTTATTCATTAAAAACTAAATTTCGCACCAAAACGCTGAGACTTCAATAAAAAATGCAGATTAAAGACTTTTAATATAATATGCGTTTCACTATATAAATTTATCAACATTTCAAATTTAGAAATCTTTATATTAGAATATCGTTGATGCCATATCTGGCAAGAAAACTTCATTCGAAAGTTAGGGAATTATTAATTCTAATAAACATACTCATTATCTAAAGCAATGAGGAAACATCATCAGAGCAACGTTTTCTTAAACTCTTTTGTGGTCGGGTAGCAAGGTCTCGGTTTCGGATGTCAAGAATTACAGGCTCGACACCCAAATTCGCCGAAGAACGTCGTGTATCAGATCTGGGGCTTACTGAATCCATCAGATCAAAATGTTAATTTTATTTCATTTATTAGGGGTTTTCCAGAGCAAGAGTCACGATGTTGACCATGCTGTACAAAACAGTAAAATTATATTATTTTCAAAGAATCATTGAAAAGAATATTAGGAGAATCTCTAATATTCCATCAAGATTTAAATAAATGCATGGAATTTTATGGAATTTAACACGTTCACTGCCCCTACCCTCGCCTGATATCAGGACTATATATCTAAATTGGATGACCCCTACTTTGCCGTAGGGAAGGTGTCATTTAATAACATAGATGGTTTGGTCCTGGAGAAGCACGCAATCTACGAGTTATCTCTTAGTTGGCACTCAACGTGTTACAAACGCGAAGAGTTTGTCGTGATGATCTTATCAAACAGGAAAGATAATAGAGTGCAAGACTTTTGAAAAAACTATAAACGCTGAGCATTTAAATCTAGATAATCTAATAACATATGTTAACAAGATTTATGACATTGGCATTTCAAGCGCAGGAGTAGTTGTTCACCTAGCAATAAGCGAATATGGGTAAATCTAGTGTTTCAATGCGCAAACGAATTAAAATATTGTCTGCATTTCTGTTTGCTAAAGAAGGTCAAGGTTGCACATGGGGTTTGATAATTCCATGTGCAGCCATGTGTGGAAAAGTGGTGCGGAACAGTGGAATAAATTTTATTCCACTGTTGTAGTGCGGAAGATTGAAAATAAAGAGTTCGAAATCAGAATCATCCTCTTCATCTGAACGTGGTTTATAATTATGAGGGCACCCCAAAAGAGCTTTATTGTCGCTTTAAAATTGGACATTCATCAAATATTCTAATCCTTAAGACACTAAATATTTTAAATTTGTTTTCTGTTAGCACTGAAGTTTATATTAATGATCTAGCTCACCTTTGTATATTGATCTTCTTCAGTTGACCGATAAAAATACCATGGTCGTCAGATTTCCGTAAAGAATTTTTTTCGTGAATGATCCTGTCAAATACTTTTTAATACATATAATAAAATCTTTGACTTTATGAAAATAAAATTCGTTTACTTGCTAACGAAAATTTTCACTTATTATTCCATTCTGATTGAGGTAGTATTTGTCAGCTATTTAACTCTTTTTCTCCGGAATAGTAATTAAATATAAAAAAAAACCATTGCAAAGCAAACCTTTGTAGATATTTTTTCACCTCGGTGAATTAACTGAACATCAACCCGGTTCTTTCAAGAATGAAAAAGCAGTCAAATAAAAGTAATCCGTACAGCAAAGCACGCAGTAAGTCCTTTTAAGTCCACATTAAGCAAAAATCTTTGAAATTCTACGATGACATTAAATGTATTCTATAAAGAATACATAATCGCATTTTCTATTTTCTTTTTTTATCTCTTTCGTTAACCTGCTTAAGAAGCTTGATTTTTTTTAATGGAAATACGTCAGCTTTATGAGAAACGTCGAAATAAAGGATTAACAGTTTGCAAAAAAGTATATTTAAGTAACTTACTGAGAAAAGGATTATTCATTAAATATTAGAGAGATTTTCTAGTTTAAAGTATTATCAGTCAGCGTCTCTAAATTAATAAAACAAAAATATAATCCCAATAATTTAATCATATACAAAAATATAATTAAATTCTACAAGTGCCCATCTTTCTGTTGTATGGGTTTTTTATTCAACAAATATTTCCTTTTTTGTTTAATTTTCAAAGGTATATGATTATTGATTTGGTGTTGTTGCCTTCTGGCTATTTTAGATTACCTTTAGTTTGATTTAGAGAATGATAAAAGCAAAAGATTAAGTAAAGGTTCTACGAATTTGCTTGCTAATTACTTATACTGGCCTGATGGAAGAGAAGCCCATATCGCAAAATTGGGAATCCCGAGTTCAATTTATTTTCTTTCAGTTTCTATGATATAAGTAAACATTTCACTTTTTTTACATCCTAAATGATATCTTACATAAACATCTCATATTATAATATCCAATAAAAATATACAAAGCTGGGGGGGGGGGTAAATGGTTCATACGCTAATATAATTTGCAAAACTTTTTCTTTGAAATATCATGCTAAAACATTTTAGATCGTATTGTTTAATGTTTAAGATACATTATATAAATCAGATCATTTTAGTGGCTGCCGTATCAGTTATTAGGAAAAGTAAAAAGTTTCGAGACACTGTATCTACTTAAGGAGCAAGAACAAGAATTTTCAATGGATTTATTCCCTTCTCTGGCTCATCGTCTGCTCTGAATATTTGTGGCAATTTTATATTTGATTTTGAGAGCTGAATAATCTCAACTACAAAGATCTTGTACATTTCCTTTACATTTTAAAGTACTTGTACAGTTTTTATCTCTTACCAGATAGTTTATATAAATCAGATCGTTTTAGTTGCTACCCCATCGGTTTCCAGGAAAGAAACATACAGTACATCTATATTTCTTAAGGAACAAGAAATAGAGCTTTCAGTAGTTTTATTCCCTTTTTTTTTTTTTTTGTTTCTCTTCTGCTCTGAATATTTGGGGCAATTTTATGCATGGTTTGGGGGTTGAATAATCTCAATTTCAAATCTCTTGTAAATTTTCTTTCCATTTTTAACTATTTGTATAAATTTTTGTTTCTCTTTTCTGGTAATTCACATACATCAGATCATTTTAGTTGTTTTCATATCGGTTTTCAGGAAAGGTAAGAAATATCGATGTACTATATCTACTTAAGAAACAATGATTAGAATTTTCGGTGGCTTTATTCCCTTTTTTTTGGCTTCTCTTCTACCTTGAATATTTGGGGCAATTTTTTGTGGTTTTAGAGATTAAATAATCATAAAATTTTAAAGGCTTTGTAGAATTCCTTTACATTTGTAACTATTTACATAAATTGCTTTCATCTCTTGTCAGATACTTTATATATATCTTGTATAGTTTAATACTTATGATGCGTCTGTTCTAATTGGCGAGTTAATGTATTTAGCTATTTACTGTGGTCAAGTGTTCCTAAATAACTTCTTTTAAATCCTTAATAGAAATTAATCTTCTTTTAATCTTAATCTTATTGGTCTTTACTTTTAGTTTAATTTAGTTAACCTTAATTTAGTTAGCTGTTCTGTTCCTGTCTATATAATAAAAAAATGTCCGAAATAAAATTTATACTTTCGTTAAAAAGTATATTACAGGAATATTTTCATGAAACGTATTGACATTGTAAATAATACAAATATGCATGCTTAGAGGGATTTGTGTTTATTATTATTTTGGAAGATTATTTTTCAAATTGTTCCTAAGTTACCGTTCAATATGACCTAGTTGAAAAAAAATTATTTATTTTTACTCATACTTTCTCACTTTCATTAAAAAGAATTCAAAATAAAAGAATAAAAATAGTTTCTGCTATTTATACAGTTTTGAAACTTGATTCGTTGACGTTTTTGTTTGGTCACATAATAAGCAAAAACCTGCTTGGTCCGAAAATCGATATGATTTGGAGAGAGGCAATTTATTTGCTCTTATTTCTTTTTTTCTGCCATATTTCACTTTCTGATAGACTTTAAAAGAGTTGAGTCGGTGAATGTGAGAGAAAAAATGACGAATCACAGGAATTTGAGTCAAGCTGATATAGCTAAACTAACAAACTTTTTACAGCGAAAAGGAAATATCAGAGAATGAAAATTATACAAGGGCTAAAATTGAAACCGAAAGTTCTGACAACAATTTTGATACGGGTATTCAATAATTGAACTATAAATAGAGTATTCAGTCCAAGAATCGTAGAATAAAGTGGAAGTTGGATTCGCTGCGATATTCTTCTCAATCAACCGCTGCTAATATTAAAACAACTACTCTGGGGCATAAGATATGTAATTGCAAGGATAGCAGATGTAAAAAGTCTATTTGAGATAGTAAGCCATCTAAATATGGGATCAAAATTTGGAAATTCGCTGCCTTACTTTTAGAATTTTATTCGTGAAAGTACCAATTTACATACTGATTCTAGAGTATGTTGGATAGCTTTATAGATATTATTCCGAGTAGAATTAGATCCGTCTACTTATTTCTAGACATAGTAAATCAAAAATTAAACGAATGTCAAAAATAAAATTTTGCATGTAATCATTATATGAAACTCGCACATCTCTGCCTTGTTTTAGTTGAAATAAATTGGAGGGAAATCTATATGTATGCAAACATAACAGAGAAAGACAGGGCAAATGCACAAAACTCCAACATGCAAGCTAGAATGCAAACGCAGATTCATTTACATCTGAATTACTATCTGGCAACATAAATTGTTGACTCTATAGAATAGAAACAGTCAAAATTATAACTTGAAAATCTCTTTTCATCCCCTAATTTATAAGATATGGTACTTAGCAAAAAACTTAGAATTCAAAAGTTGTTCCTCTTCATAAAGTGATAATTTGGCTTATTGTATTGATTTTTCTGTCATCAATATTTAAAAAGTTATTAAGAAATGAAAGTATCCACTTCTCACCATTTCCACCCTTTTTGAGATAAATGGCCCATTTACGAATTCGACCGAGATTCTTACATTTTAACAACATATTCAAAATCAATTAAAATCCCAAACAAAATTACTCTAAATATCATGTTCACAAGATAATATGGACGCATGTAAACTTTTTGACGAAGGGTAGTTTGGGGTTATTGGTTAACCATAATCGGTAAAGAATTCAAAAAATTTTCCAAGTCCTGTCATGAGAACTATTTCAATAGTTAGTTTTCCTATAATAATCTATCTAAAAGTGGGTGTCAGAATTGGAACCAAAGCTGTAGAAAATTCAATTACTTCCCCTTATTTATCCATGTAAGGTTTATGATCAGAGCATTGAAATTTGAATTTGAAATTGAAATTGAAATTTTGAATATGGTCTGAAAAACTAATTTGTAGATTTATATTGACAACTGGTTTAATTTGAGAAATTACAAAAAGCCCAGATACCGTATTAACGATATGAATAAAGTCATCAAATATGATAAACTCACATAATTTTCTTCATACTGAAATGCGAAGTTATTTGAAATCACATCTTAATATCTGAATACATAGCTTATTTAATTTTAACAAAATGTACTGCTGATTTGATTTAAAAAATTAAAAGAAAAACGAAACGTTTGTTTGCTATTTCATAGTTATCGGTGTAATTCCAATTTTCTAAAAAATTTTTCAAATCTTTGATATTAAATTTACAATTATAGTGAATTGAATTCTTCCTTGAAATCTAATACAAAATTTTGTTTATATATTTAAAGGATTGCATACAAAATACACCACAATGTTGTAATACATTTCTAGCTCACTCCTTTCATGCTCTTCCAGCCTGTTGCTTCACAGTCATATTCATTGAAGGACCACACGCCAAATAGCATAGAATGATGGAAAGTAAAACGTGTAACATTTCATTCAAAACCATGACAAACCTGAACACACCTTCACATCTTACTTGTTGTTGTTACCCATGGCACTTTAAAAGTCCGCCGTCCGAAAGTTGTCAGCGATTTAAACCTGAATTAGCGTCCCTTGTTTTTTCAGTGGCACCAACTAGGGACAAGAGTATCACTTAGCTAGTTCATGCTTCACATTCGCTTGAACAGCCCCTTTTTATAAGGGGGGAGGGGTCACATTCACACAACTCACAGATAGAACGTAGAATAATAACCAAACCCGAACCGGGACACCTAGATCACGGGGAACACACACTAATTCCCTATGCCAGGGGGGCCGTGGTGGCCTGGTGGTAAGGTCTCGGCTTCGGAACCGGAGGGTTGCAAGTTCGAGACTCGATTCCACCGAAGAACCGTCGTGTGAGGGGATCTCTTGCACGTTAAATCTGTCAGGCCAAACGTCCTCCCGCTGGTGTGGCGTGGTGTGGAGAGGGGGGTGCCAGTTTAGGTGTCGTCCTCGTCATCTGATCGTGGTTCAAAATGACGAGGTCCGTCCCAAAATAGCACTCGTGTTGCTTTCAAACGGGACGTTAATATAACTAAAACTATAAAAAAAACCTATGCCAGGACGCTGGCTCAAATCTTACTTTAACGTCGAATACATAATAATGAACGATTTAAATTCGATATGACACATTTCAATTGTTTTGCTTAAAGTGTTTTCGTTTTACCATGCTTGTAAACAGAAAGACGTATATCAGATTCGTTGTAGTTTAACCCTTTGCACTCGAGGGCTCCGGAGTAGAGCCATTTAAAATTGGTCTTCTAACTCGAGGGCTCCGCTATGGAGACAATGCAAATAATTTTCAGTTTTTAAACAATGATAGAAGTTCTTTCTTTAAAAACTGAAAATTATTTGCATTGTCTCCATAGCGGAGCCCTCGAGTAAGAAGACCAATTTTAAATGGCTCCGCTCCGGAGCCCTCGAGTGCAAAGGGTTAAAATATCTAGATATAAATCAGATATAAAATTGAATAAATTATCATATATGTTTGTTTTGTAAATAAAAAGTCTTAAAGCAGTTTCTGATATTATAGAGATCCTTTTGATAGTTTTTTAATCAGTATATTTCAGCATTAATAATCACAAAGCTACACATTCCAGTCTGGGCTAATTTCTTTTTATTTAATTCGCTATGTTTCTTGTTAAGAAAGCATTTAAAGCATGAAACTAGATTAACACAATTAACTTGACTAATTGAAGCTATTATTTCACCTGACATTTCGGATAAAGTTAATTTTGAAAAAAAAAATAACACTGCAAATAAGTTTTCGTCGTAACGGCATTCCTTTTTCATTCATTTTTCTCTTTAATCTTCTTCTTTTCAGAAATTCTTGATAATCTGCTGAATGTCAAAAATAATTAACAAAAATGCGAAAACTTAAATTTAAACTTTCTATAGCATTTTATAACAATTCAGTTTCTGAGAAACAGATGCTGGATAAAGTGAATTAAAAAAATGAACAAATAATATATTTTAAAAAATTAATTCAATTCCTACTTATTTTCTTATATTATTTAGATTGATAAATATATCTGATATTATTTATGACCGGTTGTTGGAAATTTGGTGACTTGGCGACGGATTTCGAGACTCAGGCGAACAAACAGAAAATACTAGAAAAATTTAATTAATGAATTAATATTTGAAAAAAATACTGTATTAACATCAAGTGTAGAGTTAATTGTAGGAATTTGAAAAATACCCAATCATTTAAAATAAGATATATAATAGCCAATAATAATTATCATTATTATGTGTTCGATTTAAAACTACAATCAAAATTAATTTAAGGTGAAATCACAGTCTTTAATTACTTACAAAATCCTTCTTTTGTATGGGAAAAAATATTTAGTTTTTTTTAGTTGTTTCTGAAAGGTTAGGTGTAAATTTAAAAAATACCAATGTTTAACAATAAAAATAGAATAATAATGTAATAAAAATAATAATAAATGATGTTTTATTCTTATTCTATCACTATAATTTATGCTCTTTCATTCGTTAATTCAACCAACCGTCATTTACTGCCAACTACCAATTATATTTGTATCATTTTTAAATAAGGAAGTTGATTTATGCAAATTTTATTTTGTATATTTTTTGAAGTTTTATATTCTAGAATTGTTTATATTTGTTCGAAATCTGTTATTCCTTTTGTTACTACGCTCATATCGAATCCTCATTTTGTTAATTGACTTATCTTTTTTAGCACATTTATTTCAGCTGCTGATCAGATCAGCATTGATTCGGACTTAAAAGCAGTCATGATTATCATGTATAATTTTGGGAGCTTGATCATTCATCTGATAGAATCACAGAAGTCAGATTTCCGACTTACAATTTTCAAATAACAATCCGTGTGATATATTTTTCTGGCAGATTGTAGAAAATACTGTCTCCATGAATACAGTCCCTAATTTAGATCTTAGATCGTCTCTTAAGATCTAATTAACCAAGTATGATGTGTAGATTCTCCAATTTAGAAGATCGTATCTTAGAGTCTTCAGCAAATAACATTTGGCTTTAAAACACTAATTCCTGCTTGACTTATCAATATCTATAGGATATATAAAAAATAACATATAAATATGATATACGGCATACAACTAAGAAAAGCCACGTTGAAATTTTAGATTATTGAATGTCCAACTTGAATATATGCTGCTTCTGTACATCATTACGAGGGATATAACATGTACAAGTTGCCTAATTTATCTTTGAGATGAGGTTCCTATTTTTCATACACTCTATACTTCTAAATTCCTCTTTTAAGTAAAATGAATAATTTTCCAAAATCTTAACAACATACTCAAAACGATGGTTTATTTCTCTAAAAATAAGCTTTCCAAAAATATTTTTTATCCATTATCCACCATATCTTTAGCTCTAAAAATAATTTGATCTTTAAAAAATATACATATAATTTTGAAGGAAAATTCATACTGTTCCGAAAACTTCAGCATGATGTTTTAGATTATCAAACTGTGGTCTTTACAGAAAATTCTTGAAAAAGAAACAATGACATGAGATACTTCCAAATGATAGGAAAGTGTAAATTAAAGGATATATAAACGAACATTTTGTCTTATTCTTAATTACAAATAATTTGTTGATTGTATTTTCATATCGGGTCGTCTAATACCACTTGGTCATACCAAGCAGAATGAGAGTAGCTCTTTCGAATGAAGGCAGAAGTGTGCACCTTTCGTTGTGATAGAGCACCGTTCAGGTGAAAGGACGACTTTGCTCGAACACACACGACACAACCCTTTTTAGGGGGGGGGGGGTCGAACTCATTCATACACTCATTCATCCATTGGCAAGTCAGAATTTAGATATAAATCAGAGACTGACTCATCCCTGATTCAGTACTCCCAGAAATTATGGAAACTTGGAGGACTTTGCAGTGCCCCACTGCCATTGAGCCAACACGGCCGGTCTTTGGCCTTTGGCCGAAGAATGTACAGAACTCACTACCTTTTGGTTACAAGACAGACGCTCTACCAAACAGCCTACCGTGGCCTTGCATTTTCATGTAAAGTATCTTAATAAAAAGAATAGTAACTATAAGTCAAGTTAGTTTTCTAGACAGAAACAATTAACTTGGCTCTGCATCGGTCATACCCACTTCAGCCACAAACACCTTATATTTGGTGAACCATATCCAACGTGTGTAACATCCCATACAGTTTTAAGTGTTCGCCATAATTTCATATATTGCCCTGTTTATAATAATCATCGGTTATGGGATTTTTAATGGAGTTTCTATAGACTTGAGTGAATGACTGGGTGAGGGACATCACTCTAATATTTTTGAATTCCTACTGTCCATTAGATTATTGTATTTTATTTAAGTTGTGATCAGCTTGAAATATATTTTAAGAGCGTCACTTTTACTTTCTACACAGATGTCTTTTAACCTTGCCTGATTTTAAATCGGAATAGATTTTAATATTACCGAAATGCTTTTTTACCCTTTCATTGGCATAGCATGGCTAGATATGGCTTTTGAGCCAGAAAACCAAACCAACCAACTAGACAGAAATTCCAGAAAAATACTCCATTTAGTAAGCTCCTTTTAATTAATTTTTCAATTATACTTAGAAATTAATCTCTAAATATAATAAGAAAAAGAATATATTTCAGATTTTGTATTGGATATGAATAATGGGTTTTCTCCCATATTTTCTATTACAGACACCAGCGGGTGACCGAGCTCCTCTCGGAGAAAACAGGTATCGAAGCTAACTCGAAGATTTAAATTTTCAATTGTGATTTATCAAAACAATACATGCCATAAGAAAATTTGTGAAACCATTGGTGAAAAGATAACCGGTTAAAGTGCACCATTGTAAACTATTCTAAACAAAGTTAGAGTTTGGAAAGGGAACTATTCTATACAAACGTAAAGTAAATGTAAAGATCGAAGTGTGTTGAAGTTCAATATTTTTGACAAATTTATTGAGAAAAACCAAACATATACACATACATAAGAAACATATTATAAACCTATAACAGCATAAACATAAAACTTTATTAGTTCGCCATATTGGCTATAGATGGCAGCACGTTACCGCTTGAAAATTTAAGTAGCCATTATGGCGAACTAATAAAGTTTGAAAATATCCTATCTGTAACTCCGAACTGCTCGACCGTAGCGCTTCAAAACCGGCGCCAATCGATTCCTCGTGGCCAGAAACCCCAGACCCCCAAGTTTACCGGAGTTTATTAATTCTGGGGTGATTTTCGACTTGGCAACCATTCCTCGTATTATGGTATTAGATTAGATATTAGGTTGGTGCAAATTTATTAGGCGTTTCTTTGATGGGCCATATTTTAATAAAAATTTACAATATTTTATAAATGTAGGAATGGAAATATTATTTTAGGATATAAAAATACCTGTCGATAAACATATTTGCATTCATCATGTTCTGCTGTAACACTTTCAGGAAGGATGGAAAACAGCGCAGTCATTTTCCGATTTCAACGAGCAAATGGTGAGGCCACAATCAGAGAAAGTCGATCCGGGTAATGGTTTGTCCTTTTCAAACCTTGCAACACCAGCTTGAAATAAGCCAGGAAGAGATCGACCATCATATTTCGATGATCAGGCACTTTTAGCAATCATGAAAGGGGACGAAATCTGGACAACTCGAATGCTGGTCAACAACTTCAATGTGGACCATTCAACCCTCGTTCGATTGTCGAAGTAGATGGGGACTACGGTCCTGATTACTCATTTAAAACGTTCACTGCCGCTACCCTCGTCTGATATCAGGACCGTCTACCTAATGAGATGCCCCCTTCTTTGCTATCTTTTGACTGTAGTATCGAAGGTGTCATCTAATGACATAGATGGTTTGGTCCTAGAAAAGAACAAAATCTACGAGTTATCTTGTACACAGCAGTCAAAGTGTTAAACATTTTACTGCTGAATTTTAATTTGTTTTTTTTTTCGTAATAAATAGTGTTCGAGAAAGTCTGATAATATCGTTTAAAAATTCCTGCTAGTTATGCACTAACTTAACAATTACCTAAAAGAAAGAAAAATTCAGTTTGGATTATAAGCAGCTTCATTTAAAAGAGAAATATTATTTAATTTATGATGCTCTTATAACAATATCCTTGCACAACATTGATTGCTTTATTAAATTGTTTCTAATTATAGCAATGAAAGTTAAGCATCCACATTATATATTTCCCAGAATTTCTTCTCTTTCTAAAGCTAAGATGAAAGGCAAATTCTATTTTTATCTTCGTACCTATGCGACAAATTTAAAAAAAGGGAGAATAGCAATACTGCAAATGACATGCAATTAAAAATTAAATGATCCGGAAAGTTGGATTTTTAATAGATTTGTGGCATCATTAGACTTAGTTGCTTAAAGAAGGTTTACGAATTAAACATAAAAAGAGAAAAATTATTAAATTAAGAGGGTTTAAATATTAATCACAATTTAATTCTGGAAAATAATTTATTGGCTTTATCGTGAATAATAACTTATAAATTATGATCAGAAATTGAAATTGAAATTTAAGATAGCCAATATTTCTAGCAATTCAAATGGATTTCAAATGTATTTTGTTTATAATGAGGGAATAATAAGAAAATAACTTTCAGAGAATAGATGTTTATCCCACATATTTTAAAGAAAATAAATTGCAAATGTGAAAAAAAAATTGAAACTTTTCATCATTGCATCGTGTAGCTCAATCTAATGTAATATTTCTATGTTCAGAATTCCACCGAAGGAGACATAAATGCTATGCCGATGCAACTCATAAAAATTGCAAATACTAAACCACTGGCAGTCTGGTTTGCTTTTTGGCCTCTTGATTCTTTAGTTAAGTCAATTAGCAACAGAATGGATACAGAAAAAGGGTTGCAGCCTCAATGCTGTGATTGGATATTTATTCAGACAAGGAAATTGTTTTCTGCTGAAATACGCAACGAAACAAATTGATTTTCATTGTATTTTTTAACCTTATAAATGTTTTTATTTTATTTTTTTAATACCTGGATACCCCATTGTTAAAAATAATAGAAAATAAAACTATATTTTGAAATCTTTCTAGTGAACCTTTTAAAAATTGGCTTAATGTGAGAGATTTTAGAGTTGTGATACTAGTCTTGAATTGGGTGTATCACAAAAGTAACAACTTGCTGAACTTTGTTTTCAAAAGACACTACATAGCAAATTTAAGTAGAACATATGCACAAGATTTTGGCAAACAGCGTTATCGTTCTACGTTCATTTAGATTCTAAAGTGCCTTTTCCTTCAAAAATAATCCTAAAATTCTACGCATTTTGCTATTCAGCATTAAATATCTGAGACAAATTAATTTTTATTGTATTTTTTGTCGTTATGAATGTTTTTATTTTAATTTTTAATACTTAGATACCCCATTATTAAAAATAAGAGGAATTAAAACTATATTTTGAAACCTTTCTAGATAACCTATTAAAAATTCTCTGAATGTGACAGGTTTTCGAGTGATAATAATAATCTTTAACTTAGTGTATCACATAAGTAGCAACCTGGCGATCGTTAATGATTTTTAAATGACACTACCTAACAAATTTAACAAGAACATCTGCACAATATTTTAGCAAAGAATGTTATTATTCTTCGTTTGTCTTCCCCTATATGCTTTAATTTATCTTTAATGATTTAATTATCTTTCTCTCTATGCTTTTATCTTATTACGATGGGGGTTTTTTTACTCTGCCTTTAGCTTGTTTTGCTTCTTGTCCATATGCATAGGAACGTTTTAATCGTGAGTCTTTTGATAGCTATTTCAATTCTATCTTTTAAAGTTGTAGTTATAAGCTTTTCACAGGTGTAACGCCACTTTCGGCACTCACCTAATCATCATCAGAACACGTTCATTTAGATTCTAAAGTATCCATTCCTTTAAAAATAATCCTATATGCACAAGATTTTAGCAAAGACCGTTACCGTTCTACGTTCATTTAGATTCTAAAGTTTCTATTCATTTAAAAATAATCCTAAAATTCTTATTCTGCGCGTTTCGCCGCTCAGCATTAAGTATCCAAATCTCCTGATAATCAGTGACGAAAGCTGATCTTGCATCACGGGACGTAACATTCCTTTTGTTTGAGTAGCTCTTGGATACAAGATGCGGAATGCCTGCTTCCAATTAGAGCTCGATTCATTAAGAGAGCTGTCATTAAGGAAACGTAGTGAGTTGTGAGGCGCTGCTTCGATAACTGATAGCTCACTTGAGAACAATGAAATCGATTCAAGTTTTTAACAAAGGATTTCCTCTGGCGATATGAAATCAGAATTTCGGATTTGTTGAACATCGCACGTCTTGCTTGGTTGATAGTTGGATAAGCAGTGAATATTTTTGAAAGCATTTTTTAAAAAAATAATACCAAATACTTGTTTGCTAAGAATGTAATTAGAATAGCATTAACTAGGATATTTTTGCAAGAAATTGGGAGATGCTTTTCAATTAAACTTACGGTTTAAAATAAATGCATAAAGTACTGAAACTGAAATTGATCAACCGGAATATATTACTTTCTTCTTTATATTTCAGAGACCAAAAGCAAAAGAAATTTCCAATGCTGAGACGCTTCAGTGTAAGATTATGCAGATTCCAGAGAATGATTTCTAAAAAAATTATTTTGGTATTTGACGTATAATTTATTTTTTCTTATTCTTTTCATTCATTTGATAACCATTACATGAAATTCGTGAGCATTTAATAACTTTTGTCAAGCATGTATGTCTATATGCTTTACTAAAAATAGAGTGAAATGGATTTTACCTGTGGTGGTGTATATTATGGAGTCGCGCCAATACGGAGATTGAATCGCCAAGGATCGGACTTGCAACCTTACGATTTGCAGCCACATAACATATCCACCAGTAAAAAAGTGATCACCAATTTTTAGTGACTGTTACTGGTTTATTAAGATACCCTTACATACTCCCACATTCGTATAGGTGGTATAAAGACAGTGTTGTAAACTTCAAAATATTTGAACTCGAGATTATGTGTTCGAATTTCGGTGTGTTAGACCTCTTTGAATTGAAAAACACATTTTTGGAAAATGTATGTCTGTCACTAATAAAGATAACTTTAAAACGCTTAGAGGAAGTAATTTAATGCACGGCCTTTATACTAAGTATGTTGATTTCTATCAAATTTGGAGCACAATCTACTTCGAGAAAGTCCATCCGTTTCACTTTTAATATATAATTTAACATAGTAGCTACAAAACGGAGAGTTAGATGGATAAAATTCTATACACAAAATTAACATTTGCAGTCTGGACACCAATCAAATTTTGAAACAACAACAAATTGATAGTCTATCTTTCTGTACTTTTAAGAAAATATCTGTTAAAACGCGTAGAGGATGAAATTCAGTGTACGGTCTTTGTACTAAGTATGTAGGTTTCTATCAAATTTTGTTCACAATCTGTCTAGAGGAAGTCCATTCGGTTGACTGTCAAAATACACTGATGGAAAAAAAATCCCAACACTAGGAAGGAGCTGTGCTAGATAAACGAAATTTGGTAGTTGTGTTTATACATCTGAAAGATGATGTCGATTCAAATTTCGAGCTACGCGCGTAAGTGTGGCGCTAGTAGCGACACTATGAACATGCAAATGAGGTTTGCTTTAAATAAGCGCTGTAAGGTTCGTGATCGTTATTTACAGTTGAGATTTGACGTAGTGGGTTAATGTTAGTCAAGGATGCCTCTGAGAAAACGAAGAAGCCATTATCAACAGCTCACTAAGTTTGAACGAGGTCGTGTTGTAGGGCTACGAGAAGGTGGGGTTTTTTTCGCGATATTGCTGAAAGACTTGGCAGGAATGTATCCACTGTGCATGAGTATTGGAGATAGTGGTCAAGGGAAGGTACTGCCTCAAGAAGATCATGTTCCGGGCGGCCACGTGGTACTACTGAGAGGGAAGACCGTCGTATTCGGCGTATGGCTGTGGTTAATCGTACTGCGTCGGCTGGTAAAATTCGAGCTGCAGTTGGCACCACAGTGACACAACGAACTGTTACAAATCGGTTACTTCAAGGACAGCTCCGAGCCAGACGCCCTGTACAGTGCATTCCACTGGCTCCAAACCACTGCCGTTTGCGACGTGAGTGGTGTCAAGCTAGAGCTCATTGGAGAACGGAGTGGAGATCTGTTGTGTTTTCGGATGAAAGACGGTTCTGCCTTGGTCGCAGTGATAGCCGTTTGTTGGTTAGAAGGAGGCCAGGTGAACGCCTGCTAGTGAGCTGTCTGCAGCCTAGACACACAGGGCCTACTCCTGGAGTTATGGTTTGGGAGTAATTTCGTATGACAGCAGGAGCACTCTCGTGGTTATCCCACACACCCTGACTGCAAATTTGTACGTAAGTCTAGTGATACAACCTGTTGTGCTGCCATTCCTGAACAGAATTCAAGGGGGTGTTTTCCAACAGGATAACGCTCGCCTTCATACCGCTGTTGTAACCCAACATGCTCTACAGAGTGTTGACATGTTGCCTTGGCCTGCTAGATCACCAGATCTTTCTCCAATCCAGCACGTATGGGACATCATTGGACGACAATTCCAGCGTCATCCACAACCAGCATCAACCGTCCCTGCATTGACCGCCCAAGTGCAACAGGCATGGAATTCCATCCCACAAACTGATATCCGACACCTGTACGACACAATGCATGCACGTTTGCATGCTTGCATTCAAAATTCTGGCGGTTACACCGGTTACTAATGTACCAACATTTCACATTTGAAATGGCTCTTCTCGCCAATGGCTCAACCTGTGATCTTGAAACTTTAATCAATTAAATATGTTACCTAGACAAATGTATTCCTAAAATTTCATTACTGTACAATAATTTTTTCTTGGTGTTGGGATTTTTTTCCATCAGTGTATAACTCAACATGGTAGCTACAAAACGGAGAGTTAGATGGATGAAATTCGATGCACAGAATTAACATTTGTAGTCTAGGCACCAATAAAATTTCGAAACAACTACAAATTGTTAGCCTGTTGGTCTGTACTTTTAGAACCATGTAAAAGCGTCAATCCAAAATCACACTATCAAATTTTACATTAGATTTTATTACCACAAGTATAGTCTTGTGTCAAATTTTTACCACACCGGTTTGGAAAAACGAGTTTAGAACATGAATTCGATTTTATTATATTATTAACTACATGCCAGATAGCAATTGTCAAGAGTTGCACGATAGATACAGTAAAAAGTACTAAACTCACGACATAGGTTAATATTTTGTAACTATTGTACGCCAGAATCATGTAAGGAGTTCTCATCGGTAAAAACCTCTATTAGAGAGTATGCAAGAACGTTTTGAGGAGATCAGACCCTCTGGTTTAAAATTGAAATCACAGAAATCCTAAAATATATCTCAGAAGAGCTTAAAATACAATTATGAATTCATTGGCAAACAATTCATAATGTTGCTTTTCACAATTCATAATGTTCATAACGCTGCTTTCCACAATTCATAATGTATGTTCATAATGCTGCTTATCACAGTTCATAATGCTGCTTTTCAGAATTCTTAATGTTGCTTTTCGCAATTCATAATGTTCATAAGGCTGCTTTTCACGATTCATAAAGTTCCTAATGTTGTTTTTCACAATTCATAATGTTGCTTAACCTAAATGCTACAAAATTAAAAATGGCTCAATTATTTATCCCATTGCTTTAATCTCTTAACAGTTTAAGTG
This sequence comes from Argiope trifasciata, assembly GCA_026543055.1. Classification (NCBI taxonomy): domain Eukaryota; kingdom Metazoa; phylum Arthropoda; class Arachnida; order Araneae; family Araneidae; genus Argiope; species Argiope trifasciata. The sequence continues at coordinate 1,273,849 of JAPMOQ010039177.1, forward strand.
TTTTGCCGAGACCATTCGTGCATTGATTTATCGAATTTCGATAGTTGTAAGCAGAAAATAAACCATTCATAGCAATTATAATTCCGTATTAAACTTACTTCCAATGCATAGATAAGTCAAGTATTCGACGTATTTAACATTTGAATTAAAATAGAAAATATTCATAAAACAGAAGGTGCCATATTAGATAGAAAAGAAAATAAAACAGTTTAGTGGTTAATAAGAAATGACTATACAAATATAATTAATAAAATTTTTAAATTCTGCTTTTTCAAGAAATTGATATTCTATGTAATAGAATGTGTTCTATAAATCGCATTATAAGTTTTTAAAGTTTTTCTTTCTTTTTTTAAAATATAAATTCTTTTCAATCAAAAAAAATTCAAATAATTTGTTTAATAATCGTATTTTTCGAATCAGGCCAAATCAAAGCCAAGGCATCGTAATTGCGCTTTATATTTTCAAATTCCGAATTCTTCATTCCACTTCAAAACTTGTTCTTTGTAACTTTGAAAACTTTTGTACACAATTCCAAGTTTCGAGATGGCAATCAGTAAGAAGAAAAAGCCCCTCTTCCACTCAGTAGCTCCAGGGTATATGATTCCGCATTTTGTCACTAATTGGCTTTGCAAGTTATTAAGAGATTCTGTCATTGATAACAGAGATGTAAATAACGGTTTTCTGTCTGGTTTCAAAGTTAAATGTGTTGCAGTTGAATTCAATTACTATAACAGAACTCAATTTTAGCAAAGGCTTCCCTCGTCTGTGTATTGAGAATTTCGAACAATGAAAGATTTATTTTATTATTTGCGTCTATTGACTTTTTCATTATTTACATTTATTAAATGGAATAGTGTTCGTCATATAGCAAAAGATAGATTTAAAATATTGAGATAAAATTCAAAATTTCAGTTCAAAAGTGAAAACAATATGTATAGAAACTTTAATAGATACATAATTTACTATCACCATTTCTAATGCTTTCGGAAGGTTAAAAATACCCTTACCTTTTACGAAATGTCTTATTCCATTTTTCTTCACTGATCATCACGTTTTTGACTAAAAAATAATAATTTGGGGACTATTAGGTTACTTTATCTCTTTTAATTATTTAATATTAAATTATTATAAATGATTAAATGATTGTAATAAATTATTATTAAATATTTTTCTTTGAAATTTCTGTTGTTGATTATGTTTGTTATTTGAAACAGCAAAAGGAATTGTTTGGATTGTGTTTGTTATTTGAAATATCAAAAGGACTTTTTGGGATTAGGTTTAGTATTTGGAACATTAAAAGGAATTTTTGGGATTATATTTATTATTTGGAACATTGAAAGGAATAGTTTGCATTATGTTTATTATTTGGATGTTTGTTATTTGAAACATTAAACGGATTTTTTCGGATTATATTTGTTATTTGGAACATGAACATGAATTGTTCAGATCATTACTTTTCTGGTTGCAAAATTTGAAAAATAAATCTAAAAAGTCAAGAATATTCGGTGATACTTAAAAATATCCTTACATGCAAATTCAAATGATTACCTAATTACCCTGCATATTTATAAATATGCAGGGTAAAAGAAATTGAAAATGCAGGGTAAAAGAAATTGAAAATTCGTTGTTACCTCCACTAACACTCATTTGTTTCCCCACACCTTTTTTACCGTTCATTAGTTTAACTTCAGCATAAATACGTCTTTTAGAGTAACTACAGTTTGCGTTACGAACTTTGAAATATAGGAAACTCCCTGTTATTAATTGCTATGCAAAGCACAATTTAAATTTTAAGCCAAAATTTTAGATGAACAATATTTTTTCGATAAAGTGGTTAGACAGTTTTAAAGTTCTCTCATATTAAAATGTCCTAAAGCACGGTTTACTTCGTAACCAAGATTCTCTTCACGGAGCTTTCAAAATAAGACCTTGTCAAAGAAATCTGTCCCGCTTAGCATACTTTTAGAGCCATTAATCTTAAGATATAATTAATTAGACCACCCTCTGAACCATCATAACCATCTAGGCACGTGCTACTTAATTTGTGTGGTAAGTCATTTCGCTGTAAAGTTCTTATTTCATCTACGGAGTCAAAATACAGACTTCTTCTAAATGAACATTTTTTTCTGTATTCTTAGCACCGCATTAACACATTTCATTCATTTGTATTAAAAAGAAGAAAAACATTGCTACGAAACGAGGTGAAAATTTGAAATCAGTTTTTAATTCATTCGGTTATTTCATCCTCGATACCATGGCTAACAGATGAAGATGACAACTCTCATTTATATTGATCAAAATTCTTCAGGGGTATAATTACAACTTACAGAAGAACTATTTTTGTATTAAAAATTTAATGATATAAAAATCTTTAAAACAATTCCTTTACTGAAAAAAGAAAAGGCAATTTCACCTACAAGACTCGCGATAACTGATGCAAATGTGTATCATGACACTGTTTTAACATACTAACATTAGTTTTTAAGAAAATGCGCTTTCTTGCAAACGTATCCTAAACCAAGTTAGAAATACAGTAAAAGGTAAACACTGGCAATTGTCTGTCTATTTTTAAATAATTGGAATAACTTCTAACCAAGCAAAGTTATCCTAATGGTTATTTTTTCTTTTTTATTTGTATAAAGCTAATCGTTCTCTGTTCGTATAAATGCTTTAAAGTTATGGCAGATAAGGGCCTATTCTATTGTTTCTTTTCTCCGTGGTTCAAAAATCAAGATTAGTCAAGTCAAGTTAGCCCTTGTCCTCCAGCTTTAAATTGATATCAGCTCAAATTGGTCTCCGTATATCATTCAGGTTTAGTAATAACTAATGAACATAATAATCCATAAACATGTTGTCGAATGAACTTAATTGGCAAGTAATGGACTTATGAGCATAATAATATCAATTAACACAGTTAAAGAAATTAATTACAAATTAATTGAATAAAATAGTAAAACATTTTGGATGTTTCATTAATTATCTGCTATAAATAAAACGATTATAAATTTCCTAATACAAGCATAAATATAAAATTCCTTTCCTTTCTCAATTCATCTCAAGATTTTTATTTATGCAATATGTATGATATTTCTTATACTTATGGATAAACAAGTCAAGCGATTAAAATATTAAATTATATAATGCCGTGAGCTTTAAAGGATTAACTTAACATAGAATCCATAAATAAAATAAATTAGAAATATGTCGTAAATGTCAAATCCCTAATTTCTTTAAAAAGAGTCGGTGAACTTCACTTCGATCATTCCGAGAATTTCATGTTTATGTAATGATATGAAATTTCAATGATACCCTGTTTTGTTTGCATACTTGTTTTCCATTAAAAAGTGTAATGATATGTATGATTGTATGATTCACTATGGCTAGAAATAATCTCTTTGAGATAACGCAAAGCGTGATAAATTTCATTAATTCAAATAATTTGTACTTAATTTCTCCCTTTACGTCTATTGCTTTTTCATCTTATTTGTCTGCCATAGAATTAATTAATTTTAGCTTTTTTGTTTAATACTCTTGGAATTATACTACATTAAATGTAAAATTCCTAATTTTGAACAGTTTGAAAAAACTTTTTTTAACTTTTTAACCCCAGTATAGATGTCACTGAACTTGCATTCTGTGCCATCCATATGGATGAATATAGATGTCACTGCGTACAGCTCATATTCCGGAATCCATAAGCTCGAATTTTTGGTTTTTGAAGAACAATAGTTTATTCTTGATATTATCAGGTATTGCGTATAGTATTTGCTAAATACCTCTTCGGTGTTTAATACTTTCTGCAGAATTAAATATACAAAAGAAACTCGACACCATAGGATAGAAAATACTTGCAAGAGTCTCAATAAGTAACTAGTTAATGTGTTCAAGAATAGAGTACTAAGTAAAGAGTAAGGGTATTTAAATGTGATATTAAATTGTGTACTGATGGCAGCAAAATCTACAATTTTGAAGATAGTGGCATCTATATTGCAACTCCTCAAACTAGTTTTTATGCCAACGAAGTCCAGACTTCTGTTCCATTTTTGGAAGCTAACTACTCGCAATCTATGAGAGACGTAAGGCCAGTCTACACGAAAATAATTATAAGATCCTTTGGATTCTTACTGACAGACGCAGCTCAATGGAACACCTTAATAATTGGGTTCCAGCAAGTTCGTCTATTCTTCAGAAATTGAAGCTGATTCCATTCCAGCATGATTTTCAATTCCAGTGGATCCCATCTCACTTGGATATACTTGGAGACGAAATAGCAGACGGGCTTGCAATGAAAGGAAGTAAACTAGCGACTTCATCTTCTGCTGAGCTCACATACTCAGAATTCTTCTCTCAGGTGAAATCCCTAAATAAGAAGAATTGGATGCCCCCCCCCTACTCATGGTTGGTATAAAGCCAATAGCTGGGTCAGTCCTTCATTCTTCTGGTAAAAGAAAAACCCCAACACTTGCCTGTAACACTTTGCCAGTGGCCACCTTAAATGTCTTCTTTCCTCAGACTGAAAAACATTATTGTCTTTGCCCGAAATGTCGCCAACATCAGGCCTCTGCTGGACGCATTCTGCACTGTTTAGGTCTTCTTTGGGGAGAAATTTATTTTTCTCCCTTCCTCGGTTTTTTTTTTTGTTGTTGTTTTTTGTTTTTTTTCTTGTTATAGGATTTTTGGATTTGGTCTGACTAAGTCTGGCCATGGAGATCAGCAACAACAGGAATAGAGTGACCTATCTCATGTCTTGACGTGAAAACATGAATTACTACGTATAAGTTATACACTTTTAATTTATTGAGACTTAATTTATAAACTAAAATAATATTATTTGAAGACGTTCATATTATAAATAGAAAATAATGAAATAAAATAATACATCTCGAGGTCCTAGATAAAAAAAAACATTATTATTAGGTGAAAAAAAAAGGCCTACAATCACTTTATAAAAATATATGTGTCCATGAATTTCCAATCGGATCAGAAAAATAAACCTAAAATTTCTTTAGAAAGTAGATCAATCATTTATTTTGATTGAAAATGTTGAAAAAGTTCAAAAGTTTTGAAAAAAGTTCAATTCCATTTCAGAAAAATGTTTATTTAAAACTATATTTTTAACAGGGCTTCATGACTCATCTATGATTCACAGCTGCTTTTTAATTATCTGATCTCTTTTTTTGCTAGAATTAAGATATCTTAAAGATGAAGACATTTTACTAGAAATGTGATCCGAATTCTCCGATGTAAACTAAGGTATTGAAAGTGGCGAGTCCCCGATTAGACAGTTGCCTATAGTCACTGAATCGAAAGTGGGCTGTAAGCGCAACAGTTTAATATTATTATTTTTAATTAAGTACTAATAAATGATAATTAATGTAATTAAGCATAAGACTTAATTTCTATGAAGTATATATTCATGAATTATAAAACATTAGAAGCCTAATTTAACTAATATAATTATGCTTTTAAACACAAAGAGTCTGCTACAAAATAGTGAATCCAGTTTTTCATCCACTCGTTTCCACCAGAAGTGCTCTTGAAAATTTTCGTAAATTTATTATTGACCCCTGTTCAGTTTCCTCATTTTCTTTTGTTATGTGTTTTTTATTTACTTCTGTAAGTCTCGTGAGATACTTTGTGGTGGGCGGGGATTTTATAAATATTTCAATTTTTAAAAAAATGATTCATGAGTTAATTGAATAATCTTGAAGAGATTAAAGATAAATTGACTATTTTGCAGAAAAAAGGCTGATGGATTATACTGCTTAGGGTTCTAAAATGCATAAATCTGCCATAGTTGCTATTAATTAATATTGTATATGAAACGATTATCACATAGAATTACCTACAAAAAAATTCTGAAGCTCTGATTTTAATATCTCACTCAACAAATGTCTTTTTAATATCTCACTTCTTGCTTTAGCTTTCTTTGACAGTGTTATCAATTATTCATCACGGTTGTTATCAATAAACAGCTTACAATTTCTCTCTACTGATTTTTGTCGCTGTCTTTATTTCAAAGATCTCGCATTTGACGTCAGTAAGTTTAACACGTGTCTTATTTAGACCATCAGTTATCAGCTCATTCTTTTACGGCATTTTGATCCAATGTTCACATTTTGTGAACGTGATATGATAAACAATAAATGCGATCAGAAAGTACTGTCAGAATAGTCAAAGAATTGAAAACAATTTGATATTCGAAATTCAATTGGAATGGTTCTTTGAAAGCTTATATGCGTGCGAAATAGCTAAAATTTTTGCGCAGAAGTTGCGATTTTTGATATGATTTGATGGATATTTATAATTCATTTTCTATTGTTATTGAACCCTTTTATAAACGAATATTATTTCTTAAATTCTTTAACTGGTATAAGTAATTGAATTAATAGCGAAAAGTTTTAATCACAGAAAAGTCGTTGCTATATGCAAAAGCATTAGAAAACAGCATTGTAAACGTTGATTCGTATTTAAAAATAATTAACGTTTAAAAAATAAAACGTTGAGTCGCTTATGCAATTTAGATCAGGTAATCAAATTCGAAATAAAATGCTCTTTTTTTAAAGATCGCCACTACATATGCATTTCTTTTCAAAAGCTAAATTTATTTACAGAGAAAATTATTGGCGTTTTACATTCTTTTGTTAATTAAATCAGGTTAAATTACTCTAATTTTCATACATTTTGCTCCTTAATAATATTCATTTTCCTACAAATCTTGTTAGGTAATTCAATACATACTTTTTTCACTACTTCTTATTTATTTTTTTATATTCAGACTGCGGAACTTTTTACTATAGTAATGTATAATAAAAACCATTGAAACCATATCAATGGAACAAACAATTTAATTATGGTTGATTTCAGGACAAAATAGCGAAAAATAAAGTCTTAAAACTAAGTATATATAAAATATAATGCAGGTAAAATAGAAAGAGATAATTTGATCATATCTTTAATATTTTTTAAAAAAATGGAATGTGAATTTATTTCGCATTTTCTCTATAACTTTTTTTTATAATTCAAATCCCATATAGGATGGAAATATTTGATATTTAAGAAGAAAATATCAAAATATGAAACCCTTTAAAACTAATCCCTTAAAAAAATCCCTTAAATGTTTTGTTTGAGATATTGTTTGAAATCATATGATGATTTCTAGAACTACATAATTATTCATATCAATCTTAGTTTTAGAAAAATAGCTATTGCATTACTCTATCTTCTCTTTTGGATAATAGATGGCGATGCTCAATTAAGTACGTATCCCACAGTGCATTCCGATTGTAATTATAACGAGATGAGATGATGTTTTGTAAAAGAAATCGCGTTGATGTCTTGTCTTTTGTATGAAATGTGATCGTTAGAGAAATGTTCTCCAAAACATATGTTACCTTGCATCGACTGCACGGATCATAATGGTCTTCATTCCACACATAATAATATCTATATAAATATAAATGAATGTTCGTCTGTATGTCTCTTATGCCTTCTTAAACAGTTCATCCGATGGCGGTGAGACTTGGTCAGCTTATTATTCAGACCTACGGAATGGTTATAGAAATAGTACAATTATCATAAATTAAATGAAAAATTTCGTACCACAATCACATCTATTTACCAATGATTAATCTCCACATAACACGCCGAGGAGACAACAGACTGTGTAGAAGTGCTAACTCCAAGTTAAAAATTAGTATTTTGTAGCTATAGTACGCAAAAGTCATGCAAGTCACTCTCAGAGATAACAACTCTAAATGGTAAGAATGTTTTCGGGAGAACAAATGTGGGGTATTTAAACTTTAATTAAATTTTAGCGTTCCTCGCAGTAACTACCAAAAATATAGTCGTACAAATCTTGTTGCAACAACTTCATTTTCAAAAATTATCTTTTCAACTATATTAATGGTATAAATATATTTTCTATGTTTAATCAATTTAAATAAAGAAAATATTTTAATCCCATTTTCTAAAATTAAATTTGAGAATTCTGAACGAATATGAAACGAATCTCAAAACCCAATAAACAGTTTCTTTCATTACCATTCTGAAAAAGCACCAAGCTTTATAATTCTAAAAGAATACCCAAATCTACTGCATAAAAAGGATTGTTAGTTTGTTCGTATTTTATATACTGTCATATGCCGTTCATCCTATTTCAATGAAACATTGTCAAATGATTGATTGATTTTACTTAATATTGATTTTTTCTGCTGCAGAAACGTGCTGGATATCAGGTAGTTAGCTAATGAATCAAAATATCTTCTGCTATATTGATTTTTTACACGCATTTTGAATTTCTCACCTTCTTTCACTTAAGATCATTTTTATTGAAAAAGTGCGAACTTTATCAAAGAACGATCCTGAGTATACTATTTTCTCCTAAAATAGCAATTTCATTTCCCTAATTGTTCTACGTGAGTTCTTTCGGTTAGATTGCTCTCTTTCCGATATTTTTACAAGCCAGCCCAATACCATAATATTTTATTCTAAGAAATAGTATTTTTTATCCAATAAAAAACATGCTATTTGAGACGCTCTTTATTATTTTTTTAATATTCTTATAGGACACCATTTTTAAGGGAAAATACAGTTTTATAATTGTTTTTTCAAATTCGAGAAAAACGATAGTTAAAAAAAATAGCAATTTTAATAGATTTTAGATTAAAAAAGCATTCTAGAAAAATTTATTTTCGAAAGGAATGTGAATTCTTCACAATTATTTTCCTTTCAATGTAGATAAAAATAATAATGCATGCTTTTTTTAAATTTATTGCATTAAATATCAGACATTTTGTCCACAGTCAACTTGAGCTCAATGCTGTTGAACTAATTGATTGATTCTTCACAGAAAAAATCCCTTATTTTGAATCCCTGCCTGAGGGTAACCCTAGAAAAAGTCTTTAAGTCGGATTCTTATTTTACTTCCTAAATTTTTGATTCGATTATTTTCCTTTTAATTGTCAATTTTTTATTAATTTACCTAGATTCATCTGTGTTTTAGCAGTAGCTACATTTACGTTCACTAATTACAATGATGCTTGAAGCATTTTTTTACATTTTATTTTTTTAATTCGATTCCAAAATATATTTAATTTTGATTCCAATTTAATTCAGTTTCGTTTCCCAAATAATTTTAATTTCGGTTGTTCAGAAATAGGTTTTAATTTCATAATGCTTATATTTTTTAAGACGCGCGCGCGCGCGCGCGCGCGCGCGTGTGTGTGTGTGTGTGTGTGTGTGTGTGTGTGTGTGTGTGTGTGTGTGTGTGTGTGTGTGTGTGTGTGTGTGTGTGTTACAAAGAGATAAGACAGAAAAGAGAGACTAAAACATTTAGAAACACTTTAATGCAAGAAAATCTAAAAGGCTTAAGAAGATACTACTAATTATTTTCTAAAAAAATGGCATCGATAAGTAATTTCAGTTTTTCGTATTAATTAGTAATTCAATTTATTAAATAAAAATTAATTTTTTGTATTTTTGTTCTAAAATTGTAGATATTTTTTTAATTATTCTCTTAAACTATCATTTCCTCAGACATGCTTTTGCGCCAGAAAACCCAGTCAAGCAACTCAACAGGACTTAGTGGGTGAAGAAAACATTTAAAAATTTTTAAAAACCATTAGCTTTCATATATGTATTTAGCTATTTCTTTCGCTGCCTCCCTACTATTTATTCACTGAATTTTTTTAACAATTTTTGAGTGAAAATCATTATTCAAACTTTTATTTGGCAATTTTAAACTTTTGAAAACATTTTATATTATCTGAATATGAGCACTTTTACTTTGTTTTCGACATTTTAATGTTTGGTTTTTTATATCTAGTACGATTTTGAACCATATGCTTGGCGCAGTTTGACAAAAGATGGCTCTGGCGCCAAAGAAATCCAACCCACCAATCCTCAGAAAGGCTAAGCCTACTAAATATTTTATTGGCTGAACCCTGGACCGGATAAATGCTGACAACAAACAGTGATCTTGAAAGTTGCAGACCTGAAATCACCGAAAGTCCTACTTGTTTTTACTCTCTTTGTTCTTTTGTTAATTCAATTACTAACAGAGCAAAACCAGAATTAGAGTTCGTGTGCTTACTCTTATAAGTGGATTCTCATTGGAGTAAGAAAGTTCTTTTCCATTGATTTGTGTTACGAAACATAAGATAAATTTTTGTTCAATTCCTTTTATCGCCCAAAACATTGCATGTGACTCTTCTGGAAGCTATTACCCGTTATTAAGAAAAAGAGCTACCGATATAACTTGATTTCTTGAGAGTATATTCTCGAATATTGCATCCAAATGGAAATAAATAAGATTAGTAAGAAAAGTCTAAGAAAGTAATAAAAAAAATTGAGATTAAGATTTCGCAAAAAAGAGAATATCTGAAGGAACGAACTTTACTAATAGTAAGACATTAATAAAAGAACACCATTCTTTTTTTCTCTGCAATGATTTTTAAAATTAAAACTTTTAGGAATTCCTATCTTAATTTAAAAACTTTTGAATTTACGTAGATAAATTCATTCGAGCAACTTCAAAAGGGTATGCACATGAAATTGTGAATTATTTCTTCCTACGATAAGGACGACTAGTTTCCATTCTAAATAAAACAGGTACTTGTTATTACTTGTTTTTTGATTTTATTTCACTGCTGTATTCGAAAACTTGAAATTTATTCGGGATTATGTTGATTTTTAGCAATTAATTTTTTCCTTTAAGCGAGAAACTATTAAAGATATTACAACGCTTATTAACCCTTAGTATTACATGCTAATTTTTAAATATCAGTTTTATCAAATGCCAGAATATAGATTTTATAAAATTTAGTCTATATAGATTTTATACACTAAATTTTTAACGAATGGTTACGTTATTTTTAAATATTTGACTATTTAATAAATCAGGACTAATTTTTTTTAATTAATGACATCTTTATAAGCTGCTCACTCTATGCATATAACATTATTCTATAGACAAAATATTTTTTTCGTGAAATGTGTTTTAAACTAAGTTGAAAAGATTTGGTGTCATTTATTTCACAATTTAAAAAATATTAAAAAACAATTACTCCTGAAAATCTCCTGAATTTTCCATTTTAATCAAGAAAAATTTGAGAAAAATTTTTTGCTTCTGATATTTTATGCTTATTATTATTTGCTTCAAATTTCCAAATTTAAATATCCATACAAAAAATATAACATGTAATAGTTTGTAATTAAAAAAAGGATTCTAAATAGTTTCAACTAAGTTAAAAACACATTTCACTAAAACAGATTTTTATCTTTAAGTGTGCCATACCTTTTTTCAAATTTTACGAAAAGGGTATTTTCTAAATTTCCAATCTTAGTTTTGTTCCAATGTTTGGAAAAACGGGGATAAATATATTTTTCTTAAAATTTTAGGAATAAAATCTATATTCTGTCATTTTATAAAATTGATATTTAAAAATTAGCACTTATTACTAGTGGTCAATAAGTATTATAATATCATTGATAGTTTCACACAAGTATAGGAAAAAAAATTAGATATTGCTAAAAATTAACATAATCCGGAATAACTTGCAAGTTTTCGAAGACATCAATAAAATGGAATCTGAGAACTAGTAATGACAAGTTTACCTGCTTTATTTAGAATGGAAACTAGCTTTCCAAAATCGTAAAAAAAATTAATTCACAGTTGCATGTGCATACCCTCTTGAAGTTGCTCGAATGAAATTATCTACGTAAATTCAAAAGTTTTGCACCCGGAAGATTAAGATAGGAATTCCTAAAAGTTTTAATCTTAAAAATCATCGCAGCGAAAAAAAGAATGGTGTTCTTTTATTAATGACTTCCTATTACTACAGTTCGTTCCTTCAGATATTTTCTTTTTTGCGAAATCTTAATCTCCAATTTTTTTTTTATTACTTTCTTAGACTTTTCTTACTAATCTTATTTATTTCCATTTGGATGCAATATTCGTGAATATACTCTCAAGAAATCAAGTTATATCGGTAGTTCCTTTTCTTAATAATGGGTAATAGCTTCCAGAAGAGTCACATGCAATGTTTTTGGCGATAGAAGAAATTGAACATAAATTTATCTTGTTTCGTAACGCAAATCGATGGAAAAGAAATTTCTTACTCCAATGAGAATCCACTTATAAGAGTAAGCACACGAACTCTAATTCTGGTTTTGCTCTGATAGTAATTGAATTAACAAAAGAACAAAGAGAGTAAAAACAAGTAGGACTTTCGGTGATTCCTGGCCTGCAACTTTCATGATCACTGCTTGCCATCAGCATTTATCCGGACAGGGGTTCAGCCAATAAAATATTTAGTAGGCTTAGCATTTCCCAGGAAATGGTAGTTTTAGAGAATAAATCTTTTAAAATAAAAAATATCCATGATTTTAGAACAAAAATATTAAAAATTAAATCTAATTTAATAGATATAATTACTAATTATCAATACCGAAAACTTAAATTACTTATCCGGGCTATTTTCTTTTAGAAAAAAAAATTAATAGTTATTTATTTTAGTAGTATTTTAAGCCTTTTTATTTATGACAGGTTAAAAATTATTGCTTAATATTAAACAGGTTTTAAATAATTTACTTTAAATTAGGTATTTTAAGCTCAAATTTTCAAAATATATTGCCCTAATAATTACTGGACACATTCTTACTTATCTAAAATCTTCGAATGGAAAAATGGACTTATTAAGCCACTTTAAAATTAACTACTAAAATATTACAAATTTCCATTTTTAATAAACATTAGGTTATTTGTGGTAATTTATGTAATGGTGCTTTACGGAGTAGATCATGCATAAGTACATATCGCATACATATTTATATGCAAATATGGCATGCATATTATATACACATATTTTGGAAAGAGAGGAAAGGGACACTTAGAAACGATTTTTTTATTTGAATTAATTAAACTGAATTTTGGTGATTATCAATGATAACTTCAGAAAAAAAATTGAATGCGCAAAATTAAATTTTACTCCTTTCTGTTTAATGATAACCGTTTAACTACAGAGTACGTTTTTCCTGAATACTGGCAAATTTTCAATGTTTTTTTTTTCTGTTTTCCTACAATAAATCAGAATCAAACTGTGTGCATTGTTCAACAAATATTCCATTGCCAGATTTTCATTCTTTCTTGAAAAATAAAGAAAAAAAATGCCATTTGTATTATTTACAATGCAAATAAAAAAAGTGAATTTTTAGCTAGGAACGAAATCTAGTAAAAAGACGAATGGAGTCTTTATGTTTCATTATGGAGATAAGATGTCATTCGATGAGATTCCTTTAAAAATGTACTCAATGAGCAGAACTACCCTCGGATGCACTAAATGAACACAATGAGATTCCGTGTACTCAATGAACACAACCTAAATAAAGCAATTAAAATAACATGACTTTAGTGTGAGACAATTTGGTGAATCCTGAACATGAAATTATACCCGAACAATTTGTCTGAAATCAAAAAGAACAATATTCCACATCACTCAGTTGGTCAGATAAAAGCCACAAGTGATAGATAGTAAGAAATATTGTAATTTTTTATTTAATTTTAATCCTGAGCTTATATAATAGAATTAAAATCATTATATAAATAAAAATGAATGTATGTCTCTTATGCCTTCCTAAACCATTCATCCGATTGCAATGGAACTTAGTCAGCTTATTGTTTGGACATACGGGATGGTTATAGGAATAGTTCAATTACCTAAAAAATTTTTGAAAATTCGAACCTCAACCGCATCTATTTACCAAAGGTTAATCTCCAAATAACTCGCCAAGGAGACAATATATTCTGCAGAAATGCTAAATCCAAGTGAAAAGTTAATATTTTGTATTTATAATACAAAAATAAGGTCATGCAAGGTTAATTAGTTAAGTTAAGGTCATGCAAGGTTAATAAGTTAAGTTAAGGTCATGAAAGGTTAATAAGTTAAGGTCATGCAAGTCATTCTGGAGGTAACAACTTTATTTCAGACTAGCCGCCTTTGGCGACCAGCTGGTTCGCCATGAGTAAAGCGTTCTAAAATTTTCAATTTAATCACATATTCATTAGCCTTGAAGTAATTCCGGGCATTGATTGACCTGAAATTAATATTTTCTTTAAGATGATGGACGGAAAGTTCTAAAAGTACACCTTTTCCTAATAATATTCTTTATTTTTATAAATCAGTCAGTTTTAACCATCGGTTATGCTTCCAAAATATTAAAAAAAATTCGATGATGTTGCCAAAATATTAAATATGTTTTTTTAAAGAATGCGAGAAAGGGAAAAAAAGTATTAAATTAATGATACAGAAATTGCAAATGATTACATTAATATGCCATTAAGTCGGGATTTCAATGCATATCCTGTCTAAATTCAATCAGGTTTACCGTAAATAAAGAAGATTTATTGAGTTAATAATACAAATATTGCAAACGATTCTAGAAACCTTTGCTTTGCATTTATTTTTTAAAGAAAATATCACATTTTATATTTCTTTTATTTTATCCAGTCCCATGTTGAAAGCTGTATTTCTTTAGATTTATTTTGCGATGATAAATTTTTATTTGAACTTCCGGCATTCTTTTATTTAATCCAGTCACGTGCTAAAAAAACATGGTTAAAATATTTCTTTAAAAATTCGTTAAAAATAGAAGCTTGAGTTTTACATTAAAACACTGATACCATTAGAAGGCTAATTTTTTAATCTTTAAATTGATGTAAAAATCATGTTTATGCGATCATATTTTCGGAAGTTATAGCGGAAAAACGTCGAAATTTCGCTTAAATTTTAATTAATTCAAATTCTAATTAAAAATTCGAAAAAAGGGCTCCAAAGTGCACATTCCCGACCTCCAAGGTATACATGCACCAAATTTGGTAGCTGTAGGTCCAACGGTCTGGCCTGTAGAGCGCCAACACACACACACACACACACACATTGAGCTTTATTATAAGTATAGATTATCATAAAGAGAGAAAGAGTTTGGTCTCCCTAAAACTTTCTCGAAACAATCTTGGGTTTTCAAAATTTTAATTAAATTTTAGTGCTCCTCCCAATAACTACTAAAATTACTGTAGTACAAATAATTTCGCACCATCTTAATTTATAAAAATTATCTTTTCTGTTATATTGACGATTTTATGGTATAAATATGTTTTCTATGTTCAATCAATTTTAAAAGAAACTATTTTAATCCCATTTTCTAAAATTAAATTTGAGAATTCCGAAAGAATATGAAACAAATCACGAGATAAAATAAGTTTCTTACATTACCATTCCGAAAGAACACCAAGCTTTACAATTCCAAAAGAATACACAAATCTGATACATAAAAATGAATATTTGTTCGTATTTTATATACTGTCGTAACATCCATCCTATTTCGGTAAAACATTGCCAAATGATTGATTGTTTTCACTTAATATTATTTTTTTGGCTGCAGCAAAGCGCCGGGTATCAGCTAATATATCATAATCTATACTGAATTAGTGATCTTCTTACAGTTTTACACATACCCTCCAATTAAGATCATATTCTACTCCCTCAGAATTAAATTGAGACCCTTGAATAAATGCAAATGACTCGCATTGAATTAGTGAGCAATAATTGCGAAATTTCGGTATACAATATCTGTAGTGAATCTACTTTGTGAATATCTATTTTGAAAGCTTATTTTCCAACCGAATGAAACAGAAATTTGACACTGGGCAGCAATTGTATTAACGAGATAACAGATCAAATTTCATTGTTTTCGTAAATTCGTTTACTAGTTATTGAAATACAAATCAACTGTTTCATGGATTTCTTTCGAAATTTATTAATGACTAGCCGCCTTTGGCGACCAGCTGGTTCACCATGAGTAATGCGTTCTAAAATTTTCAATTAAGTGACATATTTATTAGCCTTGAAGTAATTCCGGGTATTGATTGGCCAGAAATTAAAAATGTTTTTTTCCGTGATGTTGCCAAAGTATTAAATATGTTTTTTTTTAAAGAAAGCGAAAAAGGAAAGAAAATATTGAATCAATGATTTAGATGTTGCAAACGATTATAGAAACCTTGACTTTGTATTTATTTTTTTAGAAACTATCACATTTTATAACTGAAAAAAAATAGTGAATTAATAATACAGATATTGCAAACGATTATAGAAATATGTCATTAAGTCGGGATTTCAATGCATATCCTGTCTAAATTCAATCAGGTTTACTGTAAATAAAGATAATTTATGGAATTAATGATATAGATATTGCAAACAATCACAGAAACCTTTTCTTTGCATTTAATTTTTTAGAAAATATCACATTTTATGTTTCTTTCATTTTATCTGGTCACGTGCTAAAAGTTGCATTTCTTTAGATTTGATTTGCGATGATAGCTGTTTTTTTATTTGAACCTCCAGCATTGTTTCGTTTTATTTTATCCAGTCACGTGCTTAAAAAACATGGTTAAAATATTTCTTTAAAAATTCGTTAAAATAGAAGCTTAAGTTATACATTAAAACATTGATACCATTAGAAAGTTAATTTTTTTATCTTTAATTGGATGTAAAAATCATGTTTGTGCGATAATATTTACGGAAGTTATAGCGGAAAAACGTCGAAATTTTGCTTACATTTTAATTAATTTCAATTCTAATTAAAAATTCGAAAAAAGGGCTCAGATGTGCACATTCCCAACCTCCAAGGTATACATGTACCAAATTTGGTAGTTTTAGGTCCAATGATCTGGCCTGTAGAGCGCCAATACACACACACACATTGAGCTTTATTATAAGTATAAATTAATTTTTTGATGTGTACCAAATGTGAACGTGTATCAAATTTTATCTTCCTAGCTTTTCGCGTTTTCGATTTATCGAATTTATTCAAACAGCCAGGCGGACAGACATACTTCCGGGAATGGATTTTGCTCAAAACTTATAAAGCCTATAAATTTGGTCGTTAATACATATGTCATTTTTTCCCATCAAGAACAAAGTGTTTTTCGGTTATCGTGTTCAAACAAGAATAAACATACAAGTATAATGCAAAAATGTTTTTTTGTAATTTGGGGAGATTTGAAACGCGAAGACTCCCGGTTGCAATGTTTGGGTAATTACATCTGTATTTCGTCAGAAAGTAGCAATGGTCCAATAGCTAGAGATATACGTACGCACATCTCGCTATTATCTGCACAACCCTTCAGATCTTTTAATGTACAGCATGAAATTTAATGTGCACCAGTCCACATATACACTCACATCAATAAATTAAACCTGATTCAAGTTCAGGAAAAGAACAAGTCAGGAGCAAAACAAATGCGCCTTATTTGAAAAGCATTTTTATTAAACAAAAGCCGAAGAACAAAAAAGAGGCTATCTGCTTGATATCATTAAAAATTAGCAATTATTTTGCTATCTCAAGCAAATTTCAAAGGTAATGGGTACCTGGTGCTCTCCTTAGGAAATTTGGGCAAGATTGCAATATAAACCTCAACTAGACGGAAATCATCACAAGCTCATTATCGCGGTGTTCACGGTGCATGCTGTCCACTCCAGGCTAACCGCAGGAATACGCGAGTTACAGTAAGTGGAACACATCTGACAGGCTTACGAGCATTTAGACCAATCTACCGTCTCTATGCGGTTGAAACTGTCGTACGGAACTGACTGGCGAAACAGGTCTGATACTGTGCTCTGTCTGTCTCTTTGGGCAATAACTGCCAAATATTGGTCCTCATTCGGCGTTGTAACTGACCGGCGAGACCTCTGCTGTAACGCCTACTCGCATTACCATTCTCTTGGAATCGTTGTCGAAACCTTAAGACGACACTCCGGATGATTCCTCTGATACTACAAGCTGCACACAAGCTGCCAGCTCCTCAGATACTTCTGGCCCACATTTCAGAGAGCCAATAATTCTACTAAGCAAAAAAAAATGCATTCTTTGAGTCATAACTATGCGGTTATCATACTGAAAGGCTTATAAAATGCTTGAGAGAAATTTATTTGCCTGTATACCTAATACATCAATTTCATACAGTCTCGTCATTATGACGTACTATCGGTGTCATCTTGTGGCTTCCTGCAATTTGCATATGATTTTTGAAGATGTGTCGTCATTTTACGGGAGATATAAGTTAGAGGGAAATTTCCGCCTGAATCTGATTTATTCTTAATTTATGGATATGAGTGTGTAACGTTTAACCACTTCGCATACAATGACGTGTTTGAGACGCGCATCGAATGATTGAATTTTTAATTTTTAATCTGAAACTAAGCGAAAAGTATTAGATAATTTTAAATGAAAAAAATCACTCGAGATATATTATTATGAAAGGAATTAAAATAACAATAAATATTCCAAATAGAAAGTCATTAAATTCGTCATTTAATTAGGAAGTTAAGTAAATTCGTATTTCAAGTGGTTAATGGGATCTAATTGGAACCTGGGACTTTCTTATTCTAAAACCGGTTATAGTTATTCCACCAAAATGTATGAGCAATCCTTTAAAGTTTAAAATATATAATAGATTTTTTTAAATCATTATAGCCATTGTATATCATAAAGTGCGAGACCAATTAAAGGATACCTGGACTGAATCTTTCTATATATCCCGGCCCTACTAATTCAATTGAGGTTATGCTACATTAAAAAAGTGAAAAAATGACATTATCATATCCTGGTATCTTAAAAGAAAACTATTTACTTATTATAAAAGTTATAAATAAAAGGAGAAAACAACAAGAAACAAAACTGCGATATCTCATGAACAAGGCACAAATTACTTTCAACTTATACAGCCATGTTTTAATAAATACCTCTTCGGCTGCTTTTTTATGATTAGAATTTAAATAAAGTACAGCAAAATTGTAAATAAGAAATAATAAAAAGAGCAATGATTTTTTTTTTCAGGATTTATATTTTTATACTAGAAAAAAAAAGAGGAAAGCAAACTAAATCCAGATACTTTAAAAAGATTTTTTACTCTGTAATTAAGATCCTAAAATTAGTTCCACGCGAGTAGATATAACTTCGCTTAAACAATCAATATTTCATCATTTGAGTTTAGAAGCTCCATTTGACTTTTATAAAGAAAACAAAATAAAGAATCTTCGGGGCAAAACAGAATTAATCCTCTCAAATTAAAGAAAATACTAAAAAAACACTTGAACGGGAAAGCAGCTCATCAAGTAATAATGATATTTGTGCACACGAATTGAAACCATTAAAATTAAGTCTTAGAGTGGCAAATAAAAGATTAATTAAAGTGTATTAAAGTCTGATTTAGTCATCAAATTAAAACTCAAGGTTCATAACAATTATTCTTGCATTTTTTAAAGTTTTTCTGATACTGATAGGTAATATGAATTTAAGAAAGCACAAATTTTAATGAGCTTTTATTAAAAATTATGTAAAGATTACTTTTATTCTTAATTAATAAAGCAGGTTCAAATAAACCAGAATAAGAAAACACAAATGGATCTTTTTAATTAGTAATTAAAATGAGATATCTGCTGATGCACTAAAAATTCGCAATAAATTTTATTATGACATCGGCTTTTTTATAATACTGTATTCGAGTTTTATAGTAATTATTTTTCTTATGTTATAAAAAGTTTTTGAGATCTTATATTTTTTTAGGGAAGGGTGGTAAAAAATATTTGGTTGTTGCATGAAATAATGTTTAACAACTCACTAGTTTCATTCGTTAAATAAATAAAATTTAATAAAATGACTCTCGCATTTAATTTATAAAATGTTTACTTGAAATATATTATAGCCCCTAATGAAACAAATATACAATATTAAGAAAATGTTCCAGTAAAATTTAAAATTTTATAAATGTTTAGTTCAATCAAAATGCAGCCGGACCGGGCTGGATTTGCTGTTTGTTTTATTATGGTTATACGGTGTAAATAAGCTGTTTTTACGTTCGTTGTGTGTTTTTGTTATTAAGTTGTATACATGTTATCTATTTTTCGTACATGCTTCTACTTTTAAATGCATCGTTTTTAGGTTAGGTTTCATTTTTTCATTTGTCATTATTGGATAGTTTTTCGTACATGTACATGAAAATTTCCGCGCGAATGGAGTCACGGGTAATAGCTAGTATATACATAAATGTTCTATAGGTTTGAGTTAAAGGGACTATAGAGAATCATATTACTCATGCCCATTAACATATTTTTAATAGTATTTGCACTTACTGCTTTTCTTAATATTTTCAATATTTTTATTAAGATTTTTATAGCAGTTACAAGGGATTGGCTTTGATCTCTCGTGATGCGATTCTGACTTCTGTATTGGAAAGTTATCTTTACCTTTCATCAGAAATTTTTGTTTCTATTTGTACTTGGTGCATTTAAGAATCGTTTTTGTGATCCTACGATTAATTTATGGAGAAATTTCTTCTTTCATGTTACTAAAGGATGCCCCAAAAGTAACGCAAGATTTGAATTTACTACCATTCGTGCTGTAAAGTGTTGATAACCCTATTAAACTATCTGACAGTTGATAGTTTAAAGTTAGTGAAAATGGAGAGTTAAAATACGGGTTATCATTGTTGAACAGTATTTCAAAAGTAATGAAAAGTTTCAGAATTGATGTCCTAGATACAGTAATTTACTCAAATTATGTGCTCTTGAAAATGTTTGTAAATTTATTATTGACGCCAGTTAAATTTTCTTATTCTTAACTTGTAGTTTCGTATATTATTTTATTCTTATACTAATCTTTCATAACTGTTAAATTTTCTTATTTTCTTTTGTTATGTGTTGACTACAAACTTCTGTAAGCCCCGTGTGATTCTTTGTGGTGCACGTGAATTCTATTAGTGCTTCAATAAAAAAATGTATGCATATGTGTATTCTTCGAATTAACTTTATTGTTGAATAAAACAATTTAAAATGCTGGACAAAAAGGAATTGCAATCATATGTAAGCATTTGAATGAACGTATTATATCCTGTTATAATTATAAGTATAGTTATACATTTGAATGTCAGAAATAATTCATTAAAATCCTTATATTTCTAGGATTGGAAAAGGGATTGAAGTGTTCAATTATTCAAAACAAATTTAATATACGTTTTGTAAAATGGACTAAAATGTATAAATTAATTTCCTCTATCGGCATAGATATGTATAACCTTTTACAGATTTATAACACCATTTAAAATTGTCCTAAAAATTTATGATAATGGATTTTTTAAAGTCACAATTACTAGTTTTTCAAGAAATCATTTTATACTTTAAAAATCTTATTATAATAATTTTATATTTAATTTTTGTATGTGTGCTTTTTAATCCTATGTTAGTGAACTTTTGAAATGGATTTATAATTTATTTCCAAATGACAAAACTTGTACCAAAATGACAAGAAAGCAAACTAATATTGCATATTTATCCTGTTATGAAGCTATAATTAAAGCTTCTAGAATAATGGGAAATAATATGACATTACATTAGTTTAATATCTGCCTCATAATTTGTACCGAATAAATAAACAAATAGACGAGAGAGTGGTTCAGTTTTGTTTCATCATTAAGTTTTGTTGTTGTTGTTACTTATGACACTTCACAAGGCCGCTGACATTCATCTGTCTGCGGTTTAAGCCTAAATGAGAGTCTCTTGTTCGTTTTGTCTTTCTTCCACCTACTAGGGCCAAAAGTACAACTTAGCTACTTCATGCGCAACATTCGCTTGCAAACCCCCTTTTTACCAGGAGTCACATTCCCATACCTCACAGTTAGGACACAGGAAAATAACAACCATCCCCAAACCGGGACTCTATATTTTTATACGAAAAATTTTTTTCGATTTGGATTTGATTCTTGGATTTTAGTTTGTTGAAGCTAAAAAGATTACTTTCCATTCAGGTACCAATAAAATAAAACTATGCAAAGGTCAATAAAAGAATTTCTCATTGCGCATGGCCCGTCGCATGCTTTACCTGTGGCACTGTGGATAGCTTTGTGTTGGAAGCATGCACGGATAAGAAAAACTACTAGCGCAAATGTTTTGTTCAAAAAAAATTTTAAGTGCAAAAAAATATCGAGTTTGTGATAGCAAAAAATGTAAAACTTGTCCACTAGCTGGAAAAGAGTAAATAAAAAACGGAATATCAAATCTGGATTTTTTTCTGTAAAAACCAAAACCTTATTTATTTGTTAAATTGTAAAGAATGCAATTTGAATTATATAGCATAAACCTGAATGAACTGAATAAAAAAATAAATGGACACAGGTCCGCTATTAAGAACTTTACTAAAAATGAATCGTATGACTATGAACTACGTACACCTTCAATGTCATAATTTTGATTAAATTAACATTTACATTCTGGAAAATAACATCGTTCCCTTATTGACAACAGTAAGTTTAATGGAGATGGATACGGAGTTTTAGATTATATCTGCATTTATGACAAACTTAACATCTTTAAAAATTTTCTAGATAAAGAAAACCATAACAAGAGATTTAAGAGAAGCAAAGGTAGAGGTGGCAATTACAATATTATATCTAAGAAATTTCAGAATTATTGTAACTTAGAACAGTAGGAACATTCTTAAAATTAAAAAATATCTTTTCGGAATGTAGGAAAAATTAACTTATATGGTTTATTAATAATAAATTTTAAAGTTTTAATATATGAAAATTCTTTCGCAAAATTCATAATTATAGATCTAATCAAATTCTAGCTTAAAATTGGAAAAAGCTATTTACTACATAAAAAGAAAAATAATTTACATAAAAAGTTCTGTGTGGTGAGATTTTTGGATATAAGCTTTAAAAACCTAAAATTATGCATAATAACAAGAATTTCTTTCCTTTAAAAGATAATATAATTGCATCAATAGCATTTAGTTATTCACCAACTTTAAGGAAAAGAATTTGTTACTATAATTACTATAGCAAAGATTTAAATAAAATAAGTAAAACAGACTACAATTATAACAAAGAAATTTATAGAGATTATATGGATGCTGAGGGATTATGGATTTTTAAATTCCCATATTGTAACAGGGAATTTAAAAATCATAGATTCCAGCTCTTTAAGAGATTTAATGGAAAGAGGAACTAAATTTAGAATGAGAGAAATGGTAAACATTAAAAAAAAATCTTAATTTCAGTTGGGCAAGATTTGGTTATTTTTATTTCTAAAATTTTTAGGGAATACCATTGACCTCCAGAGGGTTTCAAAGGATGGAAAGTGAGGATTTTGGAAGAAATTAAAACAAAATGTAATGCGAGTAAAGTTAGATTCAAAGAACAGGGAATTTGTTTTAATAAGTCTTTGAAACAAGAAATAAAGAATTTAAAAGAGAGTTTCATTATTACTGTAATAGATAAATCGACAAATAATTTCTGTCTAATGTGTAAATATTATTATAAAGAACTTTTAATTAAAGAATATAATTCCAATTCGACTTCCAATTAATTAGTACCGTGAAAAAGGAATTGGATAAAAGGATGATAGCATTCTCTAAAAAAACTAAAATAAAAACTTTCTCTTTAAATTATCCCTATTTGTTCCCAACAGTAAAATTTCATAAAACCCCAATAAAATGTAGATTCGTCACTCGTAGCACAGGTACTTACAATTACTATATGGGAAAAAATTTTAAATACTTGAAAATTATTTTAAATAAAGTTAAAGATGAATAAAACTTTATAATCAATAGTAACAAAGATATTTTAGACTTTCTAAAAGATAACAATATTTTAAAAAATAATAATTATTATGATTTTGAAAATTTATACACTAACCATCCTCAAGAAAAGTTAATATATGTATCTATTATTATATACGACGAATATTCAGATAAAGACATTATCACGAAAAATAATTGGCTAGAGCTATGTAAATTTAACATTAAAGAAAATTAGGTCTTTAACGGTATTAATTTCCATAAACAAGTAAAGGAAATTCCTTTGGGAACAATTTTTTCTAGTGCGTTAGCTAATATCTTCTTACATCGCTATGAACAAAACTTAATTAAACACAACTCAATTAAAGGATGGAGATATAAAGATGATTTACTTCTGTTAAATTTAGATAATTCTAATGTAGTAGGAAATTGTTACCCAAAATATTTTGTTACAGCTGAAACAAATGAAGATCAACATAAAGCTAATTATCTGGATTTAAATATAGAAATATCTAATGAAAAAATCTTAATAGGCATTGAAGATAAAAGGTATGAATTTAACTTTAAAATAATAAAACAGTTATTAACATTCAAATTTAAACTCAAAAATTTAATATTTTTACAATTTAACAGAATTTAATAAATTTGTAATAACAAAATTTCTTATATTAAAGCAACTAACAATTTGTTTAAAAACTTAAATACTAATGATTTTCCCAAAAAATTTGCAGTATCGAATCATTAATTAAAAAACAATTATATAAATTCTAACTCAATTTCAGTTTTACTCAATAGATGACGCTCCAATTGCTCCTTTGAAGACGTTGCATATGACCAAACAAGGTAGGCGTATTTAACAATTAACGCGGTAAAACTGAATTTAGTATTAGGAAGTACACTTTAAGCCTATAGGTTTTTACTTCTTTCTTTCGTTTGAAGGTGCTTTTTCAATTTCGTGAGTGTTCTTTTTATATGTCAAAGAATTTGATTTTATGGTCTTGTGTTTTCTACTTTGCTCAGATTTTTTTTTTTTTTTACTTATTGTTGTATGAATTCTGTATTACAATATGTGATATGTAAGATTTTAATTTAGTTGGTGATCTTTCTGCCTTCTTATATCGAAGAATTTGATTTTATAGTCTTGTGTTTTCTGGTTTGCTGTGATTTTTTTTTTTGACCTACTATTGTATAAGTTCTGAACTTTTCTTTTATCGCTCTAATTTTATCCCTAAAACCCCAATATTCTGGGATTTTCAGGTCCCGAGGGTATTGAAAGTCAGACCCCTCACAGAAACAAATCCCAGGTTTGAATCCTTGTCTGAGGGAAACCCTTTAGAAAGTCCTCATGCGGAATTCTTTATTACTTCTGATTCCTTGGCAGTAAATGTTTCAAGTTTACTAATAGTTATTCTAATGTTGTTCAGTTCATTTGTGTTTCAGTTGTAACAGCATTAGAGTTCTCTAAATACAATGTATATTTATTCTAAAGGTTAAATAAATTCCGTAGGGGAAGTTCATATATATTTATTTGTTTTTGGATTGATATTGGAATTCCAGATTGATAAAGAAGTATGATCCCTTATATGTTAGAATGCGCTCGTGTATCATTGGATGTTGCAATCCATAAGGCACATGTGAGTAAGTACAATTCAAGTGTCAGTCAAAGCAAGTAATACCGATAGTGTGTGAAGTGCGTGACCTTGCGACGGGACACAATGCAACCTGCACAAACATCAACAATCACTGGGAAGGACATTGTGAAGCGTGCTGAGGAGTGTCCTTTCACATCAATTAAAATGTATTCAACCATGAAGCAGCTCGTCTGTGTACAGGACAAGCATTTGATTTCAACAGAAGTTTCAATTTTGTTTATCACTATAAGCAACACATCAGTATCCTTGATGTTTATTAAGGAAGGGAAAAATTCTTCTTTGAGTTAAAGATTAATTATTTTTTTGCAGTGAATGAAAATACATTTTATGACTCTCTAGCATTTGATGATCATTTTCTGAAAAATTCTATTGGTTGGTAATTATTTTTTAAACTAGGTTTTCTTTCATATTTGAATTAATTAATGAAATTCTAATTATTTAACTAACTAGTTGGTACCCAGTGCTTTGCTGCGGCCGAAAAAGTCAATATTGAATGAAGTCAACAATAATTTGGAAATGTTTTGTCGAAAGATGATGAACGGTACGACGGTGCATAAAATACGAACAAACAATTTATTTTTTTGTATATTAGATTTGTATATTCTTTTAGAATCGTAAAGCTTGATGTTCTCTCAGAATGGAAATAAAAGAAACTACTTATTTTTTCTCGTGATTCGTTTCATATTCGTTCGGAATTCACAAATTTAATTTTAGAAAATGCGAATAAATTAGTTTCTTTTAAAATTGCAGTAATTGGAGTTGCATTCTTTTTGCAGCAAACCCTTCAATTCCTTTATTAAACTCCTCCCTTCACGAATACCGCAATCAAATATCGCTGACCTTCTCATTTCTGTGTGAAAAGTAGACATTGACCTTTGCGTTTTTGGCTATATCTTTCAAACTAATTAACCATACCGAACAATTAAATGTTCAGAAAGATTTCAATTGTCAAATGAAATTTTTAAAAAAAACGAAAGATTGAACGTTCAAAACCTCTTAAGCTATCAAGAGCGATGATAATTTTATTTGTTAATACTTTATATCGCCGATTATCCGGCCTAATTGGCAGAAAGGAAGGTCGGATAACAAAAAAACCCAGATCGGCCGGAGTTCTATGAGCTCATTTCTTTGCCCACCAATGACAGAAGACGAAGTTTTTATACCAAAACCCACTGCTATGATACGTATTTTCTCACTTTTTATTGAGTGTTAAGCTCTGCATTCATCTCAAGCCACGTAGAATATGAGCATGGTCGCCATCTAATGAATCATATAAGCCATTGGCGGTAACGTGAAAATAGAAGGCTCAGAACTAATAATTTATAAATGTTTACATACTAAATTGAGTATTTCAAGAATTTATTTTTTTAAACTTAAAGTATATAAAAGGTTCATATTTTTTATTATTATTGAATCATTTATAAAATCCCCGTGCACCACAAAGTATCATCACACGGGGCTTACTGAAGTAAGTATTCAACACATAACAAAAGAAAATAGGAAAATTTAACAGTTAAGAAGGATTAATATATAAGATTAAAATACAATAAGAAAATATAAGTTAAGAATAAAAAATTTAACAGCTGCCAATGATAAATTTACAAAAATTTTCAAGAGCCCTTCTGTCGGAAGAAAGTCGATGAAAATTTGGAGACCACTTTATATGAATGGCTTGGAGAGCCAGTCTTGGGTTCTGTGTTGTTCGTTTATACTTTTTCATCTATAAGTGTTTTTAGAAAAATTAAGTTGTAAATTTATGTTAAAAATACGTATGTACATATATTTCTACCCATAACTTCTTTGCATTTCAATATATTTTTTAGAGTTTTTCTCATTTCCTTCATCATTATATTCAATAACTTGTGTACAAAGAAAACACGATTGCTGCATTACAGTTTTGTGCAGAGTGTTAACAATTTTGGTTAAATTTCCTTAGAATTTACTACAAATTTTCTTATTTCTCAAAATATGGTCTATTTTCAAATATTTTTTTTTGTATTTATAGTGTTTATAATTGACAATGTATCTAAAAATCATAAATAGTTTTCTAAAACTCCAATTTTTAAAACAATTTCCTATGACAATAGGGGAATAACTTAAATATAGAAAGAATCCATTGAATCAAAAACACTTTCACGTATAAAAATATGTTCTATGATTTTTCTTGTAAAACGTTAGAAGAACAACGATTTAGTGTCAATAACCAAGTCAACCATCTGTTCAAAAAGTTCCGCTCTTATGAACAATCGATTTATTTTCTATCGATTTCTATCAACTTGAAACTCGGATAATGCGATATTGTTCGAATCGTTATAAAGTGCGCGAAAACAAAAAAAGGGACTTGCTAGGGGAAATTTTTTTTGCTCACTAGAAATTCTGCGATCCGGAAATAGCATTTGTACCTAGAGGCTTCTCTCTATTTTTTTTCCCTTGTTTTATGTCTTTCCCTGTTCCGGTTTTGGATGCTGAATAATGAATGAAAGTTGTTGTACTAGCAAATGAAAAGTACTCAGAAAACAATTCAGTGAATAAGCTTAGAATATTTTCTGGATTTTTCCAGTGAAGAAAAAAAATTGTTATCTGATGCAAAATAATATCGTCTGCTCGATATTTTGTTGCCGGCTTCTGAACACAATATGTTCGATTAGCCACTTTTATTTATTGTAAAGTCTGAAATTCTTGTTTCTTGCATCTTTGCAAACTTATGTTTCCGGTGACTAAACTTTTATTATTCACTTAATAATTTCAGCACATCTGTACAAAAAGAAATTATGTGTTTACAAAGAACTAGTAAAACAAAAACATATTTACAGTTGCCGATGGGTAAAATAATATGATTCATTATTTCCATTATAAGCTGTTTAATTAAAGTAGCTGTTGATGCATATTTTTTATGCACTAACTATGCAATTCATGCAGACATTTTAATTAGTTTTCTCGATTTATTTGCACAAACCTTAGTAAAGTACTTCCTCTTTTTCGTGATATTCATATTTCAACCGTTATACAAGAATGCAATGATAAATAAAATGAGATTTAATAGAATCAAATTATTTGAAGACGATAATACATGGCAAAGTTAACTGTGCTTGGTTCTATTTAAATAATTGTAGAACTTGACCACATCATGGTCTGTAAAAAGGGTCATCTTAAGTCTTGTAGGATACTTTTGTCTTAGAAATACGTGATTTTTATTCTTTTACAATAATGTCTGTGTTTTTAATAGCTGCATATAATTTAGGAAAATTATTTTTTTAATCACTTTTTTCTGGACACTTTAAAAATTAAAACATGCCAAATGTCTACATTAACAATGAAATCATATCTCAATGGCATAAATTGCATCATAAAAAATTTGCAATAAAAATAAGAGTTCCTTTTTACTAATATATTTATCACACTATGGAAGCTCCTCTTAAATGAAGATGAGAGCTACCGGCTTTTAGGTTTGTCCTTGCTGAGGGTAAGAAAATGGTGTGGGGTCGACTACCGATGACTATCAATAATGAGACTTTCTAACCATGAAAAGGGCTATATTACCTCGATCGGTAATGGCCCATAGGAATGTGTGGGGGGGGGGGAATGTGGGGAAAGTCAAGGACCAGAATTTATGTAAAATGCATTTATTAATATTTAAGGGAATGAAACTGAACTTAAGGGGACTAAACAAATATATAACACAAAAAAAGATACAGTGAGCGAGCTGTACGTCTTACAGTCTCAGCGTCGAACTCTCCTCTGCCCCAATGGCGGCGAAGCATCACGTGATTAATCCTGCGACATGGCCAACATGGAGCCATACAGGATGCGCTCCGAGTTGAGAGATTTTATGCAATTCCCACATCGGCCATCACGACCGGAAAGGTGACCTCGCCTTAAAGTATTCAATATTGATGTAAACATATTATAATACAGTAAATGTATTATAATACATTTATATTATAATACAGAAAGTACATTTTCTGAATTATAATACAGAAAATGTAATAAAATGCACAATTGAAATATTTACAAGATAAAAGCAAACAAAATAATCATACCAGCTATGAGAACATATGATTAACAATGCAATAGCTTGCCCTGGAAATTTCGAATAACAAACTAAAAATAAAAATAATATTGGTGTTCAACATATAAAAATATAATAACACAAATTAAGTAGAGAAAAATAAAAGACTTCTACCGTCCAAATACACACACTAAGAATAAAAATAGTTGTGTTCCGTTTTTCTTTTGAAAAACAGTTCAAGTAATATGTGCTATATTGATGGACCATAGTTTCCTACTTTCTGCACAGTTGCGTAAACAACATTCAGTTTTCTTCTTCATGTTCGTAATATGGAATTCTTTGTTTAACAGTTCCTGCGTTTTGCATTACTGCAAAATGGCCTAGTTCATGATGATGATGTTTCATGAAGCTGACCAGAATATCATCAGACACGACAAGTAAGTTGATTCTGTCTACGACCTTATATAAAATGTTGTTTTTGACTATGAAGTTCTCGTAAGGAACATTTTCAAGTAAAGCTTTTATGACTGCAGTTTACTCATCTGTCTGTTGAACTTTGGAGACTGATATAATCTTGAATGATCATGCAGCATGGGCTTCTGCGACACGAGTCATTTTTGAACCAGTTCGATGTTCTATTTCGTAGTCAAAATCCTGAAGGTGTAATGCCCTTTTTGAAATGTGGGAATTCATTTCCTTTTTATTTAACGTTCCAACGAATGCATTACAGTCAGTGATAATTTTAAAGTGTGATCCAAGGATGTAAATTCGAAATTTCTGAACAGCTTCTACAACGGCGAGTACTTCCAGTTCCTAATTGGTGTATTTTCTTTCGTCTTCAGACGTTTTCTAGGACATATGATACACTGGATGGAATTTGTTATCTTCTTTGGATTTTTGTAGTAGGACTGCCCCCAAGACATCAACTAACGCGTCTATATGAATTTCAATGGAACTGCCTTGATTAAAAATATTTAAAACGGGATTTTCAGAAAGTTACTGTTTTAAGCGTGAAAACGAAGTTTTTGCTTAGCTTGGAATAGAAAGGGACTGTCCTTACGAAGCAGATCACAAAGTGGTTTTGCTATAGAAGAGTATGAGGGGTTAAATTTCCTTAAATATCCAGTAAGACCTAGAAAACTGTGTACATCTTTTGCCTTTTTTAACTCAGGGTAATTAAGAACAGCTTTAGTTTTAGAGATTGAAAGGGGCAATTTTCCGTGTTCTATTACGTGACCCAAAAATTCAATCTGTCTGTTCAAAAATTGACGTCTTTTTTAAATTTATGTCTAGTCCATAATCGCGAACTACAGTTAGAACAGTAACCATATACTGGAGGATAATACCTTGTGCAATAAGATTACGAAAAACGGCATATATGTATCTCATAAAGACAGGAGGACATGAACTTAAACCGAATAGCATGTAACGAAACTGAAGCTGACCTGTATTTGTGACGAAACTAATGTAAAAACAATTTTTTACTTTCACCGGGACATGAAAAAATCCGTTGTGCAAATCGAGAGAACTAAAAAATTTTGCATTTTGAAAACGATATAAAATGTCATCAATTAATGGTAGTGAATAATGATCTTTAACTAATTTACGATTTAATTTTCTATAATCTATACAGACTCTATGTTATCTGTCTTTCTTACGAACTACGACAACTTGCCTAGCGTAAGGTGAAGAACATGGTTCTATAATTCCATTTTTTAACCATTCGTCTATCTGCGCATTTACTATACACTTTCGGCAAAGGGTAAACGTCGGGTAGTGTGGAATATTGGTTCATCGTCAGTAAGCGTTATATCAAGTTCGATATTTTTACGGTTTTATTTTTTTTAAGCTTATAGGCTAACAAAAGCTGCTCAACGTCATTGTGAGTTTGTTTAGAAATATGCGAACTTACATCAAATTTGGGAGTATCGGTGATAATGGTCGTTATAACACGGTCCATTTCAATAGGATCATCAGATTTAGAAATTTTGGAAAATATAACATCGTCAGGTTTAATTGTCAAATTTACCTGATTTATCACGTCGCAACCTATTATTAGATCATAAGTTGTAGCAATCGAAAGTACTTGAGTAATGAAAACAAACATGCATTACTCACCTCGCCTGTGATCGCTGTTTTTGCTCCGAAATGAAGTCATATCGAACGTATAAAATTGACATTAATGCAAGTTGTTATTAAAATTGATCATTCAGTCATCAACATAGAAAAGAGCCAATCTGAAAAACAACTAAACATTTAATAAGTTGAAATTATTTACAGAATTATATGCAGGAATTTTAGTATGCAATGGAGCTGTAACACACTCATCGATAAGTGAGCCGAAAAAGTTCCAATTTCGTTTTCAGGAATCGCTGGAGTTTAGTTGTCTCAGTAGCAGTAGAAGCGCTTTTCGTGTCATAAGTAGTACAATTATTAAGTACCACGGAAATGCAAACAGGAAAACTTAGTTTATAAATAATAATTTCAAATTCAAATGAACCTATTATTTCACTTCGGGAAAAACTGAATCCAGATAGTGTTTTCTTGTTATTTGTCAACGGCGACGATCCTAGTTTAATCCATGTAGAATGTTTGAGAAGCATCGAAAAACTAATCCGGAAATTGTATTGTTAAAAATAACAACTTCTTTATGCATATTCGACGGAGAATGCAATAAGCGTACAGTGTTGACATTATCGTGTGAGGTAGAACTGTCATTCCGAATGGTACGGTGACAATCGGAAGATTTATGTCCGAAAAGATTACAAGATTTAAAACCACGAGAACGATTCGGGCAAGATTTTGAGATATGTCCAAAATCGTTACAGTTAAAACAACGCATCTTACAGTTAATTGTATTACCAAGGTTCGATTTTGATTCTCTTTGTTGGACAGGGATTTTATGTACGGTACTACGTCTTAGGCCGTCATTAGCATATCTAGAATACAACGGCTTTGCATTATTTGTGTTCATTGCACTTACGATAGTTTCAAAAATTCGTAATTTTTCTTTAAATTCAGAATAACATTTGCACTGTAAAGAATAACTTTATCAGAAGGGGAACATTGTATTCCATTTATTGTGTATTGAAAAACAGACCATTCATCAATAAGGGTTTCAGACAGATTCGCAATTTCACGCATGGAAATAAAATACTATATAAATGTTTCATTCGAGAGCATTTTACGCTTTTCTAGTTGTTTATGTATTTGAATGGAAGTTACTGTATCAGAAAATTCATTCATTAATGCAGTTTTAAAAAAAGATTTATTTGCACCGGAAACCAACCTCTTTGCAAAAATTAATTTCTGTTGTTCTGTTGAGGGAAAAAGCAACAAATCTTCTTCAACATCACAAAAAAAACTTTTGATAGAATAGGTATTATTGCCTGTGAAGTTTCTACAACTGTTGCAGAGATCACGTAATAAAAAATAAAACTGAATGGTTTATTTCACTCATTGGCTGGTTATTTGAAGGATCATTTCGGAGTGTTTCACTTTTGGGGCCAGGCATTAATGTCTGACTGTGATTTACGTATGTTTTGTCTATAAAAAGGAAATTTATAAAAAGGAAGAAATATTATGATCATTTAATAATAATCTTTTGAGGAAACAGAAGTTTTTAAGGATTGGATTGATCATGTTGAGTGTGGAAATGGAAGGTTGATGTTTTGGGCTCCAATCACTAAGCATTCTTATAAAAATAATTTATTTTTGCGGTATTAAACACAACAGTATATATACATCTTACGAGCTGAGCCTCACCTCGTGCCGACGATCTGAAGAAAGAGAAGAGAATGTTGGTTGATTGATTGGATATTTATATCTGGTATTATTCTGATTTCCTTTACGATTAAGATGACGATGTACGAGAATAGTTTCTGCTTACGTCGCACTAGATCAGGACCACCTCATAGGTTACAATTATTCGTATTCACTACAAGTTCTTCCGTTTCTGATTTTTAAAAAAACTAATATCTAATGATTTCTGGTATTCCGTTAAATTGTTAAGTGCTTTAAAACTATTTTCCCATAAAGCATCTTTGTCACTCACAGCTACTTCTAAGTGTAATAAACTGGAAACGGAGATAAAATCAGATAAAGAGTAAGTTTTCAGTATTTTTTGTTTGTTTTTTTACATCTAAATTTTTAAATCTTTCAAAATTTCTTTGCTTTTCGGGAAGAATGATCAAAATTACAATAACCTGAAGCAGTATTTAGCAATTTTATTCAATTAGTTTTAGCATATTTAAAGGAGTTAGCGATTCATTGAATATCGCCTAGTTTTAAGACATTTTAATGAATTAAACCAGAACTATGACACATTCGATTGAGATTTAAATTTAATGGGAGAATGAAATGTAATAACGTATTAAAAATTGCAAGTCATCAAGAATTGAGTTTAATCAGAGGTGAAAAATTGCCCTTACCAGGTTGGGAGCAGTCGAACCGTTCACCACTAAATAATTCTCACTTTTCCAAATAATTCAATTTCTTCTTCAATTTAGAAATGTTGAAAAAGATGATGCTCCTTTTTTATAAATGTCATCAGGTTAGTAGCCCAAGAACAGGAAATAACTTAATCTTGAAAGTTCTCACTTTCCCCTTGAGGCATATGCATCTGTAGGAGGTGAAATGGGCTCGGAATAGAACCTGGGACGTTTCGGTTTGAAGGCTGATAACATAACCACAGGACAAAAACATGCTCATCTAATGTAGATGCTATCTTTCTTATTAAGATATCACCACACATCAAAACATGCACTAATGTTCTTTCATCAGTGCAGTAAATCATCCACAGTAAAATTCCAGTCATCAAATTTTGTAGTATCAATTTAGCTTCTTAAATTGTACTAATGTCTACAGAAGTTCAAAGATTAGGCGGTATTTGCTAGGGGTATTCACGAGCAAGGTCAAGCCTTAAAGATGTGGGAATGTGGGGAAAGGCAAGGACTAGCATTTATGTAAAATGTACTT
The DNA here is from genome assembly GCA_026543055.1 of Argiope trifasciata. NCBI lineage: Eukaryota > Metazoa > Arthropoda > Arachnida > Araneae > Araneidae > Argiope > Argiope trifasciata. The sequence continues at coordinate 1,308,118 of JAPMOQ010039177.1, forward strand.
ATATAAGGGGACAAAACAGAACTAAACAAACATTTAACACAAAAAGATAAGAGCATGAGCTGTACGTCTTACAGTTTCAGCGTCGAACTCTCGTCTGCCAAAATGGCGGTGAAGCATCACGTGATTAATCCTGCGACATGGCCCAACATGGTGCCAAACAGGATGTGCTCCGAGTTGAGAGATTTTAAGCAATTCACACACACACACACACACACACACACACACATATATATATAT
>JAPMOQ010039177.1:1313354-1337108 GCA_026543055.1 Argiope trifasciata
GAACTAAATGTGGTTGGATGGGCATTCTGTCCCACCCAATTCCTACAAACTTGGGGGCACGGCCCCGGGATCTGAATTTGAAATTTAAATAATTTCTTTTCCGGGCTAAACTTTTTAGTTTTCTTTTCTTAAAAGCAGCTTTTAGTATTTTATACGTTATAAACATTGATCGGACGAATGACCATCTCTCAACGAAAAAGAATTTTGATTTGTGTCATACTGACACAGTAAATTTTCCCATCCTAAGAATCGTTCATCATTGCGCTCCTACGAAGAAATTAAAAAACAAGTGAAGTCGTCTCAACGATCGTCAGAAAATTTCCCCGCCTCAGCAGATTTGGAAACGTGTCGTCCTTACATCCACTCCTCGAATTAAATCATCATTTGGCCTCTTCAAATATTTGCAGTGTTAGAATGCAAACTCTTACAGGACGTCGACCCCTGTATTGGGTATAAATTATCGTTTAATAATCTTCTGCAAAGGTCCGTATTCAAATCTATCGAAGAAAGTGTGTGTTAATTTCATCAGTTTTGTTTTGATTGTTCTCTTCGATGCCAGACAAGCGCCATAACATCTCTGAAAACTCCAAGATACTTCGCCGTCTGTAAAAATTTTAATACTATTTCATATTTGATAATCTGTAAGTTACTTTTCCTTTTTTTTTAGCATTTCAAGTTACTATATTTTATATTGGAAGATATATGTTAATCTGATATTTAATTTCTATCATCAAAAGTGCGTAATAATATTTCTTTTTTAAAGTAATCTAAATAGTGTTTTTCAAGTTGTTATATTTATGTATTTTATTTAAGTACAAACTGATTTATTATACTACAGATATTTCTTGTTCCGTAACTTTACGAACCGAAACTAAATCTCAGTAACCGTTCTGATAGAATTTAATATGACCTTGAGACGACGCGCCAAAGTAGTCTTAATATCAACCGCTCCTAAGCGATGAGTCATAACAAGTACTGAATGTATATTCCTTTTTATTTTTTCTTTTCGCGCTACGAAAAACTGTTCTGATTTATTTTCTTTTAAGAGTTATGACTCGGCATATCCCATCTTTTGATCGTACAAAGTGTGCACTTTTATTTTCAATCCTATGAACGCTATTTTTATGGTTTTCTTTTTTAAGATAATACGTCTTCAATATTTAACTCACATTTAATAGCAATTGTTTGCTGTATTTATTTTTTTTTTTATTAATTGTGCACATATACTTCAAATTAACAATTGAAATATTTAGAATTTAATTTTTTTTTTCATGCGAAGATTACATCTAAAAAAAAAAATAATAATAAATAAACGCATGAAGTTATTTTGAATATAAATATTTTTTCCATTGCTGAAAGTTACTCATGGTTTTGTAATAAAGTATTTTATTTACTATTCATTTTAATAGCATTTTATATTATGGAACTCCAATGGTACAAATACTTTTATATATTAATACTGAAGATAATTTATTTACTTTGTATATTGTTTAAATTCATACAGTATTTTTGATGTAATTTTGGGTTTTCTTACTTTACAGTATATTTATTGCCAAGCAGTATTTTGAAAGTTTTTAAGTGTTATTTTTTCAACCTTTAATTCAGTTGTGTAAAATATTTTGTGCATTTTAAGATCTGGTTTTAATTAATTGGTTTTAAATTACCCAAAGATAAATTTTTAATTTCAAGTTTAAAGCAAAACTAATTTAATTTGACTTTTATTTAAACACGCTAAAGTATAGAGGATTTTGAATAAATTTCAAAATTAATACAGTTCTTTGATTGGCACCAAGCCCCTTTTTTCTTTCAAAATGTCTTTCTTACTAAAAGGCAAAAAAGAAGATTTAATTGCTCTCGCGAATCAATTCGGCATAACTGTTGAAGCAGACTTGACGAAACCCAAAATTAAAGATTTGATTTTAAAAACCGATGATTTCGATGAGGAAGATGCCAAAGTGATGTTAGAGTGCATCATTGAGGACAGACATCTAGCGGAAACAGAAAAGCAAAACGAGCGATTGCGGAAAGAGGAACGTGAATTGCGGAAAGAGGAAGAAGAAAGAAACGAGCGATTGCGGAAAGAGGAACGTGAACACGAAATTGAAAAGCTGAAAATCCAAGCTCAAATAAATGTTGGTCATGAAAACTCCGCAGATATTTCAGTAACTAGTAAGACTTCGCAAGAGATGTTTCACCGATTCAACATGAAAGATGACATAAGTGTAAATTTAACTTTATTTGAGCATCATGCCAATTTAGCGTTATTACCGAAAACTCAATGGGTCCAGAAGCTACTAGGATTAATTCCTCTGGAAGTTGCTCATTTAATTGCTCGAGAACCTGAGGAAAAATCGAACGATTACGACCATGTGAAGAAACTGCTGTTACAGAGATTCAAGTTGTCCCCGGAGAAACTGCGACAATTATTTGTTTCACATCAAAAAGCTCCCGAGAAAACATGGCAAGATTTCTATCACGAATTGCAAACTTACTTTGATGGATGGGTAACAGGTCTGAAAATAGACACCTACGAAAAATTACGTGAACTTATCATTGCGGACCAGATGAAACGTAAGGCACCACAAGAGTTTCAGAATCACTTTCTTGATGAGTGGTCATCCACGACTTCAGCTACTGATTTGGCAGAAAAATTCGAGCGATATGACGATGTCAGGAGGACATTGAGACCAAAATCATCAGATCCATTCTTCAGAAGGGAAGAAGAAAATAGAGAAGCAAATAAATTTCTGAATCAGCCACGAAAACCAGCGAATTTCCAAGATAGAAATAACAAGTTCCAGAAGAGACCCTTAGAGCCAAACAGAGTCTCATACGTCAAGGTAAATAAACCAATTAGACCTGTGAATTGTTGTTACTGCCAGACACTAGGACATTATGGCGTAGAATGTCCACGACGATCCAAAAATACGAAAAATAATAAGTCCGAGAAGAGACCCTTGCAGCAAAATAGGAACGTATACGTCGAAGAAAATAAACGATGGAGATCTGTGAAATGTTGCTACTGCCAGAAACCCGGACATTATGGTGTAGATTGTCCACGACGACCAAAAACTACGAAAAATAGCAAGGCTTCAGCACTTTTTGTACAAACTTGCTCCGAAATTTCACGAGAGAAAATGAGAACAAGAAGATTAGCTCTAAGAAACAAAACTATCGACGCATTAATCGACACTGGTAGTTCAGTAACACTCCTTCGAGAAGATATCAGCGAACAAATCATCAAGCCTTCAGAACTTTTAAGAGAAAAGATTACAATATCTGGTTTGGGAAAGTCACAAGTGAAAACAAAAGGATCATTTCAGCAAGATATCGAATTAGATGGACAAAAATATTCTCTGACATGGCATGTGGTACCTACTTCATATTTAGATTTTCAGGCAGTTATTGGATCTGAAATTTTAGAACAAGCCTCACTTCACTTCACCAAAGAAGGCGTCGAATTTCGAAAAAGAGAAGATGTAAAAGTATATTCCATGCATGCGCAGCTATACGAGGCAAGACCACAAGACGAAATCGAAATAGAGCACATTTCTAATCCCGAAGTAAGAAAAGAATTATCAGAGCTAATTTCCAGTTTCAAGCCAGAAAAAACTGCAGCTACAGATGCATCCATTAGAATAGCTTTAAAGAACGACATTCCAGTCAACCAACCTGCAAGAAGACTCTCATTATCTGAGAAACAAGAAGTGAATAAACAAATCAACGAATGGCTAAAACAAGGAGGAAAAACAGAATTACATACGAACGCAAGTCAACATGGGCATGGAGCCATTTTACTGCAAGAAGGCGAGAATAGAAAACTATATCCGGTTAAATCTACTGCTACTGAAGACGCAAAAGCAAACTTTCAGAACATACAGGCCGAAAATAAGAAGAACTACGACAGAAAGCGCAAGAAAGCCCCAGTATATCAGAAAGGGAATTTGGTAAACATTCAACGAACTCAATTCGGAACTGGACTTAAGTTAAGACCTAGGTTTTTAGGACCATATAAAATTGTCAAAGTAAAACCGAGAGATCGGTATGATGTTGAGAAAGTAGGTGATCATGAAGGTCCTCATATTACCACATCATCTGCTGATATGATGAAATTTTATTCACCAGGCTGAATAAAACGCAATCAGCGCGATAGTTAATTAGCTATTTTATTGTGTTATATATTTCATTTTTATGTATATTTTAATATTCTAAGAATTTTAATTCAATGGTTATACACATTTTTTCATGCTCCGTGTATTATATTTTCATTTTGTAGTGAACTTTTAAATTTTTGCATTTATATTTTCAATGTTTTTTCCAGTGATGTAATAAGCAAATTATCACTGCTAATATTATGTACCTTTTTCTTAAGAATTGATATAGAGCAAATTTTAGATTTTTTGATTTTTGTAACAGTTTGGCCGAGTTTGATTTAATATCAGTCTTGAATGTCAGTATGTAAACAACGATGAGGTCATCGTTCTATCAGGATTGGCCGAGTTGTAGAGATTTGATCAGCGGCCATTGCTGTTAAATATTTAGTTTCAATTTGTTGCAATAGATGTCGCTACGAGTGTTACTGGATATGGCTGAACCAAAGTCCAAAACGCGTGACGTAAGAATTCGAGAAAAGGCGAACTGCGCATTCGCTCGCCAGACGTGGACCAGAGAGCGTCGCGTTCGCTCGCCGGACGGGGACTAGAGAGGATGTCATTTTGTTCCGAACATGTATCTTTAGAAAACGAAACGCCATGAAAACTCTTAGCGGCATCTATAAGTAATTCCTTTTTACTTTTTTTTTCTTTTCTCTATTGTAAATAGTCCAGTCGTAATTGTAAATTACGACTTTTTCTTTACTGTAAATAAATTTCTTTCATGTTCAAAAGCTTGCTTTTTCTTCATTCAGTGACCCTAGACACTGAACTAAATGTGGTTGGATGGGCATTCTGTCCCACCCAATTCCTACATATATATATATAATCAACCATAAAATAATTAAAAACCAACTTCCAGAATCATCAACAATTTAAACCGAAATTAAAATTTAATTCGGAATTAAACAACAAAAATAATAGTTAAATGAAATAAAACCTATTTATGAAACAAATCTAAATTGATAAAGTAAACGAAGTTAAAAAAATATTTTGGATTCGGACAAGTTAAAAATTTAAAAATTAAATTATATTCAAATAATAATAACTCATTGTTCTTAGTGAACGCTAATGCAGCCACTACTAAAATAGAAATGAATCTAAATAAATCAAAAATACAAGCCAAGCAAAAAGGAGCACAACATAATTAAAAAATTTCTATTTGTTGTAATTTTGATTGTTTTATTTCCTGTTGCTTGGCTGCTGGTATTATATATATATATATATATATATATATATATATATATATATATATATATATAGGTGATACTTTAGAATTTAATGGATGACACAGTGAAAGATTAATGATGAATAAATGGTGATGATTAACTGCTATTGTTTCTAGTGATATAATTGATGTTGTATAACATATATTATTGTCAGAAAGTTCATATAAAAATGAATAGATTTTTTAAGTAGAATGAATTATGCTATTCTTATTTTAACATTAAAAATATACATTATTTGGGAACCATCAACCTTAGTTACATAAAGTATTTAATTTTATCAATCCCTATTGATAAATTGGTTATCGCTAAAAGAGGCTAGTTATTTATAAAAATTTAAGATATTTAAACATTCATTTCATTACTAATTCTATAGAAGCCATAGAAAAACAAAAAACAGTACTGAACAAATTCCCAATATCAAAAAATTGTACATTGATTTCGAAAGAAAATTAAAACTATTCTATGAAAATTATTGAGATTCATAACAATGAATTTAAAGTTTATGGTACTCTTGTGAGTACAAAACATGCTGAAGGTGGCTAGTATAAAAAGGATCTATTTTGTATTCATGCTGAATTTCTAATCTACGCCTACAAATAAATGCGAGAGAAATGTATAAAATTTCTAATTTGCCTTCATTATAAAGGTGATTGCAAAATTATATCAGTAAATCGAAATTCTTAAACAGTGGTCTGTATTACATTGCTTAGCTATCAAAAATTAAATATTACATTCTTGTTGTAAAAAATTATTTTTGAGCATTAAAAATAAATTAATAATTTGGAAGGTCTAAAAGATTTGCTGTTCAATTTATGTACATAAATGTTCTTAAAAAAAACCTATTAGTAAATTTAATTTTTTAAAAGTCTCTGTGTATAATTCTTCATAATTAAATTGTTTATATTTGTAACGATTTTCTTTAGCTGGCACCTTCTAAATGCCACTTGATATCAAAATTTCAGTTTCCGACAATTTTAAAGTTTATTATTGTCATAATCAAAAGTTAATGAAAGCTTTACTGTTTCACACATAAACACACTCGTATATCTATTTGCAAGCACAAAGAATAATTGATAAAGAAATATATACTGTCTTATTAAAAATCAGTTGGGAGTATCTGTATGACTTTTATTTTTGCAGCTGACTTTGAGTTCAGTATCTCATTTTAGTCTTTATTTAAGATAACATTTAATTCTAATAATTCAAAAATGACTTTAATAAATATGAATATTCACCTTAATGTCTTATTATAATTTACTGTATTATTGCAAATTTTTTTCTTTACATTCATAGAATTAAGCTATCAAAAGTACATTTCATTTTTAAAAAAGGGGGATTAAGCGAGAATTCCTACTTAACAGGAAAATCTTTGTTAGTTATTGATTTTTCGGTACAGAAAAACAGCAGTAGATGGCAGCACCAGTCATTTATTTAAAAAATCTTAGTGAATTAACTAACTTTTCGCTCGCGATTGTTTGAAAAACTATACTTATCCTTTCGAAGACTATTATGGATTAATTTATGAAACATTATGTTCAATTCCGGTTTTTTTTCCTCCTAGTAGAATAGGAATAATTTTCAATTATCAGATAAATAAAATGAGCTATTGAATAAATAATCAAAATATCAAATAAGATAAAAATGATAACATTTCATAAATTATATATATGTGTGTGTGGTGTGTACACGATTATAAGAAACAATTAAACCCAAAACTGATTTAAAAGAGACAATTTTAGTCAAAAAAATTAGCAAAAATAATTGATTTTCCATTTCATTTCACGATAATAAAAAAGAAAATGTTCAAAAGTATTTAAAAATGTATACTGCATCTGTCAACAGCATTAAATTCTATAAAGTAATTATTTAATATGAAGTATTGAAAATTGTGTATACCTATTTTAAGAAGAATCCCTCAACGACTTAACGATATTTTATAATATTTAATTGTTGAAAAGGATTTGATGTATATATTAATTAGCTATTCTTTTTTACAAAATCATAGGATTTTGTATAGCAAAGGGGGAATTAATACAAATTTGTGCTAAAAGTATGGTGTGTATATTGTATTTTAAGATTCAAACAATACAATAAAATTTAATTTACAAAATATGTTAAACATTTACTGAAAATATCATTATAGCAATCCTTAATTTTTAAAGATAATTTTCAGAAGAAGATATCAGCATTTTTGAGCCCTCTAAATTCGAATAATACAGTTTATTATTGATGATTAAAATTTTTATCTGTTGTTTTTATTTTTAATTAATTTTTTAGCTTTTGCGTGCTTTCTGGAAAACAACCCGTTTTCTTAAGTTCCAAATTATATACATAGCTTTCTGTAACTTGCAGAGCATCTTAAGTACTTAAACAATTAAAACAAGACTCCAAGCGTTTTAGAATTCCATCGGTTTCGTTTATTCTCTTGACTTCACATCATCATTTACAAACCATTGGCAGATTCGAAAAAGGTTTACAGTGGATCATCAGCTATTATACAAAATAATATTAATAAAAAAACACTTATCAAAGTGAAAACTCGTTTGCTTTTACTTTGAATAATATTTCAACAGAAATAAAATTTGTAGCAGTATAAAATGTCTGAAAAGGAATCTGTATCTGTTAACAGATTATGATATTTATCGAATACATTCTATTCACAGCAAGCAAATATTAGACGCAATATAGTCTATTCTAAACAATGAGCCCTACAACCAAACTTAACTAAAAGAAGCGTACGTGCATGCATAAAGAAGAGCGAAAACCATTTTCACGAACTATTCTTTATCCCTTCAGAACTTCGGCCATATAAATAACAAAGGATTATTGATTCCCCTTGATCCTCCTATGAGACCAAATAAACAAGATAAATAGCAGTTTCATCTAATTGGATATTTACGAAAGGCGAGCGTCTGAGTTTTATTACTGTTAGCAGAAAGATTCCATTTAATATACATAATTTAGTGGAGGAGACGAGATTAGTCTTGATTTTGAGGTACAGTATTAAATAAATTTTATATTAAGAAGATTATGTTTTTTTTTATTTGTTTCAAAGGAAAATAAATGTTATTTATGACATATTTTTAATAAGGATTAAATTTGTGCAAAACGTAAACTGCTTTTTATGCATAAAAATCAGTTTGTCATTTACTGTAAAACCCTGAGCCAGAGTTCTAATTTAATCAAAGAAAACGTATTTGCTTGATATTAATTAGATTAAAATAAACTAGAAATATTTAAACTTACTTATTCATTTAAACTAAAAAACTCAAATATTAATCTTAATAGCATAAATCTCTTTTACAATAAAAAATATTTTATAAAAAAATTGCAGAGTAAAATTAAATTTATATTAAAAAATGAGTGTTTGTATGTATGTCTCATATGTTTTCCTAAACCGTTTATCCAATTGCGATGAAAGTTGGTCAGCTTATTATTTACGCCTACGGGATGAATATAGGGAGAGTGCAAATATCTAAAAAATGTTTTAAAACATTCGAATCTTAACCGCATTTATTTACCAAGTATCAGTCTCCAAATAACTCGCCGAGGTGACAATAGATTCAGTAGAAATGCTAAATCTAAGTGAAAGGTTAATATTTTGTAGCTATAGTACGCAAATGTCATACAAGTCATTCTCAGAGCTAACAACTTTTTACAGATTATGCGAGAAAGTTTTAGGGAGAACAGCTCAGGGGTTTTTTTTTATTTTAATTAAATTTTATCGTTTTTCGCAGTAAATACCAAAAATATTGTAGCACAAATAATTTCGCAACATCTTAATTTACAAAAATTAACGATTATGGCATTAATTATTTTATGGTATAAATATATTTTCTATGTTAAATGAATTTTAAAATATTTTAATCACATTTTCTAAAATTAAACTTGAGGATTCTGAATGAATATTAAACGAATCATAAGATAGTTTCTTTCATTACCATTCTGAAGGAACACCAGGTTTTACCATTCTAAAAGAATACACAAATCTAATACATAAAAATGAATATTTGTTCGTTCGAATTTTATTTACTGTCGTGTTGTTCATCCCATTTCGATAAAACATTGCCAAATGATTGATTGATTGCACTCAATATTAATTTTTTCGGTGGCAGCAACGCGCCGGGTACCAGATAGTTAATATATATTCTCCACTTCAAAAATTAAAAAAAAATTCATCCCTTATTCGATATTGTGCAATTACTAAGCTTTACATAGTCATTTAAATGCAGTTTTCTATCAATGTCTCAAAAATACTTGGTATATATATAAACGGTCCCTCAAAAATATGAAATTTCCAAGCTGTTTTTTGTAACTTCTATAATAAAGGCTTGTTGAAATCATTCTTTTCAAATTTTTTTTGTAAGTTTTTATCCTTTCAAAACTTGGCGAAAACAAACAAAATGAAAGTCTTCGGTTCGCCGCAAGGGCTGAATAAACAAGATAAATAGGATTTCCTCTTTAATCCGAGCGCAACGTTCGGCACTTCATTATTTTTAACCGAAAGACCCAAAGTAGGATCTTGTTTAATGTCCATAATTTAGAAAGGAAAGTGAAACTTAAATGAGATTTAGGATTTAAAGGTACATTAAGGCCTTATTTTCTGGCATTATTTTTTGAAGTTTATAATAAACTAGCTGGTTCCCGGCGCGTTGCTGCCACCGAAAAAAAATTATATTAAGTGCAATCAATCAATCATTTGGCAATGTTTTATCGAAATGGGATGAACTGTACCACAGCATATAATATACGAACAAACAAATATTCGTTTTTATATATTAGGTTTGAGTATACTTTCAGAATTGTAATGTTTGATGTTCTTTCAGAATGGTAATGAAAGAAACTATTTATTTTATCTCGTGATTCGTTTAATATTCGTGCGGAATTCTCAAGTTTAATTTTAGAACAGGTGATTAAAATAGTTTCTTTTAAAATTAATTAAACATAGAAAACATATTTATACCATGAAATCATTAATATAGTTGAAAAGACAATTTTTTGAAAATTAAGATGGTGCCAAATTATTTCTACTATATTATTTTCGGAAGTTGTTCCAAAAAAAGCTAACATTTTATCAAATTTTTGGTTACAATTTCAAACCTATAGGATTGGTTCCCTTAAAATTGATTAATCATAGAAAATATATTTACACCATAAAACCGACAATGTAATTGAAAAGATAATTTTTGAAAATGAAGATGGTGGAAAATGATTTGTACTATAATTTTTTTGGTGGTTCCTGTGAAAAACGCTAAAATTTAATTACAATTTTAAAAAACCCAGGGTTGGTCTTCCCTAAATTTTCTCGCATAATTTATAATACTGTTGTTACCTCTGAGAATAACTGGCATGACATTTGCGTACTATAGTTGCAAAATATTAACCTATAATTTAGATTTAGCATTTCTACAGAATCTCTTGTCTCATCGGAGAGTTATTTGGAGATGAATCTTTGGTTAATAGATGAGATTGAGGTTCGAATTTATTTTTAAGTTAAGATAATTGGACTCTCCCTCTAACCATCCCGTAGGTGTAAGCAATAAACTGACGAAGTTTCATCGCAATCGGAAGAACGGTTGACGAAGGCTTACAGGGAAACATGCATTTTCATTTATATAGATTTAAAAGACAGTTTTATATTTCGATAATATTTCTACTTCTGTCGATTTTCAGGCTAAAGAATGTGCGCATGGTTGATCCTTTGACTGATTTGATTCCAAATTTAATGCGTATATGCAACTCAGATGTTAATCCTGAATACTAAATATGATAACCTAACCTTTGTTTTGTGATTATTATGTTAATTCATGTTCGAACAGCTGAATAAATATACCACCTCTGAATAATTTCGCACCAAATCTGATAGAAATCTCCAAATTTGATGTTAAATCCATGTACTGTATTAGGTTTACCCTCTTCATTTGAGCAGATTTCAAAACTGCGAGAGAGTCTTAAAATCTTAATGTTGATTTGAAACTGAAACTAAATGAAACTCTAGTTAATATTGCTAAACTATTCGTTTTAGTAATATTAACTAGACGTTAATATTACTAAGCTGAATTAAATGAATTCGGTTTCAAACAAGATAAGATCTTCTCATTTATAAAATAGCATCACTCTATTTAGCTGACTGCTTCTAGCTTGGTCCTGTCGATACTGCTAAGTTCAGTGGTGGCGGTGTGATCGACTGTATGCAAGAAGAAGAAGATGCTTCTAGCTTGGCTCGCTGATGATAAAATACTCATTATAAACATTAAAACATTGTACATGTGAAATCTTTCATAATATCATTTCTTAAATGAAACATTGACTTTGTTACAGATGTTAAACACATGAATTTGAATAAAATGATAGTATATTTTATGAATTTGTAAATTTTAAATTACATAAAAATTAAATATATATAAGAAAATTAATATGATTAAATTATCCTTAAACATTATACAGACCAATGCTTTGCCGAAAAAGAGAACAAATTTAAAATTAAGAATTAGATTTGAGAAATAAATAATAGTGTTGTAATAAATACGATGTTGCTGACGTATTTATTTCTACTTTTCGGTGTTGATATATTTTCAATCCTTTATTAATGAAAACAGAATGAAATCATTTTTTCCATATATGCAGAAAATTACGCATTACTCTTCTCTCCTAAGCCCGAGAGCCTTTGTAAGACCTTCGTCGAATGAGTCGGTTTGAGGCGAAACCAGATTAGTTAATGAAAATGGACTTAACATTCTCTCCGGGTCAGAAATAATTGCTCTTAATATACAATCGAATATAAGAAAAAGAAACAGGCACAGGTCAAAATCTAATACTACAATTTTGCCATTTCTTTCTGTATATAAGTCTTCCCATAGGAATTTTTATCTTTTTTCCGTAAAAGATATAAATTACTATACTGGCTACTTGCCGGGACGTCGGCGCAGCCAGTGGGGGCGTGGGGCCAATGTGACCGGAGGTTGGTGGGTTCTAATTAAGATAAGCCTTCTTGTGTAACAATAATTTATTATTTAAACATATAAGGTTACGTTACACACAGACACAAACAGAGAGTGGACAAAAAACACGTCAACACATAACGATAACAGAGGCTTAACTGACAGTCTCTCTAAGCACTCGCCAGAGGGCGGCGTGTAATGAGTGAATCATAGTGTAGGGGGAAAAAGAGAGTGCTACGCTATAGGATTTTTGGGGGTTTGTTTATTTTATAAATCTACAAACAAATTATTTACAATATACGAAAAAATCTCGATTTTCTTAGACAAATCGGGAATTATGAAAATGAATGAACTCTAATTTAAACCTTCTATAATTTAAAAATATTTTTGGTTTGTATCAAAAAATATTTTTCTTACAATTGGGTAATATTAAGATTAATCTAATTTTTTTTAATTTTCCATTTGAAAAAGAAACCACTATTTTTTCCCTTAATTTTCCACTAGAATTAGAAAATGATGCTTCTAATTTAAAAAGGAGTGTAATAAAAAGTAACACGTTCATATCTAAATCCAACCGTGTAACTGTAACTGTTTTCCTCTGCCCTCTATCGGCCGCAGCCATAAACAATCAGTCGTTGTCTTGGAGGCGACCGTAAAGCATGATGCAGTCCCCGAGTATTATTTCAATGCATACATGTTGAATGTTATTGTCCCAAATAGTTTTGTCACCTTGTAAATCATATCCTTTAATGCCATCAATGTATTTTTAACTAAATTGGCAGGATTTATCGATTTTAAGAGTCTACCTTGACAGAATTAAGATTTTGACGCAATTTCGGTCACAATCGTTACTAATTTTTTACCACATAAAATTTAAAAAACATTTAGAGTAATGAATAGTTCTTTTATAAACTAAATACAGAAAAAAATGCAGTCATTTTCTTTTTCAAAAAATATTTCGTTCTCAGAAAAACAGCATATCGTTCCTTTCTATATCCAAAGACAAACACCTTTCGACGATTCTATCTCACTAAGGGATCAGACGTGGAACTTGAAATTCTTTGTTATGCTTTTACCTTGATTTCTGCCTTCTTAGATGCGTTTTAGTAGAATTCTTTCCACGTTTATGCGAATATCGTTTCGTTTCTGACCGTATTATTTTAATTCAGCTCGCAAGTAATCTCAGTTCATTTTATTGTTCAGTGTAATCATCTCGTTTACCATTATTTAATGGGATATATGGAGATCTCAGAGTGAAGGAAAAACCTGAAGATTTTAATAATGATCCAAGCACAGTACTGATGGTACCTGGTAATCTGAAAACCCTGAAGGATAGGATGTCGAAGATGGACAGTTTCATTCCAACTGTTTGAGAGGGTGCAGGTGGGGAGAAAGACAACTATTCACTACCCCGAAAGGAATAATAGTTTGACGGATCGGTCAGTATAAGGTTGGACAATACTAATTCAGCAGTCGACCCCAATAAATCCTGTCGATACTGTTACGTTCAGTGGTGGCAGAGTCGTCGGCTGCATACAAGAAGTGTAATTATCTCCCCCTTTCATCATTCCTCTCACCCCTATTTTGCCGATTTAAACTCATCCTAACGCATGCGCAAAATCTCGGATAACTTTAGAATCCGTTGGCAAACAATACTTTTATTACATAATGCCCTTAATCACAAGCTGAATATAAAAATATCTTGAATAACAAAAAAACTAAAATATCAACACAATGATAAATATTTCATTGTGATTTGGCACGTAATTAACAAAATCTCACAAAAAAAGTTTCAGACATAAAAATAATTATTTTAATAACTGCGCATTTATTTGCTAATTTTCATCTAGAAATATGACTTGAATTTTCATAAGAATTGGAGAGTGAAAATCCTTCTTATTTAAGTCATTTATTTCCCCCGAGTGAATTAATTAACCACTTCGCATACAGTGACGTGTCTGAGACGCGCATCAAATGATTGAATTTTTAATCTGCAATTAAGTACTGAATCATTTTAAATGAAAAAAGTCGCTTGAAACGTATTAGTATTAAAGGAATTAAAATAATAGTAAATATTCCAATGAGGAAGTTATTAAATCCGTCATTTAATTGGGAAGCTAAGTAAATTCGTACGTCAAGTGGTTAAAATATATACCAAATCTTCTCTAAATTGCCTCAGAAGAGACATAACCCTTCTTAAATTTGGTAGAGATTTGCTGAAATGGCACACACATTAGTATCAATATCAGAACCTTTAAGCAAACATATAATCGAGACCTTTCATAAATGCTCGGAAGTCGTTGATTACACAGCAAGCGACTTCATAGGACTAGAAATTTTCCAGGCTATTATCAAACTTTTCCAGCCTGGTGCACTCACAAAGAACGTTGACAGTCATTCTTTTTCAGTTTTGCTTCGACTCTTTCCCATCCAACGCATGCGCAAAGAAGCTTTGGTTCCCCTCTACGACTGAGTAAACAAGATACAATTTTCTTTTATGAACTCTCTTAATCCAGATACAGGTTGGCAACTTTGTTATTGTTAAATGAAAAGTTCCAAAGGATTATTCCTCTAAATCGTGAGTAATAGAGACTTTAATGAAACTTTGGCTTCGTATATATTATAAATATTGATTCTTCAAAGTTTATAAAAGTAAAAATTGTGCATCAATATGAAAGAGCACCTTAAAAAACATTTATTGGCTAGCAATCTGTGGATTAAGGAAATAATACATCTAGGAAAAAATAAATTTGCTTTTCTAAATGCAGATTTTATCATTCTTACAGTGATTTTTAAAGGTGGATACTTATTCAAGAATAAACCCTAAAAGTTGGGAGATTAAGAAGTAAAAGATAAATGATAATATTTTCTGAACACAAATTCAATAGTTTTATTTTTCTTAAATGAAAATACCGTATAAACGAAAGGAAAAAGTACTTTACTTTAAAAATATCGATATGCTTACAAAGAAATACAGATTTATGGTTAGAATGATATTTCTCACTCTCAAAAAAAAAGTAAAATATAAAATCGTCAATTTATTTTTAAGGACTATCGTCATTTTTTAACAACTGTATTCTTAAAAAATATTCGTTGAATCAATATCGAATATACCAGATTTAAATTTCTCATTATTCAAAGCTCTTCTAGGATAAATTTGTCTGTGTGGTGGAATGTAGATTATTATGATCTGTGCAGGAAGCAACAGGACTTGCGTTTTCAGGGACATTTCTCTAATAACCACATTCACACACGAACAAACACAAAGACAAGAGATAACAAAACATTCACTCGCACAGCTTAACAGTACTGTGTCACATCTCAGTTTGAGTACACTCTCAATGCCCAATGCATTATGGGATGGCCTATCAGGCACCACCATCTAGTATCCAAAAGAGAAGAGTTATATAACTGCTACACCTTCTTCTTGTATACAGCCGACCACCCCACCACCACTGAACGTAACAGTATCTACAGGATTTGTTATGGTCGACTGCTGAATAAATATTGTCCAACCTTACATGGACCGATCATTTAAACTAACATTCTTTTCTGGGCAGTCAATAGCTATCTTTCTCCCCATCCGCACACTCTCAAACAGTTGGAATGAAACTGTCCATCTTCGACATCCTATCCTTCAAGGTTTGGAGATGACCTGGTACCATCAGTTCTGTACTTACATCATTCTTTACAATCTTCAGGCTTTTCCTTCATTCTGAGATCTCCATACATTCCATTAAATAGTGGTAAACCGTACCCATTTCTTCACAAATGCATTTATTTTCCTGCGTTCTTCCAAATCTTTGGAAATAGGCAGGAAATCTGCCATGACCAGATATTATTTGGATTGCCAGTGGATGGTATCTTCTTATTTTAATCTCCGGAATAAGAATAAGGTCGAAAGTGACTCTTCCTTTTTTTGGACATATACCATTGTAACTGCAACACCGGTATGTTGCTTCATGGATTATCTGCTCTTCGTAAATTATTATGTCACATAAAAATCAGACCCGGAGCTCGTGAGCGCCAAAAAAGGTTCCAAGGAAATTTACAATTTAGAATTGCTCTTCTTTCAAATTTTGACAATTCTGTATCTCATTTTATCACTTCATTTCAGACTACATTTTTTTTCAATCTTAAAGCAGATATCTTTCTACAGTTTGAACCAAATTAGATTTCTCTTACTATGCTGTGCGTAAACTATTCACAAATTTACATTTATGAGCGTTTTCATATTTTGATATTTTAAGTATACGTGACCGAAAAGGCGCCAAAATTTTAATTCTCTGAGGGTAGACTCTTAAAATCAATAAATCATGCCAATTAAGTTAAAATACATTGAATGACATTAAAGGACATGACTTACACGGGAACAAAACTGTTTATGACAATAACATTCAACATGTATGCATTAAAATGATACTCGGGGACAACATCATGCTTTACGCTCGCTTCCAAGACAAGGACTGATGGTTCAGGGCAGCGGCCGACAGAGGGACGAGGATAACAGGTACGGTTACACACATAGATATTTTAATCATAAAAGACTTTTTTTAAAAAAAAATTAGAAATTGCATTCAATTTTCAGTTATTAATCCTTAAATTTTGCAGAACTATCACAATGAATTTAAAGATATTAAATAGCTGTTTTGGATATCTATATCAATTCTTGGGGAAATAAAAGAACTTTCTTTAAAAAAAATTAAAGTCCTGATGTCTTTGATATGAAAGTAGTTCTAAACAATATTTTTACGAAATGATTCTAAATTTTTTATGCTGATATTTGTTTTGTTTAAAAAAATCTAAGAGTTGAAATGAAATGTAATAAACTTTTATCATTTAATTACAGATATGAATCCGGTGAAATCAAACTGAAAAAAAAATGGATTTAAAAATTTTATTAAGAAGGCATTGTAATAAATTAAACTTATATAAAATCAGTAATTTTCGCAACAAAATTATAGTCAAGTTTCAAAAAGTTAAATTTAATAAATCAAAGTCAGGTGTCAGTAATCTACCAGATGTTTGTTCATTATCAGGGCCCTCGCTTAATTTAGCAAAAATATGAAACAATGAAGACAATTTCACTTTTTTTATCCAATCAAGTTTTTAGCCATTGTAAAAAATTATTCATAAATTTTTTTTTCTATAAATTCTCATTAACATACGGAAATTATTGCAAATATTTTTAATGGAATATAATTTTTAAGAAACATCATGAAACTTATAAAATTCTTAAAAAGAGAAATTGAATTAAAAAAAGACTTAAAATCTATACGATTATTTTAATCACTAAATTTTAACTCTACTGTGAAAGTAATTTCAAATGTTCACTTGTTTGAATCACAATATCATGGTTAAAATCCTCAGTATTTATTAATTGCTGTTTCGATCATTAAATTCGTCAGTGGAATACAAACGGGTTTTCAAAATTATTTTATTTGGAGCATTCTATCAATAGGTCTACAATTTCTTTTTCATAACAAAATAATATGTCTTTCTCTTAAATTATAGTGTTTTAAACATGTGAAAATTAAAAATAAGCAATAATTTTTATGTACTAAATCTAGCTGCATCCAATTTTACGTGCATTCAAGCAGTTATATCATAACTGCACGCTACCGAACATGCTCTTCGAGCTATCAAAAGTCGTCACATTCACTTGAAGCAACAACACAATCACACTCGCCATAACACATGGCACTATAATTGTTCGTCTCTCAACAGACTCACTGATGGGGAAGTATTGTAGTGGTATCTTAATAAGCCAGTAACAGCCACTAAACACGGATGATAACTTTTGTATAGGGGATATGTTACGCGGCTGCAAATCGGTAGGTCACGAGTTCGATCCTTGGTGGAATTCAAACTCCGCATTGGCACAATTCCAGTCAATATTATCGCCACACATCTATAATGAATAAATTTTTCATGCCATCAGCTGCTTCTTGCACTTTTAAAATCTATTAGGCCATTTTAAAATCTTTATATAGTTATGTTCTACTTTTAACTTTATAAAATATCAATTGACTATAATAAAAATGACTTGTGAGCCTAATAAATTTAAAAAAACAAATTCATACTCTGTTACGATAGATGGCTTCACTGCAGACATGCTTTAATTTGAAATGAATTTGTTTTGGTACGTATTTGTTTTTTTTAATTTAATAGATTTAACTTAAATGATAAAATGAGATTAAAAGAAAATAGAAAAGGACTAAGAATAACTCTTCAATTGTTTGACTTTAATTATTTTATTAATAAAACTTTTCTGCATATAAAAGTCATTCAAATATACAAATTTTCACAATGAAAATTGTCCCAAAATAAATCTGTGTGCGTTTATTGACAATCTGGACAAAAATAATCAACTTGAGTTACTGATTACTTAGCTTTAGTTTTATCGAAAATACACCAGATTCATTAAAGCCAAATTCTTTAGAAAAGAGTTTTAAAAAAAGACTTCTTGTGGTGGTTTTAGCAAAAACTGCCAAGGAGATGTTTTCCAAAGTGGTATATTAATAAAATCCTTCTCAGTAGATTTAATTTATAGCTCAAAATTAAATAAGAAGCAGGATTTAAAAATATTAAAAATATTGAAATCTGAAATTACATAAAAAAAGTGCATAAAAACAGAGCATAATTATTTTCTAGTTGTTACATTTCTCAAAAATTTTACAACAAAAAATAAATAATCCACAAAATAAAAGATGGACCATACAATACTAATGTTAAAAGAAAAGACATAAAAATGTTCACTATCTTTGGACAAATCTCTTCTGTATTCTTGTCAAGTAGAATATAAAATTGTAATACAATCTAAGTAAAAAAAAAAAGTTATGCATGTATGCCTTACAAACACAATCGGTAAAAAAATGCTTATCAACATTTATTGTCTTAAAATTAAAAAGTATTAAGGGGTGAATGTTCGTTCTGGTTCTAAAGTGATAGGATTTCCATTAGATATATAAAACAAACTTATGCCAGAAAGAGTATAGATCCAATCGATCATTTGAAAGAAAAATGCAATAAATATTTATACTTCATTTCCTCTTTATGGCATTTCCGTGAAGATTTCTCACTCTTGTAGCAGAGATAATTTTTTCAGAGAAAATAAAACAATCATTACAAGATTTAACCAAGTATGCCAACAAATAGAAATATCCAAACCAGACCTATGTACCCACAAGAATCGCAATGCAACTCAGGGTTGCCTGGGATTTCTTTGCCTAGCGTTGGATGATTGAGCAGGTGTCTGGTCTCCGACTTCAATGGCTCGAGTCCTCGTCATGATGAATGGTTTCTTCACGTAGCATATGCAGCAGGATGGGAAACGGAAGGCGTCCGTGTACGTCTTCTTCTTGTTGGGATGCAGAGCGAGAAGTCTTTTGTACGCGAATTTCTGACGACATCTGGACGTGACATCCCATGGAAGGGCTCCGTCCAAGAAACGACAAGGCTGCTCATCATTCCTGAACAGACAATAATGTGCATTTAAATAACATTTTATAAATATGCATTGTGTAAATATTAAAATATTTGTACTTTTCCGTTAGCCGGGCGTAACGAAAAATTGCCAAATAATGTAGAATTCCGCCAAGTTTTAACAACGCTTCATTCGCTTCGTTTGGTGACATGGCTCGCATTTGGTTTGCATTGGCGACATTTGCTCTCGGATAACGAAAAAGACCAAAATCTATATTAATATTATACATGTGAGTTTGGATAGATGGATGCATGTTTGTTACTCCATCAAGCCAGAACGGAATGGGATGAAATTTAGCACAGAGCTAGATTAGAGTCGGGAAGAGAACATTGGCTACTTTTTATTCCGGTTCATGGAGTGGTTCCTCTTTTTATTCACTGAAAACTAACTTTCGCGCCAAAACGCCGAGATCAAGGCTCCATTTTTTTTCCCCCAACTGTGATCAGGTTAAGTTTAGCATGTTTTCAACCATTATTTCAAACAATTTTGTTTATTTTCATTGTGTTTGATGTATTTAAAATCAAACGTTGTTATTGAAACGATCTTTCGGATTCCTTCCGAAATACTTTCAAATTAAAAGAAAACAAAAAAAAATTCTCATCTGCATTCCGTTACCCCAACTCAGGTAGGAAAGTCGGACATGTGCGTTACGCCAACTGAATGTTCACTCGTGACTGTTGAAAACTGTGTTTTCATTTAAATGAAAAGTTTAAGAATTGTGTGTATTTTACTGTTGTATCTATCGCAATCTCGGTTGATAAGTAAAATGACTCGATTTTAAAGAAACGCGGACTTGATTTGCTGTTTTGTTTTTATTTCAGGTATACAATGTGAATAAATTGTTTTTAGGTTAGTTGTGTGTTTTTATTATTAAGTTGTATTTATGTTAATTATATATTTTTTGTATATGCTTCTACTTTTAAATAGATTGTTGTTAGGTTAGGTCACATTTTTTTGTGATAATTTTAGAAATACCCAGAAAGCTCAAATCTAATCTTTCGAAGAGAAGTAATAAAGTTCTGGCTATGAAAATAGCTAGAAGATCTGTTTGCAATTTTAGTAAGCACTTGCGGGCTATCAAACCCCATCCAGCTGTGGGACAAACATAAAGATGCTTCGTCAAAAGATATGACCCGTCATAATGACTGAGCCATTCGGCATTTATCAATTCATTATT
This sequence comes from Argiope trifasciata, assembly GCA_026543055.1. Classification (NCBI taxonomy): domain Eukaryota; kingdom Metazoa; phylum Arthropoda; class Arachnida; order Araneae; family Araneidae; genus Argiope; species Argiope trifasciata. Next base: position 1,334,339 of record JAPMOQ010039177.1, read on the forward strand.
AGAACGTTGGCTATCTTAAACATTTTATATTCATGTCAAATGCATTGTAATCATTAGTTTTAACAGCTTTTAAGCTTTCAATACACTTGCATTTTAGCTAGAATATTTATGTTAGTTGTTGCTTGCTTGGTGATGTTAGCTGTTTCCTATCGCTAAATATTTATTCCTCCAGCTGTACCAAATTTCATTTCATAGTTTTTTATTCAAGTTTAATTAATTTCAAAATAAGATTTCACTTAATATCACAAATATGCATTAAAAATAGAAATGGGTCAAATAATTTAAATCTTATATAGTGGATATATAGCTTCATAATACTATAATATTAATTTTCATGCAACTTATACGATGCATGATGCATTTGTTGTTTAATTTACAACAATAAATATATATTAATTTATATGTATGCGTATGTAGCATATTTTTTTGCAGTTTTACATAATCAAAAATTCTTTGCAATACATGAATTTGGAAAGAAATTTCGCAGCATTAAGCCTTTTTGAACAGCAACTGAAATTCATCTCCAACAATGCCGTCCGATTTCTGATGAAGTATCTATCGAAGGTGTATTGCATGAAAATATTCTTTATATCCTACTAGCTGGTACCCAGAGCTTTGCTATAGCAGAAATAAAATTAAGTGAAACCAATCAATCATTCGGCAATGTTTTGTCGAAATAGGATGAACGGTACGACAGAACATAAATAGGAACAAATATCCTTTCTTATATATTAGATTGGTGTATTTCTTTTCGAATTGTAAAACTCGGTGTTCTTTCAGAATGGTAATGAAAGAAACTGTTTATTGTATCTCGTGATTGGTTTCATATTCTTTCGGAATTATAAAGTTTAATTTTAGAAAATGTGAAATTTTTTCTCTCAAAATTCATCCAACATACAAAATATATTTATACCATAAAATCGTTAATATAGTTTAAAAGATGATTTTTTAAAAATTAAGATAGAGCAAAATTATTTGTACTGCAATATTTTTGGAGGTTACAGCGAACACTGACATATAATTATAATTTAAAATCCCCACGATTGGTTTCTCATATTCTGTAATAAAGTTGTTACCTCTGAGAATGACTTACATGAAATTTACGTGCTACATCTACAAAATATGAACCTTTCACTTGGATTTAGCATTTCTGCTGAATCTATCATGTCTCCTCGGCGAATTATTTAGAGATGAATCCTTGGTAAATAGATGCGGTTGAGAATCGATTTTTTTTTAACTTTAAATAATCGTACTATCCCTGTAACCATCCCGTATGTGTAAGCAATAAGCAGAAAAAGTTTTATCGAAATCGGATGAACGGCTTAGGAAGGCGTAAGAGACATACAAACATCCATTTTTATTTATATAGATCAAGATTTCGTTGTTTGAAATTTGATGCTACTTCAACAATAAATATTTTTTTTCACAAAATCTTTTAATTTCACCTGCAAACAAAGTATGCAGATATTTTTATGAACCCTGATGTATTAAAATAATTAACGTATTCAAACGTTCTCCCACTGGTGTGGTGTGGAAGTTTAGAGAGGGGAGTGCCAATTCAGGTGTCGTCTCATCACCAGACCGTGATTCAAACGAATGAGGTCCGTCCCAAAATAGCCCTAGTGTTGCTTCAAAACGGGACGTTAATCTAACACTATAATACGAGGAATGGTTGCCAAGTCGAAAATGTCCCCAGAATGAATAAACTCCGGTAAACTTGGGGGTCTGGGGTTTTTGGCCACGAGGAATCGATTAGCGCCGGTTTTGAAGCGCTACGGTCGAACAGTTCGGAGTTACAGATAGGATATTTTCAAACTTTATTAGTTCGCCATAATGGCCAATAGGTTTCAAGCGGTAACGTGCTGCCATCTATAGCCAATATGGCGAACTAATAAATTTTCCAGAAGATGATCCGGAACTCAAGGAACTGATCTCGAAATGGATGATCCATAACCCGTGTGGTGATATGAACCCAAGTGCTCCGTGCATGGTCAGCAAGCATGGAAGAGACCAGTGCAGATGGGGATTTTCAATGGAACATCAAGACATGACATCGCTGGTGGACGATGAAAAGCCGAGGTTTAACCGGTTATCTTTTCACCAATGGTTTCACAAATTTTCTTATGGCATGTATTATTTTGATAAATCACAATTGAAAATTTAAATCTTCGAGTTAGCTTAGATACCTGTTTTCTCCGAGCGGAGCTCGGTCACCCGCTGGTATTACTGAAATAAACTCATCAAGAATGAATCGGAAAGAAATTGTCAAGTATCATAAGGATTTTCTATAATATGGCTCATTCCCTCACAATCGCTAAATTGTCACTTAACATGTTCATTAACTCAGCTCTACATTACTGTATTTTTTGAGGAATATTGTAAATAATTTTTTCCCGAACTCTGAACTGTTGTGTATATTTTGTAACACTAAGTTCATTCATAATCAATAAAGAAAATTAGTTTTTTAACATGAGCCATTAATAACAGTTAAATCACTCATTAGTGGTAACGCATATTTCCTGCAATCTGCGTACAGTATTCGCGTCTCTATCTGAAGTGTGTGAATGCCCCCCCCCCCCTGTAAAACGGGGTTATGCAAACGAATGCAAAGTAGGAAGTAGTTAAGTCTTGATCCTAGATGGCGCTGCTGAAAAAACAAGAGACGTGCATTTCGGCTTAAATAGCTGTTACATAGCTGTCAGTGAGTAAGTAAGTAACTTTTAAGTAAGTAACTAAGTAAGTAACTAAGTAAGTAACTAAGTAAGTAACT
>JAPMOQ010039177.1:1337900-1373597 GCA_026543055.1 Argiope trifasciata
TACTTGTTGCAAAAAAAGTCTACAAAACAGTACTTGTTGCAAAAAAACTCCACAAAATAATGCTTTTTGCAATAGGGTAAAAAATGCAAAATAAAAGAAAAATATGGAAAGCGTATGGAAAAAAATATCTCAGATGAAGTCAGCCAACATTCAAATTTATTTTTAAAACTGTGCAACTTGGCAATATATTTGTCATAAGATAAACGAAAATCTTAAAACGAAATGTAGTTCTTCGGATTTTTCAACATGCTTCCTCTGCATTTGATGAACATTTGGAAATCATTTTCCACGGTTCAAACTCTTGAACTTTAAGAAATATTCTTTCTTCACATAGCACTGGCAACATGTCGGGAATTTGAACGAATCTACGTAAATGTACGAGCCGTTCGGATTGAATGCGAAAAGTCTCTCGTATGAATACTTTTGGCGGCACGCTGCAGTGTGTTCCAATGGAAGAATCCCGCTGTCACTGAAATAGCGACACGGCCCGTCAGGATTTCTGGAACAGATAAGCAACTTAATTCATTAATAAGGATGTCTTCAAATTTGAATTTTAAAATACGAATGGAAAACGAATATACGAATACAAATGTTATACGAATAAAATACGAATACTAGAACATATTATCGTAGATTCTAACACCATGCTGTGTTAAAAATTCAAATGACATTTAGTTCAGCATTTTCTTAGGCATTTTTACTTACATTTTGTAAGTTGTTAAATCCTAAAATCACTCAATTCAGTTTCCCTTATCTATCAGAAACTATCATCATTTAACAAAATAACATGTAATAATTTAAAGTACAAAAAGAACAATCCTATAGAAAAGGGCATTTTTTTCCTCCTTCAAGTAAAAAAAAAAACTAAAGAAGACGCATTAAATTAGTAAGTACTAATCGCATTCCATCCTTAAATAAAATATTTGCAATAATCACTTTCATGTTTATTTAATCAAATATCAGACTGAATTATAAATGACGCTAGTAGTATCTATCATACTTTAGCGACCAGCCGGTGCGACAATATTAATCCTCTTTAACATACATCACAAATACTTTATGTGAATTGCCATTGCCAATTAAATACTTTATGCATCGTATCTTTTAATAGCTTCTTTATCAAAATATTTTTTAAGATTCAAATGTTGATAATCATAATTCACACGTGCAGTTATAAAGGCCTTAATCCCAAAATGTACCATGTGTGTCTCTTATTATCTGCCAGTGTGTCTTATTGTAAATCAGTCAGATTTAAGGACTGAGCTGATTGAAGTTGATATCTTTATTTAAAATATTAGTGTCCGACAAACATCTTGTTAAATACGATTCACAGAGCAGATAATCTAGATAAAAGCTAAACTTTCTTCCCTTATTAAAGCATTTATAAATTCATGTTACATAGTTTGGCATTTTTTTGATAAATTTGACAAATTGTAGCTAGAATAGTATCAGCAATATTAAGGATTGATTAAAACTCAATTTAGAATTCACAGGCATTTTTGAATTGTAAATAAGTTTTTAACTTGAGCTTAATCCAGCATTTGTAACTCGGCTTAAAATCCGAGTACATATTTCGATCAAAATGTTGTAGTATTTAACTTTTAAAATATTAATGCAATTTTAGTCTTTTTGATTGAACCTATGTATGGCACAGTATGGCATTTTCTGGCTCTTGCGCCAATAAACCAAAGCAAATTATAGTATTTTATAATCCATTGCCACTTTCTTATATTCTCTAATTGTTTAGAAAATTGCGATGTATTGTTTGGCAGGATATCAGATGTAACTGGAGCCAACAGCCAATTTTAAAGCTTAATAGGCATATCGTACAATTAATGTGCCAAATTAAGTAGACTATTATATCTTATTTAGTTCGAACACATTAAATACTCTGATGAATTACGAATATAAAATTTTATTCAGACAGTTTGTCCTGGGAATCGTATAGTCACGTAGATTTGAATAAACACACCGTCAACTTTAAACTGACAAATAAGTTTATTGAAGGAAAGTAGCGACTTGCAACTGTACAAGGTCGAGAAGTCGCCCACGACTAGTGGGTATCAGCTTTCATACACGAACAGAATATTCTAGAAACAACTACTATGCACTACAAAGAAAGATCTAGAATGTTAGAAAACATAAGGAAACAAACTAAAAATCCATGCCTTGGATTTAACAACCATGGCGAGCATCGAATCCGCAAATTCTGTTTATGGTTTGCTTGCTTTGACTATTCGACCACTGAGCTCGTGGTAAGCTTTCTCTACGAGGCAGTATTAGTCGTTTTTACCTATCCGTCTTGGATTGAACACTAATTCAAACCAAGCTCCAAGAGACCAGGAAAGAGGGTTGGAGTAGTTTTTGATGATAAAGACTACTGAGCACCCGAGGACTGAAGTCCCGTTACTGGCTCATATAAAGATGACACTCACATACTCGCTTACACAATACTTTTTTACAGGGGGGTGGAGGATGTTTCTTTAAGATAGCTCAAAAATAGAACACTGGGTAAAGAACAACCATGTCCTAACCAGGATGCCCAGATCACGGAGAAGATGCTCTACTCTCTAGGCTAGGACGCCGGCAAATAAAATTTATTAAACCTTCTTGAGACATTAGCATTTTTAAAGATTAGAATCCACTCTATTGAGACGAAAATCAAATTATGGAAATTTGAATATTAAAGGCACGCTTTTTTATGGGTTGCAACACATTCAATTGATAATTCCAAAACTGATACGCTAAAAGGCGCTGTTACTTTTCTATCTATAATCACGAAATTGTTTGTTTTAATCATCGCCAATATAGATGTTTTGTAGCTATTTATGAAAAAGTCATTTTCTAAAAATGAAAAAGGTGAAAGAAAGGGCACATTTAAATAGCAAAAAAGCCGATTTTTAATTTTATAGTCAAATGAAACGAAAATGTTAGACATCTGTCAGATCCATGAAAAAGGTATTTGGATCTGAACCTTTTGATTCAGTCGTTGTGTTGTTTTTCCACTTCCACCACATAATCCCAAGTAACAGCCCATAAGCAGGATTCGAGCCCGACCTTTCAAAGTGAGGTTATTTGTCATTGCCAGCGTTTACTACGCAAATTTGGGGAACTCGAATCGTATAAATACTACAGGTTAAAGATTTTTAAAAGGGCAATGAAGAGATAGACTGTGTGGTTGACCTGCCTGTACAGCCAATTTAAAATGATTTGCCGAGCTTTATGTCGAAACATTGAGGTTCGAATCTGTTTTAAAGGTTATTCTCCAGAGTTTGGTGATATCGAAGTTCATTTAGAATTCAACCTATTATTTTTTTGTCCCAAGAACGGGCTGACGAACTTCAATAAATATGATTTTTATGGATACTGCACTCCTCATTGTGCTTCCTCGACAGTAAATTCTTCTGTCAAAATTTGCAAACTCTCGGGTCGGTTTGGTTTGGTTTAATGGCTCAAAGGCCATATTTGGCCATGCTATGCCAAACGCATGAATTATCTTAATATGCAATGTTCTAGGTAAAAACTAAGGTAAAAATTTTAAAAACTAAGAAAACACACTTAAAGGAGCTTATCAATTCCAATGTCACGTAAAAATAAAAACAGATTTGAGTGGGGATTATGTCCCAGCAATTTTTTTAATTCACTATTATTCTTACCAAAGTGGTAACGTCTAAATGTACTAAAACTAGGGCATTGCACCCGTATATGCCTAGTGGTTAAAAGACAATGACAGGAGGAGCATGTAGGTGCTAGTTCTGAATTAAGAAGATGTTTGTATGTTAGTCTGGTGTGTCCGATTTTAAGACGATTTAATAGAATTGATTGTCTTCGGCTTAAATTACTATTTTTTTTATAGATCTTAACAAGGGCTGAACTTCGTGTAGCTTATTTTTATGTTTCTGATCCCAAATCCTTTGCCATTTTTCCGCAAGCTGATTTTTGGTAGCTTGCAAAGCATTTAAAGGAACAACATTTTTCAATTATTGCTGCACAACTTCTTGCAGCCTTTTGAACCTTTTTCCTTTCGGCACTATTGGGTGACTTGTACGCGAAATATTTTTTGAGCATAAAAGATAATTTTCCCTACTGAAATGAAACGTTTTTCGATTTTATACTGAACCATACCACATTTCTAGGTAAAAAAAAAAAAAGGTTGATTAAAAGTAAACGATCTCATGCAAAGAAAACCATCACCACCAGCTGGAGTGGACATATAAAGAGATGCAGATCTGTTCACTTACTCGCACACTTCTGCCATGACGGTCTGTATGTAGTCCACGTCGTTCACCACGAAGGCCCACTGGTCATTCTCGTTGACCGCAGCCCTGGGATAGAAGATCCTGGACTGCTGCTTGCAGACGGTGTCCTCGTCCAGGTCGCCGGACTTCCGGGAGCTGATGGCCATCGTGCCGAACAACTCCACGAACTCCTCCGACGAGTAGTTGATGGCCTTCCGGATCTCCTGCCTGGAAGACAGTTTTGATTTCCAATTAAATGAACGCAGCCAATCAATCAATACGAGAAATCGCTTTCGTAATTCATGAAGTTGCGAGATTAATCTTAATTACACTTGTTTCTTGCAAGCTGTTGCCTTTAAAAACTTTTCAAATACTTTTATCGCGAAAATTACTTTCCGCAACCAAAATTTCTATTCTTCATTCAATTATATTCGCTGTCTTGAAAATTCAATTTATTTAAAACTCTGATGACTCTTCTGAGGCACCATTCAAGACTGTGTATCATTTTCAAGCATTATTTATTTTTCAGTTTTTGATTGTTAAAAATACCTACAGATTGGAGTTAAAGACGTACATTAATTTTTCGGAGAAATGAAATTTAAAACAATTATACAGCGGCTCAGAAAATTGAGAGTACACTTTACTTTTACTTATTACTACTTTCCGTATAAATAACACATTAACGAGAAGATCAAATATTTTTATCGTTGCACATATCAAATAGTTTAATTTAAAGAAATTACAAAGAAAAATCAACAAAAAACCTTCTAAATTAAAATATTTCAGAAATTTTTTAAATACCCAGAATTTTGTCTAAAAAATCGAGAGTACACCAATGAAATTTTTGCAATATCTCGCATAGAAAGAAAGCGTCCCAATTAAGTGCCATGTCGTCGTAGTACCAATACGATCATTTGTGATGGTGTCTGAAGATATTTTATCCCATTCTTCTTGCAACCGTTACTTTAAATGGTTTGTATTTAATTTTTTGAACCGTTTTTTTAGTCACCAGCATATGTACCAGCACATGTCACCAGCATAGTCCACGAATATTCAATGTTATTGATGGCAGGGTTTTGTGGTTGTATGTGTATAACTGTTGTTTACATTATAATGGACAAAATATTTTGATGTTACATGCATTCTGTTTGAGGTCACTGTGTTTCTGGGAAATGGGACTTTAAAAGAAAGTGCTAAAAATTTGGGTTTTGATTGGATTGCTGCTAAGTATACTCAATTAAAATATATTGCCCATAATACCATCTATAAAAACTAAATTTGATACCCCAGAAGAAACCAAGCAGCCTCAAGTCCTGTGTGAATCACCAGCATGTTTAACTGTAAGACGAATTTTTAAAAAAAATCCTAAGCAGTATTAGGTTTTCTCCATACAGTACGATCACTGCCAAAAATATGTGGTTAACTGCCTTCCAAAAATTATTGGTCTTCAAATGATGACTTTTTTTTTTCAAACTTCAAATGCTTTTTCTGTATTTGCAAGCAGATGAACGATTTCTCTGTAACACTACGACTTATATCCAGCTTCTCTAATGACATTTCGCACAGTTTGAGAACCTACACTTTCGCCTTTGATTTGAAAAGTTTCTGCAGCAAGTTGAATTAACCATATGGGCACAGCAATCTAAAGGAAAGTGGTAAAAATTTGGATTTAGATGGAAATTCCATTTTACAGCGGGACAAAGACCGCAAACAAAATGCACGTAATATCAAAAATGTGGTACCTTTTTTCATTGTAAACAGCAGTTACACGTACAACCACAGTACCCCACCATCAATACTATTGAATAATCGTGAACCATACTCAAAACAGTTGTCCAAAAACATAAAATTAGAAACAAAAATTCATTTAAAGCAACAGTTGCAAGAATGGAATTAAATACCTTCAGATATCACCAAAAAATGATCGAATTGGTACCACGACGTTTAGAGACCATTCTAAGAGCTAAAAGACATGCGATTTAATAGTGACACTTTCTTTCGATGCAAAATATTGAAAAAATTTCATTAACATACTCTCAATTTTTTGAGGCAAAATTCTGTATATGCTTATTTAACCACTTCGCATACAATGACGCGTCTGAGACGCGCATCGAATTATTCAATTTTTAATCTGCAATTAGGTGAAAAGTACTGAATAATTTTAAATGAAAAAAGTCACTTGAAACATATTGTTAGGAAAGGAATCAAAATAATAGTAAATATTCTAATCGGGAAGCTATTAAATTCGTCATTTAATTAGGAAGTTAAGTAAATTCGTATGTCAAGTGGTTAAAAATATTTAAATTTAGAAGTTTTTCGTTGATTGATTTTTATATGCAATTACTTTAAATTAAACTATTTGATATGTGTAACAATAGAAACATGTTTGCACTTCTCGTTAATGTGTTATTTATATGAAAAGTTGCCATCATCGAGTAAAAATAAGGTGTACTGTCAATCTTCTGTGAGCTACGGTATATTAATTTCTTTTTTGGAACAATATACTTGTATTGAGGGCATAATTATACATCTAACAACTTTTCAGAGTGCAAAGACTAATATACTTATCTGTTTAAAAATTTTCAGATAATAAATTGAAATAAATTCGTGACTTTACTTACTCAGATACTTACTGAAATTTTAAAATTGCTTGATGAAATTTTGAATCCCATGTCTGGAATAAATGTATTTTAAATGAAGCATCAAGATAATCGTTTGTTATATTGATACAAGTTAGGTTATTTAAGGGGTAAGGTGGCACAAAAGCCAAATTTGGCTATGCTGCGCCACTCAAATGGTGAGATAAATCGAATTTGTTCAAAAGGTATTACTAAAACTTATATGTAAGAAGTGAAATTTCGAAATTCACCTCACATATAAAATTGGCACTTTAAGAATAGAAGACTTTTCATATTTTCAAAAATAAGTGACAAATAAAGACGAAAATTTAAAAAATATTAAGAGATCAAGATTAAATAAAATGTAAAGAAAATCAATGTTATGTAAAAATTTTAAAATGTTTGGGTGAAGGTTATATGGATGCAATGAGATCATTTGCAACTAGGATTTCTGAATTTTGTTCATATTCCCTCCTGTATGTATGTATGTTTCTTTACTTCGAATGCTGTGCATATTCCCTCCTGTATGTATGTTTCTTTCTTTACTTCGAATGCTGTGCATATTCCCTCCTGTATGTATGTTTCTTTCTTTACTTCGAATACTGTGCATATTCCCTCATTCATGTTTCTTAACTACGAATTATGGGAATGGAAAAAGAAAACCGCAACATGCTAATAAAAATATATAAAAAAACCGTAGAACGTCAACTCACTCTGGGTAATTCTCGACTTTCTCACAGAAGGTGTCGCCCGGTTTCTGGGCACACAGTGGGTGTCCGAAGTTGTCGGTGGGCGGGGCCAAAGGTTGTTGGCGTCCCACGTACGAGACGACGGGATCCGGAAACACCGGAAGCGAGTGCTCCGTCACATTGGTTTCCGGAAACAGGACCGTCTTCTCGCTCTGCTGTTTGTTGCTCCTCGCGCCGGGCGGGTCCCGAGTCAACTGGGAAGACTCCCGGACATCACTCAGCAGGAAGAGGAAGAACTAGAAAACAATAAGAGAATGGAATTTTCAAGTGGCTGGCCTCGATTTCATTCCTTTCACTGAAGTAAACACATTGTACAAATAAAAGGGAATTAAGTGTGTAGTCTATTTTTTTTAACTAAAAAACAAATGGCCAACAGATTATAAAATATTTGAAATTGAATATAAAATTTTTAAAAAATTTCAAATGCTTTAAGACTACTTAAAAAGTAAATAAAACTTTTCTGGAAACGTAAACTAAACATCCCTCAGTAAACGTAAACTCCTGGAAATCACTCAGCAGGAAAAGGTCGAACTAGAAAGAATAAGAGAAATGAGTCGGAATAGAATTTTCAAATAAATGGCCTCGATTTTAATCCCCTTCACTTAATTAAACACATTGTATAAATAAAAGGAAATTAAACGTGTTTACTTTTTTAAACTAAAACACGAATGGCAAAAACTTACAAAATATTCGAAATTGAATATAAAATTTTAAAAATATGGTGTCGTTTCAAAGCTAAAGGATCAGAAAATATTTCGAAGCAATAAGAAATATTTGATATTTTGAACGATTTTCGAAGCTTTAAATATATACATACACTTTAAAATGAAGTTCCATATTTTTTTAATATAAATTTGAGGACCATCCTTAAAAGTCTGTGTATGACAAACTTTACTAAATAATGCAAGATAATACACTTAAATACAAAACTTAGTCGCTGAATAAATTTCTGGACTTGGATATTGCATTTAAAGTATAGATTATTTTAAAAATTTAAACCGAATTTCTGAAAATTTTGACTGTATCTTCATCTATACATTTGTATACGTAGATGTGATTAATTTAAAATTGCAAGAAAATTAAATACATGAAATTTGGTACGTGTTCTTGTTAAATTATAAATCGATATCTAATTAAATTTTGATTCCAGTCAATTAAAAAAAATGGTGTCCGAAATCCATTTTCAGTTTCTTTCACTCTACTACGAAGCACAAGCAAGGTCTGGACTCTTAGGAATGAAAATTTGAGCATTCGTGTTACTCATGGTTCAGCCCAAGATTCATAATTCTTTGCAGAAAAAATTTATCAGAGAATAGAGGAGAAAATTTCTGGGGACCAATCCTGTTTTTTGTTAATCTCAAAATCAATTGGCATCAACAAGCATCTTGTTAATCTATAAAATTAAGATCTCTCTGAAAACTCAATTCAAGCAGTTGTTCTTTTACCGTGTCTTTGTATGGAAAAATCGAAATACTGCATTTTCATTCTTATTATCTGAAATTAAATTTATAAATATCCTGAAATCCGGACCAAATCACCAGACTGACGCTACCATTAGATGAATGAACAATTCATAGCTGTAAGATTATTGACATTGGAAACATGAATTATAAAAAGGATTTTCCATAGTCCAAACAAAGAATATTGGAATTACAATCTTAATTTACTTTATAGACATAGCTGATTTGATATATAAGGACCAGTGGTAGTAATCCCTTCCTAACTCTGTATTAAAGTCATGACAAAGAACACCTTATACAGCATTGGCGCACTAAAGGTAATAACTATTAACTTTTAGTGTGAATTCAACATTTTTACTAAATCGATCGTGCCATGTTTGACAAGTTATTTGATTAATCCTCGATACGCGTTAACTGTATTCAAAAAAATCGAATTTATGTTTTTGATGCATTTTTCTCAATCGACTGAAATAGAAAGTGTGATACAATACTACATTTGTTATCAGAAATTTCGCTACTAAATTTGATACATTTAACATATTCATTGTCATACCCTCACCTGATATCAAGACACTAATGAGATGAACCCATCATTGCTATTTTTCAACTGCAATAGAGAAGGTGTCATCTAGTAACGTAGATGGTTTGGTACAACTTATTCCGTTTTTGCGTCATGGTCTGTACTTCTGAAAGTGAGATAAATCAACGATAGACAATTAACTCGCTGTTGAATCCTACTAAAAATTCGATAGGTATCCACATTATAGATGTTAAATGTATCCACATAAGACGTCTTCATTTGTCTACCTCTTTTCGTTTTTTAATAACGACACAAATTTATATTCGAACGACATTTCCGACATACCTACACAGATTCCATCTGGCCAACTCTCCTTGCTGTAGCTGTGGGGTGATAAGATCCCCAATTCATTATTCCACCGAATGCTTACTGACTCTCTCATGGCGCATGAGAAAGCCAGAACCACGTCTTGAAGAAAAATGGTACAGGAGAGTTGCATCGAAGAGTTACACGCGGTAAGATCCAGTCCATTGTAAACCATATTCATAAATACAAAGACCTCTTCAAGGCTATACAACAGCCGAGACAAAATGCCAGTCAGAATCAACCGAAATTGTACCTTCAGAAGTGCTCAAAAGTCTCTTAAAAGTGCAGTCCTCAAGAAGGAAAGCAAAACCACAGGACCCAGACGGACGCTACAGATTTCTGACTAGAGTGATTGATCATTTGCTGATACATGTCACACAGATGTTCTCAATGTAATTTATCCATCTTTTCTTTTTAGTTAGCATTCTCATTCTTCCTCGAGACTTGAGACACTAGAACTAAATCTCGAGGAAGAATGGTACAGGAGAGTTACATCGAATAACTTTTCGCACGGCAAGATCTACTCCATAGTAAATTATATTCATAAGTAATTCATGTATTATGTTAAATAAACAATTCAAATCATATTCATACCAAGACCTTTTCAAGGCTACACAACAGCGAGACCAAAATGCCCCTTGACAAAATCAATTAAATTATTGATTCAAAAGTGCTTTTCTCTCAAAGGAAATCAAAACACAGGACCCAAGCGGACGCTACAGATTGCTGAATATGCTGCGTTTTGTTTATATGATTATACATGACATATAGATGTTCACAATATAATTTATTTTTATTAGGTGATACCCGGCGCTTTGCTGCAGCTAAAAAAAATATATTAAGTGCATTCAGTCAATAATTTGGCAATGTTTCATCGAAATAGGATGAATGGCACGACAGCACATAAAATACGAACAAATATTCATTTGTATGCATTATATTTGTGTATTCTTTTAGAATGGTAAAACTTGTTCATTCAGATATTCGTTCAGAATTCTCATGTTTAATTTTTTAAAAGGTAATTAAAATATTTTCTTTTAAAACTGATTAAACATAGAAAAGATATTTATACCATAAAATCGTTAATATAGTTGAAAAGATAATTTTAAAAAAAATAATATGGGGCAAAATTATTTCTATGGGGCAATATCTTTGGTGGTTACGTTAAAATTTAATTAAAATTTAAAAACCCCATGTTTGTTCTCCACAGAGCTTTCCCGCATAATCTGTTTTAAATTTGTTACCTCTGAGAATGACTTGCATGACATATGCAGTCATTCTCAGATATAACCGTTTTTGGTACAAAATATTGGATTCAGACTTTCTACTGAATCTATTGTTTCCTCGGCCAGTTATTTGTTGATTCATCCTTGGTAAATAGATGCAATTGAGATTTATTATTTTTTAATTTTAGATAATTGTCCTATCTCTCTAACCATCCCGTAGGTGTAAACAATAAGCTAACCGTGTTTCATCGCCATCGGATGAACGGTTTGTGACGGGATAAGAGGCATTCAAACATTCATTTTGATTTACACCAGCGGATGACCGAGCTCCGCTCGGAGAAAACAGGCATCGAAGCTAACTCGAAGATTTAAATTTTCAATTGTGATTTATCAAAACAATACATGCCATAAGAAAATGTGTGAAACCATTGGTGAAAAGATAACCGGTTAAAGTGCACCATTGTAAACTATTCTAAACAAAGAGTTTGGAAAGGGAACTATTCTATACATAGGTAAAGATTGAAGTGTGTTAAAGTTCAATATTTTTGACAAATTTATTTAGAAAAACCAAACATATATACATACATAAGAAACATATTATAAACCTATAACAGCATAAACATAAAACTTTATTAGTTCGCCCTATTGGCTATAGATGGCAGCACGTTACCGCTTGAAAATTTAAGTAGCCATTATGGCGAACTAATAAAGTTTGAAAATATCCTATCTGTAACTCCGAACTGCTCGACCGTAGCTCTTCAAAGCCGGCGCCAATCGATTTCTCGTGGCCAAAAACCCCAGACCCCCAAGTTTACCGGAGTTTATTAATTCTGGGGCGATTTTCGACTTGGCAACCATTCCTCGTATTATAGTATTAGATAGACTTAAGTTCATAGAGTTAGTAATCTCATTCCCCTATACTATAAAATCAACCAATAGTCACCATTTGTTTCAATATTTTTGTCCCCTCCATTTAGTTATTACTTCAGAGAAAACTTAATACAATCTTCTAGAATTTAACACCGATAAAATTTTCTTTGAAGATCCCAAAAGGTTAGTTGCATTTTTTTTTTTTCTTATTTCCATTTTGTGCTCATCCAACAGGTTAGATAACTTCAAGTTATAGTCGCCGAGGGCATAGGATAGCATTAAGTATTTCCTCTGAAAAGCTTTTATTCAAAATCTGATAGAAATCTGCAAATTTCCTACACCAAATGACAGCCGCCTAGCTCAAACCCTGTTGAGTTATCTTCGATTCCTAGACAGACAGATGGATTTTCTAAAAGTGTA
Source organism: Argiope trifasciata (assembly GCA_026543055.1). Taxonomy (NCBI): domain Eukaryota; kingdom Metazoa; phylum Arthropoda; class Arachnida; order Araneae; family Araneidae; genus Argiope; species Argiope trifasciata. The sequence continues at coordinate 1,350,368 of JAPMOQ010039177.1, forward strand.
TTTTCTGAACTGGACGCCTAAAACGAGAAGATTTCTTAAAATCTCAAGCTCGATTTTTTTGGTAATTGCAATATTTTACATTACGCGTAGTACGAGAAAGTAAAAATCAAATAATCTGCACAATTAAATGAGTTTGGATTAAAATTTCTCAGCCTATGAATGAATGTAGCCTTTAACCACTTGACATACTAATTTACTTAACTTCCTAATTAAGTAACGAATTTAATATCTTCCTAATTGGGATATTTGTTATTTTAATTCTTTTAATATTAATCCGTTTCAAGCAATTTTTTTTTCATTTTGAATTATTTAATACCTTTCACTTAATTGCAGATTAAAAACTCAATACTTCGATGCACGTTTCAGACACGCCATTGTATGCGAAGTGGTTAAATATTTCAGTTTAGCCTCTATTGTAATAAATTTTGCTGCATTATTTTTGGAGCTCTCAAATCTCATATTTTTACATACAAGCACAAAAACGAACCTGTTAATCCAGCATATGTATATAATTAATAATTTCTAGAAATTGCCGTTTGTTGAGTTAAATTATCTAGACTCCGCCTTGGTCACACATTTTACTCATAAGCATCTTTTATTCGGCGATCAAATACCATTCTGCTTGAATTGCCAAATGATTTAAACGGTTATCACCTTTTGGTTGAATGCCCTGATTTTAAACATCATCGTTTAAAATATTTTCATGTTTCAGCAATTGAAATGCAAATGCTTGTAAAGGAACGTTACCCTCAAAAATCTTTTTAAATTTTCAAAAGTAATTGGGTTTTACAATCTTATTTAATACTTTCATTTATTGTCATTTCATGCATCTTGTTTATAATGTTGATAGACATTGCAGCATAATTTTATCAAGTAGTATCTACTTTTATACAAGACAAGTATTTTATATTTTAACCATATTGTCCAGCGCAGTAAATAGCTCTTGCGCCACTAAACCACACAATTAAATCCATCCCGTTCGTTGCTTAGAATTCGCTTTTACTACTTATTGTCGAATGATAGTGGTGAACTAATTTTAAAAATGTCGAAGCATTATAGACTGCTCCATTGAACGTTTTTACATCTGCATTGACTTCAACGCGCCACTTTATGAATGGAGTTGCCAAATATTATTAGAAATCTCTTGGTGATGGTTCGTCCTGTCAGTAGAGAGTACATACAATCAGAATTTTTTTTTTTTGAATATGAAAAGAAATCAAGAACCGAGTTTCAGCAGTAAATTTTAATCGGGCACAAAAATAAGTTTTCTTATCATCAGATGGTTAATGGTTATGACTTGTCTTTAGAATTAATGTTCTTATCTAAATGGAACTGACATTCATATCTTACAAAACTAGTCTTTGTATTATCTTAACACGTTGACTGCCAGGTATGAGATGAATCATAGATTGCGTTCTTTCCTGGGACCAAACCATCTATCTTATACTATAATACGAGGAATGGTTGCCAAGTCGAAAATCGCCCCAGAATGAATAAACTCCGGTAAACTTGGGGGTCTGGGGTTTTTGGCCACGAGGAATCGATTGGCGCCGGTTTTGAAGCGCTACGGTCGAGCAGTTCGGAGTTACAGATAGGAAATTTTCAAACTTTATTAGTTCGCCATAATGGCTAATAGGTTTCAAGCGGTAACGTGCTGCCATCTATAGCCAATATGGCGAACTAATAAAGTTTCCAGAAGATGATCCGGAACTCAAGGAGCTGATCTCGAAATGGATGATCCCGTGTGGTGATATGAACCCAAGCGCCCCGTGCATGGTCAGCAAACATGGAAGTGCAGATGGGGATTTCCAATGGAACATCAAGACATGACATCGCTGGTGGACGATGAAAAGCCGAGGTTTAACCGGTTATCTTTTCACCAATGGTTTCACAAATTTTCTTATGGCATGTATTATTTTGATAAATCACAATTGAAAATTTAAATCTTCGAGTTAGCTTAGATACCTGTTTTCTCCGAGCGGAGCTCGGTCACCCGCTGGTGTTATTAGATGACACCTTCTCTACTGCATTGAAAAGATAGCAAAGAAGGGGGCATCTCATGAGATAGATGGCCCTGATATCAGGCGAGGACAGTGGCAGTGAACGAGTCGAGACTCAAAAAAAATAATTTTTTAATGATATCGATTTCATTTCCGTACAGTTTTTTTCATTTTAATAATATTTTTAATATAATTAGATACACTTTATGTAACAAAATTTTGAACAAATTTCACTTTTGTTTCATTATATATATATATATATATATATATATATATATATACATCTTTTAATTTGAGGTGTGCACCTTTTAAGATATTCGATTGAATTCACATTTATAAATCATAAATAAAATAGTATTTGTGATTAATAAGATTTTAAACTCTAAATATTACTTTATGTGAAAAGTCTGGCTGAACAAACCGGTCTAAAGCGATTAATTATGGACAAATATGATAACATTAATCATGACTGTCAAAAGTTTTTACGGCAAGAAAGATTACGTATTGGTGTATTAACGCATTGGATCAAGTTATTTCAAAGATTGTCAATAAAAATTATTCCAATTTCAATGAAATGATGACGTTCTCAGTTAGCAAAGAAAAGGAAGCCATACAGGATATCCTTTACATTTTCGTTCAAATTTAATTAGCTTTTGCTTTTTGTTAAAATGTTCTTATCAATGTCGCTATTCCAAGCCAAAACGCAAAGCATATTAATAGCGCATGCCTCTAATTAGAAGCAAAAATGCATCAGATAAAAAAAACTGAGGATTAAATGACAAAATTCTCTTAGCTCAAAAGTGAAAATAATTCTTCAACTGAACTTTCCAAACAGCATTCAAATACCAATTTCAATTCTTTTCAATCTTTTTCAGATGTATTGAGCTTTATTCGTCAGAATTTAATGAAACAGCTTACATTATTGCGATTTATCTTGATTGCTACTAATAATGAAGATGTGTATGGCTGTGTATCGGCAATCTAAAGGCCAGTCCGTTTGATCATCAGGTACCAATTTTGGCACTTGCATACCACTTAGAGGGTGGAAATTTGTGCCTCGGACAAATTCTAATTTAAAAAAATTAACAAATTGACATTTTCCATTTGCTGAGAAAATTCCAGCACAAAAATATTAATACCACAATATTTTAGAGTCCATAAAGTTATCTTTCCAATGATGCCAACTTAATTGTTTAATCAATTGCCAATTTAATAATCTAAAATTATTTAATTTTTAAAGTTATTTTTACGTTACATTTCGAAACAGTATTTTCATCGGTGAACTCAAATCGTTTTCCTTATTACAAATACCGCTGAATTTAATAAGATCTATGAAATGAAAATATACACTTAACGTTAGGTTGTAGCGGAATGGTCACGAACAGATCATGTGAAAAATAATTAACAAATTTGTTCATTATAATTTTGTAAGTTTTAATTAAAAATTTGTTTTTATAATTTGACAACCTTAAATCACGAATTTTCAAGACAATCTGTGTGAAGTTGTAAATCAGTATAGGGCTAAATAAATGTTATACTTTTTAATTGGTTTTAAAAACGTAACTCCGTTTTTTTTTCATTTAAATAATTTTCAATTATTTTTTATAAGAATAAATTTTTATAAGATATTTTTATAAGTTTTTTCAATTACTATTATTAATTATTTTGTTTATCATTTTACAGTTTTCTTTTACAGTTGTTTCATTCCATCGTTAGTTAAAAATCACACCTCGCTTATTGCAGAAGTATTCGTTAGGCGTTGCATATAAATAGCGACTAAAATAGATCAACACAGGGGCTTATGAACTGCGCATTGCGTAAAGTGAAAGGAAATTACGGAAATATTCAGGATGCTGCTCTCTACATGTGTATTTCATCATTTTATTTAATTTATATTCTAATAAATACATACATACTTATTCTACTAAAAATATCTTATTACTTACGAACAAAGGATTTTTTATATTAGTATATTTCTAATAAATAAATGAAAAGTTTCAACAAGTATCGCGATGTTATTCGTACCCAATGCTGTAATAACAGCAAATACAAAGTAACATGCGAAAATCCCCGAAGGCAATAAAAAAAGAAGGAACAACTTTACCGAAATTAATAGCACAATAATCAACCGAAGGTATTGCTTAGGATACTAGAAGTAAACTCGTTATTTCATTACTATGATAGATTTTAAAGCAGCTTGGTACCCGGCGCGTTGCTGCCGCCGAAATCTATACTTATAATAAAGCTCAATGTGTGTGTGTGTGTGTGTGTGTGTGTGTGTGTTGGCGCTCTACAGGCCAGACCGTTGGACCTACAGCTACCAAATTTGGTACATCTATACCTTGGAGGTTGGGAATGTGCACCTCGGAGCCCCTTTTTTCGAATTTTTAATTAGAATTTGAATTAATTAAAATTTAAGCGAAATTTCGACGTTTTTCCGATATAACTTCCGAAAATATAATTGCACAAGTATGATTTTTATATCAATTTAAAGATAAAAAAATTACCTTTCTAACGGTGTCAGTGTTTTTAATTTATAACATGCGCGTCTATTTTTAACGAATTTTTAAAGAAATATTTTAACCATGTTTTTATCACGTGACTGGATAAAATAAAAGAATGCCGGAAGTTCAAATAAAAAAAATTATCATCGCGAAATAAATCTACAAAAATGCAACTTTCAGCACATGACTGGATAAAATAAAAGAAATATAAAATGTGATATTTTCTTTAAAAAATAAATACAAAGCAAAGGTTTCTACAATCGTTTGCAATATCTATATCATTAACTCAATAAATCTTCTTTACTTACGGTAAACCTGATTGAATTTAGACAGGATATGCATTGAAATCCCGACTTAATGGCATATTTACGTAATCGTTTGCAATATCTGTATCATTAATACTTTTTTCCCCTTTCTCGCTTTCTTTAAAAAAACATATTTAATATTTTGGCAACATCATCGAAATTTTTTTTTAAATATTTCGGAAGCATAACCGATGGTTCTAACTGACTGATTTATAAAATTAAAGAATATTATTAGGAAAAGGTGTACTTTTAGAACTTTCCGTCCATCATCTTAAAGAAAATATTTGTTTCAGACCAATACATGCCCGGAATTACTTCAAGGCTAATGAATATGTGATTTAATTGAAAATTTTAGAACGAATTACTCATGGCGAGCCAGCTGGTCGCCAAAGGCGGCTAGTAAATAATAAGTGCAATCAATCAATCATTTGGCAATTTTTACGAAATTGAATGAACAGTACATAAAATACGAACGAACAAATATTCATTGTTATACAGTAGATTTGCATATTCTTTTAGGACTGTTATGTTCCGTATTCTTTCAGTATGGTAATGAAAGAAACTGTTTATTGTACTTTGCGATTCGTCATATATTCGTTCGGAATTCTCAAATTTAATTTTAGAAAATGCGATTAAAATAGTTTCTTTTAAAATTGGTTAAACATATTTATACCATTAATCATTATAGTTGAAATGGTAATTTTTGAAAATTAAAATGGTACAAAATTATTTGTACTACAATATGTTTGGTGGTTATTGAAAAAAACGCTAAAGTTTTAATTAAAATATAAAACCCCCACTGTTGGTCTCCCCAAATATTTCTTGCACAATCTGTCAAAGTTGTTGCCTCTGAGAATGACTTGCATGACATTTTCGTATTATAGCTATAAAAAATAAGCCTTTAACTTGGATTTAGCATTTCTACTGAATCTATTGTGTCTCCTTGACAAGTTATTGAGAAATTAATCCTTGGTAAACAGATGCGGTTGAGATTCCAATTTTTAATTTTAGATAATTGTAAGATCCCTATAATTATCCCGTACGTGTAAGCAATAAGTCGACCACGTTTCAGCGGTTTAGAAGGCATGAGACATACAGACAAACATTCGTTTTTATTTATATAGATGACAAATAACCCAAGTAAGGCGTGTCGTCTAATCAGGAATGATTTTGTAATGAGCTTGATTAGAAAATAAGCTAATCACAAAAATCACACTCTTAACTGTTGTTGTGATATATAATGGCACTTGCAAAAGACAAGCACGTTGATTAATATGTGAGCGATTTTCAGCCGAATTTTTACGTGTCTTGTTTTTCAGTAGCGCCATCTAGGGTCAAGAGTATGATTTATCTACTCGCTTGTCACAGCCTTTTTCACGGGGTGTACTTCATTCATGCATTTATTCATCCATACGTCGTAATTTAGAACTGAACTAAAAAATAATCACTTCTGATCTAGCACCTCCAGTGGTATTATTCTCAACATAGAGGACTTTGTGGCCACGACAGATTTATACGTGTGCCAGCCACCACATGCGCGAGCGCGCGAAGGGATTTTGGCCTGCGGGTTCGAACTCACAACCCAAGGGGTGCGAATACAACCCTCTACCAACAATGCTATCCTAGCCCCTCTTAACACATTGACTTCTAACTACGAGATGCCTCGTAGATAGTGTTCTTTTTTTAGGGCTCCAACAACGAGTTATTTCGTATTGTATTTACTTGGCCTTTTTGTGCAGCCACGAATCAACTCGTAGTACATCAGTGCTCACATCGATAGATGGCTTCTGGGAAATGAACAATGCTGGCTTGCATGAAAAGAAAATTTGTAAAAAACGCACAAAAAATATAATTATAAAAATTAATTCAAATTAATTAGTGTCATTTTAGGCCAGATTTCTGAACATTGCAGTGGCATTCAACGTGTTAACTATTTTGTCCGTATGTCACACGAGCGTCAATTTATCGAATTTTGATAGTTTTAAGCAAAAAAATAAACCATTCATAATAATTATAATTCAACATTAAAATCACTTCGAATGCAGAGATAAGTATGCAATGGATTTCCATTTGAATCAATCAATGGGGCCGCGATGGCCTGGCGGTAAAGTCTCGGCTTCGGAACCAGAGGGTTTCAGGTTCGAGACTCGATTCCACAGAAGAACCGTCGTGTGAGGAGTCTTTTGCGCGTTAAATCTGTCGGGCCAAACGTCCTCCCGCTGGTGTGGTGTGAAGAGGGGGCGTGCCAGTTCAGGTGTCGTCCTCGTCATCTGACAGTGATTCAAAATGGCGAGGTCCGTTCCAAAATAGCTCTCGTGTTGCTTTAAAATGGGATAGTAATAACTAGACTGAACTAAACAATCCATTTGATTCAAAATAAGAAAATATTCCAAACTAGAAAGCGCAATTTTATTGGATAATAAAATAAAATAAAACAGTTAAGTGGCTAATTCCTTAAATTTGTAACAAAATTAAACCTTTGAACCCTTTTGTGAAGAACACAAATGGCGGAATTAAATTTGTGAATATCTAAATATTTGAAATAAAAAAAGTAAATCCTATGTATATCCATAATTAATGGTTATGAGCACTTTCAAAAATCGACCGATTCATTCATAAGTAAATACTTCACTTTGACGCGATGACAGATGAAGAATTTTTTAATTAGCAATTTCGTATTTAAAAAAATCAGCAAAGGAATTAAAAGATTTATTTTAAATTATTTCCTAATTGTACTTTAAACTGACTTAAGGAAAGAGAATTCCAAAAAAAAAAAAAAAGGTTTCATATGTATTATAGTAATTTGTTTAGCTTTCTAATTAAGAATTGATTCATTCACCGCATCAAATTTAACAATGCTGATAAACGATGTACAATTATTTCCAAAGTCTCAAAATTTCCCAGCTTTGTTGGGTTTTTATGAAACTAATAAAAATTCATTTATAAATTTGGTTGTCAGCAGAAATTTTTAAAAGTAATCTCTTTTAAAGATGAATGCTGGTTAAAGTGAATTCGAGGTAAATGAAAGGGGAATGCTTATAATTAAAAACGTTTCAAAGACTGTAGAAGAAAAACTATTTGGAATATGTTGAAAAACCTGGTATTTGCAATATTTACAAATTATAGAATGGAAAAATAGCTCAATTTTTTGATAGGTGGCGCTCTTCTATACTAACATCACTTCGTAGTTTGAAGTTATAGGATGTTTTTATTTGTTAAAAGATATGAATGAGAAAATATTGTAGTATGCAAGCCTTAAACTCAATCAAATACTGCAGACTGAAGACAACGTGATTTATAGAAGAATTCTAATACTTCATGGTAAGTTTCTATGAATATTTAACAATGCCAATATCAAATCAGGAATAAAATTGTCTTTATAGACATGATTTTTTAAATATTCCCATAATCAGAAATCGTACAAATGTAACCGAAGAATGTCGCACACTGATGTCGTCCTTACTACAAGTCCCTATCAATGATTCTGAATCAACTGCTGCCTTAAATTCTTCCACAACTTTTTCATTCACAACCCTTCATCCTCTAGTTCCAAGAAGCACCTTAAGATTTCAGATAGTTTCAAATTTACTAATCATTTTCATCAAGAGATTTTAAAATTTCGGTCCTATTTTCAAATCTTTTAAGACGGTGATATTCTTTTTAAAGCAGTTGTATAATTTCTATTATTTTGGTAAAAGTTGTTATTCTATCTTCGATAATGTCATTGATACAATTAAAGATATTTTTATTACTTCTATAACCATAGTATTCCTGAAGTTACAACCATTTTGAAAAAATTAAGAAAAAAAAAGACTTTAACAAGATACAACACCACCTGTCGAAATAAAATGAGCTAAATTGTCTTCATTATGAAAACTCGTTTCATCATGATGTAAAAATTACACATATCAATTCCTTCAACATATTCCAAATTCTTTTCCTACTAGTACTCTTCAAACGTTTGCACTTTAAGTATGATCAGCCTTTACATCTTTAGGCAGTAGGAAACTTAGGTGGTGGTGTTGCTGGTAGTAGTAGTTGTAGTAGAAGAAGGTATTAGACCATAGGTTCCCAACGTGGGCGATAACGCCCCTTTGTGGGGGTTTGAAGCTTTCAGGGGGGCGGCAAAAAAACCCAGAGAAAATGAGGGGGCGTAGATATGGCATGAAAGGGCATTAGAAGATAAACCAAATAGTGTATAATAATTTCAAGGAATGATTCCAGGACATTTTAAACATGGACAGACCAGACTGGGTTTTGGATCATTTTTCCTATGTCAACACAGCAGGATCACCTCAGAAGAATAACTAATAAAACTGACGACAAATGATTACCTAAAAATTAAATTCAAGAATGGCTACCTAGAAATTTGGCTGCAGAAGTCTATTTCGCAATTGCATTCAGGATTATGGTCGATTTTTCAACGACTTCTGATAACATTTCCCTTTTCATATTTAGCAGAACGTGGATTTAGTGCTGAGGCAGCATTGGTAACGAAAACGAGAAATCGACTCCATATTACTGAACGCGGTGACTCACGATTGTTTTAAAGTGAAATCGAGCCTGATATTAACAGGTTCCTTAAAATGCATCAAATTCAGCCTTCTCATTATTTAAGTTAGAAATTCTATGTTTTTAAGTTTTAATAAAAATACTTTTTAATATAATGAAGTATACGTTTTGATTGGTCTCTTATGGTTCTGAATGATTTATTATGAATTAATTCGTATCCTCAAAATCCCTGCCTGTCCTTATGACAGGCACACTAAAACTTTTATTCCTCTTTTCTTTTTTTTTTTTTAAATAAACCAGAAATTCAGTAGGGTTTCTAACAATATTCCATTAGAATTTTTCTTTTATTCTTGTTTTCACCATGAATTATGCACGCTATTATTTTTCTGGAGGGGGGCGATATTGAAATATTAGAAAAGGGGGCGCCAGTTCAAAAAGGTTGGAAACCTCTGTATTAGACTAAAACTATTCAAGTAGGTACCCTAATTTTCAAAATTCTCATTTTTATTTGCTTAGGTTATAATAAATTATATAATTTACGCAGTTAAAAGTTATACATTTTGTCTGAATTAAATGTGGAATGGTTTTTAATTTGAAAATCTTTAGCTTGCAATGACCAATTAAAAAACAGATACAAAATCATTTCGGTTGCCATACAAAATTGGTTGCCTTTTTTATAATCTCATATCAGTACATTTGCCCTAATTATCGATTTTTTTAAACAATAAAATATCGCTACCTGTTCTTAAAGATGCAGGATATCCTAAATCTTTCTTACTATTTAATAATAAAGTTTTGCAGAAAATTTTGATCTATCCTCTTCTTGATAGTCAAACTTGAAATACATATTGGAAACTAAGAATTCTATTACTGCTTGATTTGAAAACATTTTCAAAAAAATTATATTACTAACTGACACGAAACTATCAAAAATGAATTGATTCAAATGTAAGTAAGCAGTGGAAAACAAGAATTCCACATTCAAAGATATCCAACCACACTTAAAACAGGACATTCAAATAATTGCAAATAGCAATCCACTTTCAAAATGAAAAATAACGGATTTTGCTTTCAATATCAGAAGCTCTTATTGCGTATATCGAACAAAGATTGATACATTTTTGAATGTCTCAAAAATGATACTTCAAAAAGGTGGGTTCACACGAGGCCAACTATTGCGCTCAATCGACTGTTGTCCCTATATTTTCCTCGCATGAACAGTTGAGACAATGGCCAACGGTTGTCCCCACGGGTCAACTATTCGCCATTGCCCCGTTGTGGTCACGTGATTTTACAGAAGTAGACGTGATCTTCTATTGCGTGCAATAGTTAGACTAGTGTGAACCCACCTTAAGTATACCCTCAAAAATGTAAGCAATTTGAATTAAAATCTTTTATATTTAGGTTCAATCAGATGCAGTTCGGCAACAGAAAATCATGTTCAGAATATACATATTGCGATGCAACTGATTAAGTGAAGTTATAATCTTCCAAAATTTATTTTTACTATATTTGTAAGATATTGTTCACCTGTTCAATAGTTCTAGTTGTGAACACCAGTTTCGTGTTCACAGGTAGATAGACGCAATGTCATAAATGCGTTTTCCGAACTCGGGGAAGTATAAAACAAGGATATGGGACTAAACCCTAAGTTCTAATTCTATTTATGATTAAAATACTTTTTCCATACTCCACATACGAGAATGAAATAAAAACGTTCGATTCTAACTAGATTATTGAATTAAAAATAACTAATGTTTGGCAAGCTATCGCGAAATGCAAAAAAATTTTAATTTATTAAACGACTGTTTAGAAAAATTAAGACCTGATTATATATTTGAGACAAAAAGATTCTGTTTTCCGTACATTATTGGGGACAAACTAAAGAAACTAGAATTTTCTATTCAGAAATTTACGATCTAAAATATATTTCAGTTATCATCTACACTGGAATACAGACTAATTTATTAACTGCACGTTCTGAAAAATCATAAAAGTTGTTCATGATGATATTTAATAAGCTTATAATTAACAGGTGACAAGGTGACTCCTTTTACGTAACCATCATGATGAAACTTTTATTCTTGCCAAAACACGAAATCATGCGAATGAATGAACTTCTGGTTAGTTTTCTCTTTAAAAAACAAGTTTGGATTTGACTATTTAAAGCCTAGTTTCTTTTAAGATACTTTTCATTTTTATTGTTGCAAATAGATTGAAATTCTTTAAATTTGGATGAAAATGTTTTCTTTAGAGGACATTTTTTTTACTTTGTTATAAGACAAAATATCACCATTATCACTTGTGATTTAATCTAATGGCTGACGTATGTCGTAAATCTTTTGTCAATTTAACAGAAATGTTTTTACCATTACATTTTTTAACTAAAATTTCAAATTAGTATTCTCATTCAGCCTTAAAAAATCCTTTTTAATGCGTTGACAATAATGATTAACATTACTAAGAGTTTATCCGTTTATCAATAACACGAATTATTTATTGGCATGGTAACAGAAATCTCAACCTAACCAATAATTTAAATTTGTTTTTCCTAATTTTTATTCTGATGTGGATTTTAAGCTACGAATCATATGCAGCTCAAACTGTTACAGCTTAAGTTATCTAACATTTTAGACAACTTTAAGTAAGGGAAAGAAACAGAAAGCAGCATCTTTAATTTCTAGATTTAAAATAAGGCAAATAAAATAATCTGATCATCTGAACTACAATCAATTAAATAAAGCTACTCAAGTCGAACTTTTCTATTTAAAGACGAAAAATTGAGCAAAGTTTGGTCGTATAGAATCAAAGGCGTGGAAATAAATTCCTTTCACTAAAAAAATTTTTAATTTTTTTTTTTACTTTACGGCACAAAAGCTATCTTTGGCTAAACTGTGCCATACGCATGGAATTGAAATATTTATATCAATCTATAATGAAGTCAAAACATGGAATTCCACAAACTCCTGATGTCTAGAAGCGTAAAAATATGGGCTTTCAAAAACCAATATTTTTACAATTAATGTAATTCATAGTAATGTTTGTTGGTAAAAAAACATTAAAAGACTTCTAAGAGGACAGCAGTTATATAAACTCTAAACTTGATTGAATATCGTTCCCACTTAACTTTCAGTATATAATGGCTATTTAAAAGTTATAATAAGAACGCATGTAGCACTTTATTTCTTATCGCAGTTGCATATATTCCTTCAGAAACGCATTTTACAACTAGTACATAATTTAGCTACAGAATAATAAGCTTTATCTTGAATTAAGCATTCCCACTGAATATTGCCCTTCCTCGGCTAGCTATTTGGAGATTAATCCTTGGTAAATAGATGCGGTTGAGATTCTATTTTTTATTTTAGATAACTGTACTATCCTTATAACCATACCGTAGATGTAAAGCAATAAGTTGATCAAGTTTGATCGCAGTCGGATGAACGGTTTAGGAAGGCATAAGAGACACAAACATTATTGATTTATATAGATTTATATAATTATTCTCTATATCATCATTTACTAAAGCGACCTGAACAATAGCTATTTCGAAGTACATTATCATTCACCACTGACGCAGTCTCAATGAAAAATGAGTTGAAAATCACCAATGATTGGCATGGTTTGAAAGAAAAATATAGCGTCGGTCGCCAAAGACTGGTTGTGGCTGGTTTGAATGCTAATTCTATTATTAGTCACTGAAGACTGTCACAGTCCGAATGGAAAACATAGTATCAGTCACTGACTAACATGGAATGCAACGTGTTAAAAATTGCAATCAAATCTAGTTAAGAAATTTTAGACAGCAGCAATGTATCTTATTTCAGTATTCTCATGTATCATGCATAAAATATTACACCGTAAACTTACTGAAATGGAAATATTTAAACGCACATATATGAAGTAATTATGTTAAAGTTTTAGTTAACATGAAATAAATTTAGCAGAAATAGAAAATAAAGTAAACTAGAAAATCCAAAGGATTGGATTAAGTGGTTTAGTGGCGCAAAAGCCATAGTTGGCCATACTGCGCCAGATATATGGTTAAAATATAAAATACTTGTCGTAGAAAATCCAAAATACAATCTCTTCTTGAATTACTTTTATGATTTCAAAAAAATTAAGGAGAGTTAACAAGAAAAAAATCTAAATTTCAATTAGTGTTTATTTTTGACACCAGGAAAGCTATAGAAAAAAAACCATGTTATTGAAAACATGCCTTTGGGATAATAAATATCCTCTTAATGTATTCTGTTCATTCAAAGCGTTTCGACCTTCGTTTTCAATCCATATTTTTTTAGCGTTGGTTACAGTCATTTGAATAGATGATTAGCAACTTTCTGAATGTGTAAGCGTGTGTATTTGTCTAAATTTGCAAACTTGTAGCAAACCGTTTTTACTGGATAATGAAGTTCATTCTTTTCACTATATAAGCCATTTCGTAAGCGCTTACACCACTTCGCATACAATTACGTGTCTGACACGCGCATCAAATGATTGAATTTAATTTTCAATCGGCAATTGAGTGAAAAGTATTAGTAAATCATTTAAAATGAAAAAAAATCACTTGAAGTATTGAAGGAATTAAAATAATAGTAAATATTCCAATTAAGAAGCTATTAAATTCGCCATTTAATTAGGAAGTTAAGTAAATGTCAAGTGGTTAAATGTCTTGTGTGAAATGGTTAAATAGCTTTGTGAATGTGTTTTTGGAATTTTTATGGCGTCTTATTTTTGCAAAGCAACAACAAAATAGAGTCAATTTAGCTTTGATCAAACTTTGGTTTCTCTGATGTCTTGTCATATCTACTTATGACAAATAAGATTTGATGAGATATTAGATTTAAATTTAAAACAGTAACATTTCTTCCAAATTAAAAATAATGATAATGTGCAAGCATTTAAGAGCTGTATATGTTATGTATAAGATGTCTATATGATTTAAGTTGCATCTACTTTTCTGCCTGAATTTTTTCAACAATATCTGAAAGGACATTCCTTTCCTGAAAGTTACCATTCAATCCCAAACCAAAATTTGTTTCATTATTTATTCAGCTCCGTAGAATTCTTATTGAGTAACAGTTTTAAAATAATGACATTTTTAGATCCAATTGTTATAATTAATTCTTTAAGATTTCATTTTCAGAAATGGCGTTTTATCAAATTCCTTTTGTGCGTAAGTATCTTAAAAAAGCAGCCTCTACTTTTCTCCTTCAACGAAACCATTTATTTTGGTTTAGTAGTAGTTTATTTAAGTTGTATTTCGTGATGTCAAAGATGAAGTGTGTCATTTTAAATCATTTGTTTACATTTGAAAGAAAAAGTCCTTTCACAATTTTTGCTCATTACTAACACGAAGACAGGTTATATTCTTTTACTAATTCATAATAGCTAAAATTTAATTTATATATTAAGGAAAAAGGAAATGTTTCAGACAAACAAAAAGTTCGTAATAGAAATTACAATAGTGCCCGACATGAAATGATACAATGCAGCATAAAACGTCCAGACAGAACCTGAACAATTGGCATTAGAATGAAAATTATATTATTTGAGAACGGTTTTCTTTCATTTTTGCTATATTTATAATTCTTGGAATTTAAAATTGCATGCACCTGCAAAAGCTTCTATCAAAGATCCGATAAGAGATTAGTTAATAACACAAAAGATAATCCAAATACGCAAACCAAATTGAGCCTTTTATAAATAAAATAAATATAAAATAAGCCATTTTTTTAGAAATGTTATCTGAAAATTCAATTATTCCCGATTCACTTGAAAACTTAATTCTTTTCAAAAAAATTTTGTATTGGGATTTTTTTTTTTTTTCATTCCAAATATAGAATGAAGTAAGTTCCCATTATTTTCTATTCAGGCTAAAAATGTACATTTCATTCACACAGAACCTCAAATGTGTTTAACATTTAAATATTTATTACTCTCATAATGAAGAGAAAAGAAACACTCTTTAATACGAATCATTGCATTAATTTTCCAAAAAGTTTACGTGTATATATAGAGAGATTGTATAAGAATTTCTTTTATAACCACTAAGGGTGAAACTAATTAACACATAGCATTTAAAAATTAGAGAAAACACTTTTTATAATGCGTTTAAAAATGATTAAAAATTGATTTAAAAAGAATTTTTTAGAAGAAAAATGAAAAATCAAAATAATAATTGCAGGGGGAAAAAATGTATTTTTTCAATCTAAAATTCTGTTAGATTGAATTTTATAGTATCAAGATTGAAAAGAAATCTAAAAGTTAATGTTGAAACACATAATTTTTAATTATAATATTGAAAAGTAGGCAGCAAAAGCGTATTTCAAAGTTAATTTTCCGAGAAAATTCTAATAATGTAATTAAAATCCAAAATTCAATACATTAACAATGCAATAAAATAAAATGGCAGTAACATTAAATTTACTCTTAGATCATATGCATCAGACATGTATATGATTTCAGATAAATTTATTCAAGATAACTTTACAGTATATGCAAGGAATACCTCGACCTTGCTAGAGGCCATGCGGGAAATTTGATGGGGCCGCCGGTGATCAACCCCACCTAGAACGGACGGAAGAACGACATTTGACGACATCGGACATTTCAAAATAGCAAAGAGCCCTCTACAGAAAACGCATATTGGTTCCAAAAAAAACGGAACGAAAAAAAAAAAAAACGTTTCGCATTACATGTTGAATTTTGGAACATTAAAAATGCTTAAAATGAACATTAACTTTTTACTTTAGGTGAGAACTAAAGTCAAGAGCTTTGAGAAAATGCTTCGAATTGAAGATTTAATGACTGGAGTTTTTATGACAGGCATCCAATTATCACATTAAAGGCGGGGGATCTTGACGAAAGTATGCTAGCTAACGTGGATCAAATCGTATTACTACGACTCCCACCTTTAATGTGTTAATTTCTTCGCAATGAATCTATGTTCAGGCCATAATAAACTTACAGTATTGTATTTATTCCACCTGAAATGAACTTAAAGAACAGTTCGAACATTCTAAAATAATGGAAATGTTTTAATAATTGAAATAAATTGCCTTTTCAATCTAAGAAATAACTAATCTTGAAGCATGAAAAATCTTTATTATAAGTTCATATAAACTGATATAATACTACAGATAATAATAATGTATATTAATAAAAATACAATTAGATTGCATTTTATAATATCCAGACTGACAAGAACATTTTATCGATAAAGTTGAAACAATTTATAAAAAATATTAAGAAAAAAAAAGCAGAATAAGCATATTTCAAAGTCAATTTTCAGAGGAAATTCTAATTTTGCAATTAAAATCCGAAATTCTATACACTAACAATGCTATGAAGCAAAATGACAATAACATTAAATTTACTCTGAAATCATATACATTAGGCTTGTGTTTAGCGATGGATGCTGAAATGAACTGAGAACTTACCGAAACGCAGCTCACTAAGGCCCGGTGCTCCATAGCCAACTTGTCCCAGAAATCAAGCAATCTACCTGAGGGGAAGGACGAAATAAAACGCTGATTTTTTGTCGCTGCCCAAGGTCATGACGTCAGGCATGACGTAGTAGGAACTACCCGATTGTCAAATTCCACGTGCTTGCAGCCAATTATAAATTGTCAACACTCTGAAGATTGTTCATTTAAATTCGCACTCTCTGGCTCCGAAATCAATCTGTTTGAATTATTTGTTGGTGTTTTTGACTGCGCGCGACGATTATTTTTTTGTTCATTACCGTTTTCCGAAATGGATTCAAATGAGAACCTGTTCTCTCGTGTTTGTCTGTGAATGCAAATTTTTCTTAATGCGTTACTCGTCTCTGTGTCGCTTCTCAACAAAATAAACAAAACTTAGGTCATTGGTGTTGTCCCAATTGTAACATACGTTTCTTTTTTCTTTTGGTATATCGTGATATTTTAATGCAATCGATACGTGCAAAGGTTTACTCTTCAAGCTTGGTTACAATTCATATGTTCAATGTTGCAATAATTTCGTTGTAACGAAAACTTTGATAAAAATGTTCTGATGGTGGCAAATTAAATCTAATACTGCGATAGTGTTTTCTTTTCATTAGAATTGATTTTATCTCTTCTTCGACTTTGATTTATTTCTAAGATTTAAAGCATGGTGGTTGTTCCTTTTTATAGAAAGTAGTTAAAATTTATTTAAATGAAATTTTATTCAGAATTTTGTGAAATTACCTATGTCAATGATAAGCGTATTTTGTTTGATTTCTTTAATTCATTTTCTTTTCGGATTGGCATACATCGAACAGGTGAGATTTTTTGGCACAAAAGCCAAATCTGGCTATGCTGCTTCAAACAGACATTCTTAAAAATTGATATATTTTATGGGCTATCTATAAGCTATAGAAAGCTAGAGAATATAGAATATCCTAAAGCCTATAAAGCTAGATATATGTTCGTTTGTGAATTTTATACGCATACGAATTTTATACAAATTTTATATGCGATCACGAAATTATTCAAGATAAATTTACAGTATATGTGTGCAAGGAATACTCCGACCTAGTCAGGAGCCATGTGAGAACTTTAATGGGGGCACCTGTAAACAACCCCAACTAGCAAGGACGTACGAACAACATTTGATAACATCGGGCATTTGAAAACAGCAAAGAACTCGCTAGAGAAAACGCATATGGTTTCAAAAAAAGAATGGGAAAAAATGAGTTTCGCATTACATATTAAATTTTGAAACACTAAAAATGCATAAAAAACATTCGATGAACATTGACTTTTTACTTTAGATGAAAACTAAAGTCAAGAGCTTTGACAAAATGCCCAATTAGAAGATTTAATGACTGAAATTTTTACGAGAGACATCCAATTTCTTAGGCACGAATATATGTTCCCACCGTAATAAACTTCGCAATGAATCTATGTTCTGGCCATAATAAACTTAGAGTATTGTATGTATTCCACCTGAAATGAACCTAAAGAACAGCTCAAACCATCTAAAATAATGGAGATGTTTTAAAATTGGAATAAATTATCCTTGCAATCTAAGAAGAAACTAATCTTGAAGCATGAAAAATCTTTATTATAAGTTCATATAAACTGATATAATACTACAGATAATTATAATCTATACAAATAAAAATGAATGTTTGTCTGCATGTCTCTTATGCCTTCCTAAACCGTTCATCGATTGCGATGAAACTTGGGCAGCTTATCGCTTACACCTACGGATGGTTATATGGATAATACAATAATCTAAAATTTAAAAAAACTAATTGAATCTCAACCGCATCTATTTACCAAGGATTAACCACCAAATAACTCGCGGAGGAGACACAATAAATTATGTAGAAATGCTAAATCCAAGTTAAGGGTTAGTATTTTGTATCTATATGGCGGAAATGTCATTCAAGTCATTCTCAGAGGTAACAACTTTATGATAGATTGTGCGAGAAAGTTTTGGGGAGATCAAATCTGGAGGTTTTAAATTTTAATTAAGTTTTAGCGCTCAGTAACCGCCAAAAATATTGTAGTACAAATTTTATATCATCTTAATTTACAAAAAATGCCTTTTCAACTATACTAACTATTTTATGGTATAAATATATTTTCTATGTTTAATCAATTTTAAAAACAAAATGTTTTAATCACGTTCTCTAACATTAAATCTGAGAATTCTGAACTAAAATAAAACGAATCGTGATATACAATAGTTTCTTTCATTGCCATTTTGAAAGAACACCAAGTTTTACAATTTTATAAGAATACACAAATGTAATACATAAAAATGAATAGTTGTTCGTTCGCATTTTATATACTGTCGTACTGTTCATCCTATCTCGATGAAACATTGCCAAATGATGGATTGATCGCACTTAATATTATTTTTTAGGCTGCAGCAACGCGCCCGATACCAGCTAGTAATAATAATATAGGCTGGCATAATGAATAGGGGTTTTATACAAAGGTCTACGTATATTTATTATTTATTACTCAGCAAAATATACAGTTTTTACTAAACAATACTTTAAACAAAATCACCTCGAATGAAAATCCCCTGCATTTCCTTGAACGACACTATTGAACTCTAATAAAATAGTTTGCAAAGCCATCTGCACTTGACCTCGAGTTGACAGCCTTTATTGGGCCTCTGTAACCGGTAGAAAGCGGCACGCACCGGTGGCTGACAATTAAACAATGTCGTCTGTGGCGCAACTCACTTTTAGGTGGGAAACATTTTATTCTTATGTTTTATTATTCATTTCCCGCACATTAAATGCTGATGTCAATGTTTCATTCCAATACTTTCAAAGTTTTAATAATTTTCTTCTAGAAATTTTAGAATAAATTCATGAAAATGATCTTCAAATTATTTTTTCCTGCAAGATTGACCATCATGGTGGATATTGTCCAAACTTTCATAACAGTCTATGGTTGGTTGATTGATTTGGTTTTTTCGGCACAAGGGCCATTCTTGGCCATACTGCGCCACTCTTAAGGTAAAACATTGTTAATGTTTGAAGCTTCGTATAAAATTATGTATTTTCATGTAAAAATTAATATAAAAAAGCTAAAACAGGCGAAGACAAAAAAATATCTTTGTTTTAAAAACACAAACAAAATAAGAAATGATTTAAGTTAAATATATGGTAAAAGGTGTGTATAAATTAAACATTTAAAGATATTTGGATGATAATTCTTTCCCTAATTCTGGAAGAGTTACATTAGATGAATGAAAAAAAATGGTGGTGATGGGAGTCAAAAGCTGGGCATTCCATCAGAAAATGACTCACTGCCCATTCGATGTGACATGAAGAACACGTAGGTTCCCTTTCTCCGAAAAGTACGCACTTGTGGGTAATCCGAGTATGTCCAATAGGTAGGCGAGGTTAGGCTCATATTGGCGACATTGGAGCTCGAAAAACATAAAAGTATCCATATTTCGTGTAAAAAAAATTATCAAAACTAAAGCTTTACTTTTGAAAAATTCACTTATTTATTGTGAATAATTTATTACACACAATAAATAAACCTACTTCTGTACATGCTGGGTCGGGCATGCTTAACAAATGATACAAACCTAAATAAACTTTTCTATTGTGCTGTTAGTTAAAATTCATTTAATAATGTTTCGTTCCGGTGCAGAACTGCATCCAAATAAAAGCAGAAGGCCTCTCATTTCCAATAATCTTTGAATGCATGGGGAATGATGTTTAGAATACGACTTCTGACCGCTGTTTTTACGTACGTTTTCCTTCGAATGTTATTTCCGTCTTTTATTCTGAATGACTCTCACGCATCGCGTTACACGCACAACTCAGAAACCTGGTTTCTTTGTTTGCAGACAATGGTTGTTATCGCACGAGAGTTCCGCAAAACATTCATTGAAAGTAATCGGGGGGTTTCCTCGGTATCTCTCTCTCCAATCAAAAATAAATTATACGCCTACAGTTGTAACTCCTTAAACGTGCCTTGATGAAGTTGTTGCCTTCCGGTCCTTACTCACAAATAAGATTAATACGCAAATTTTGAAGTCATGGAAGAAAATAAAGCAATAATACATAATGCAACTATTTAAGACATTAAGAACATTATATGTGTGTATGTGTATATATATATATATATAATGTATATGTATGTGTGTGCGCGCATATATATATATATATATATATATATATATATATATATATATATATTGCTACTTTGATTCACTTACAGATTTAAAAATCAAAATGGCAAGGATAGTCTCCCCAAAACTTTTTTTCATATTTTCTAATAAAGACCTCTAATATTCTTGATCTTCGGCATGTATCTATCATTTTATCTGAAATAAATGTAAGATCGTTGGCGACTAATTTGGCAATTTATACCTGGCGTGAGATTAATAATATCCAAAATTTGAACTTGTGTTATTACGCAATAATTTCTAAGCGATTGACATAAATTTGGGCAGAAAACTATAATTGTAATCACAAAATCACATACAAAATTTAATATGTTGCACTTTTGAATAACACATTTAAAAGTTTTTAGAAGTACAAATCAATAGACGGTCAGTATCTTGTTGTATTTGCCTGAAAATTTTAAATTTAGATGTTAAGTCTATGTTCATCATCGTCCCAAAATAGTCCTAGTATTGCTTTCCAACGGGACGTTAATATAACTAAACTGTTCTACAAGCTCATTCGTTTTGTAATTATTATGTTTACTTGCAATCGGACAAGCTCACATCCTTTAATTTACTTTGTTCAAAATTTGATTGAAATGTACAAATCTCTTATATCTAACTCAAAATGCTTCTGAGTTGTCGTGTTCAAACAATTAGAAATAATACCGAAAATCTAGAGTAGACTAATAGCAGCCGAACTCGAGATCTAAAACATGGAAATTCATCAAAGTCTTGAATTCGAACTTTGCCATAATTTTTCTATACTTTTCAAACAAGAAAAGTCATTTTCTGTGCAGGATCTACATTCGCCATTGCATGTGAAACGGAAGAAAAATCTCGCCACTAAATATATTTAAAAATGTCGAATGCTCGAATTCTGGTTTCGCCAAATTGTGTTAATGAGTGCTAAATCCTTAAAACATTGAGTTTATGTGAGATGTTCATATGCAAAATTAAATGCTAACACAAATTTCTTTAGTTTCGATTGATTCCGATTCAAAGATAAAATGCGAACCGTCTAAAAGTTTCGATTTAGAGTAATGTGCTGTCACAACATTACTCTAAATCAAATTAATCTAAAAATGTTTCAATATTCACTTCAGCCAACTCATTTTAAAGATTTACACAAACATAAGCCTTTTTTTGTTAAAATAGTGAACGATCTCATAATAATAAAACCAATGTTCATAAAGAATTCAATAGATAAAGAAATCTTAACGAAGCAACTAAAAAAATAAGAATATCTGTAACTAAAAGATACAAAACAAAAAAAATTAAGGAAAAAGTTAAGATAAAGGGTATTAGAAAAGAAAAATTAACCTCGACAGAAGTTCATATTATTGGTTCAATAGGGACCGCTGTAGATAAGATCTCGGCTTCGGAACTGGAGGGTTTCAAGTTCAAGACTCGATTATACTGAAGAAACGTCGCGTGAGGGTGTCTCTTGGGCGTTAAATCTGTCAGGTCAAACGTCCTCCCGCTGCTGTGGTGTGGAGAGGGGGGTACCAGCTCAGGTGTCGTCCTCGTCATTTGACCATAGTTCAAAATGACGAGATCCGTTCCAAAATAGCCCTCGTGTTGCTTTACAACGAGACGGTAATATAACTAAACTATTGATTCAAAATTTCACGACAAGATTCAAAATACTTCTAAATCAAATGATGGTTATGTTTGAATTACAATGTTGAAGAAAAAAAAAACTTATAATTAGCACTTTGAGCTACTGTTTAATTTCAGCCCTTTAGATTTCCATTTAAAGAATAAGGGATTTGGAAAAACACCCTTTGACGAATGTACATTCTAAATATTTTCAAAGTGGCATATTTTTATCTTCAGAGAGCATTTATATTGTTGCTCAAATTTCATTTCATTCAATGCTAGTTGTTTATCGACCTATTAAGTATTTACTATTGGCCTAGTTAACTCTTAACCATTTATTGATCTAATAAAAAAAAACAATTTTCGTGACCACTAATTTCTCCAAATCCTCATCTGTTTACATTGACATCTCTAAAGAGTGAATAAAATATTTTTAAAAATGCCTATTACTGCAGTTGATTAATTGAATCTTTTGATGAACAATAAATCTTATTTTTCATATCAACGGCTATTTTATAAAACAAAGTTTATTCCAATTGTTAACATACTATTGATCAAATAATTAGTTAATTAATTAATTGATTATTTGTGAATGATATGCGAGCGTGTGTGTGTGTGTGTGTGTGTGTGTGTGTGTGTGTGTGTGTGTGTG
>JAPMOQ010039177.1:1382951-1397279 GCA_026543055.1 Argiope trifasciata
AATAAGACAACCGAATCAAAATAATCAATAGAAAAGGAATCCGGCCTGAAAACTTCGTCAGGAGCCACTTTCAAGCAAGGATTCCTAATAAGGGATTTTTTCTGTGAGGCATCGATGGACAATGGTCAAAAGTATTGACACCTCGTGGCCCGAAAATCCCTCGAAAATGAAGGCAAAAGAGACATACCAATTTTAACAGCAAAAGACAAAAACAAAGCAAAACATTAAAAACATCAACAAATGAAACAAATATATATATAAAAAGTAAAACTACATAAGAAAAATCACAATTAATGACAAAATTAAGAAAACAATAAGTTCACAGACCTGGCCGCGGACCAGCCGTTCTTCCTTTCCAATAATAATAGTAGTATATATTATGTATCTTACACAATGAGTTAATAACATCTTGCCGACTTTTACGGCAACTTGTGGAAGCCGCCACTGCGGCAGCATCAACCGCAAAGGGTTAAGTAATACGACAGGCTAAGATGCATTCGAAAATCTTCATCTTTGTTTGGTTTGGTTTTGCACCAGGTGTGAAGTTTCTCGTTTTGTGTTTGACTCTTTTGAGTCCCCAGATTTTGATACTGCTATTTAAAAATTGGTAGTAATTATTCTAGTCCATTGAAATAAGCTCCCATTCATAATTATATGATGAAAAATTGTGCTTTAAATTTTTTTAATTGCTAATATATCTATCGTTTTGGAAAATGGTTCTATTAGTTTTAATATCTTGATTAGTATGACTGGATAACTTGTTTGGCATCTCACGTTTGGTGGGGAATAATATTTTGCCCTGTCAGGTGTATTTCATATTATCTGTTGAGTCATGTCTATGAATAATGTTTTTGATGAAAACTTGCCTTTGAAACGGATTTAATGGGGGCAATTTCTGACTTTGCATTCGAAAGGATAAACTTACCTTCTTGGTAGTGATTTGGCATGAGAAACTCGTTAGTGGTTTTATTATTTCTATAGCACTGCCTTATTTTGCACTGTATCAATTTTCAATTGTTTAACTTTTTTCATAACTGCAGCAGCAGCAATTTGCAATAAAAAAAATCCGAATTCGTTTTGCACAGTAGATTATCTTCTTAAATCTACAAAAATATAACGACAGAGAACTTCACCTTTTAGCAACATAAATTAAGTAGAGAAACTATTGATAACATTAGGAAAAGAAACGGTTTGGTTATTTTCACGTCCCTTTGTAAAGCAACACTAGGGCTATTTTGGGACGGACCTCGCCATTTTGAACCAAGCTCAAATGTGGGAAAAGGGACAGTAAAAAACCGAAGATTGAAGGCACAAGGAACGGAAAGCAATACAACCGACCGCTCCTTGCAAATTCAAATTTGTCATGGAAAACTAGTATTTGAATTTTAAAATGTTCAAATTACGTAAAGCAAAATCCATCCGTGCAAGTTTTGATTCATTACTTGAACGCGACGTTATATAAATTGCTTCAAATGTTTATTGTTTACATGTAAGACTGAGCAACTATTAAATTAAGCTCTGTCCTCTGTTTAAATATTGTTTCAGATTTTACACTTCCATTTTTTAACAATTTACGAGTCAAATGCTTAAATAATTTCCTTAATACTTTAAAGCAAATAATAAATGCGATTAAAAAAACCTTACCAGTTCCTTTTAAATTGAGTTTGAATATGCATTTGGTAGTTTGATGATGGCATTTGTAGTTTTGTGTTGTTCATACTTATAGCACAAATCAAGAAAATGCATCAACAAACTTATTAAAATCGATGAAACTTATGAATCTGATTTCCAATGGTCTCAATAAATTACTCATTTAATAGAAACTACTTATTAATAATTTATTTTTTCTTGATATCGGAAATATATATGACATGCTATCCAGAAGTATATTCGCCAGGTTATCCCGAAGTATCTTCTTTGAAATGTTTATATGACTATGTTCAATCAAGTAAGTGTGATTCTAATACCTTTATATTCAATTAAACAAAGTGACAATAGTAGCTTTAATTCAATTGGGATGAAATTTTTGCAAAGTGGTATGTCATTATTTAGATAAGTATATTCGTTTCCAGTAATCGAGTCCCAGTTGATGCCAAGCTGAAATGTATTATTTCGTTTAGGATGGTTTAAATATCTTGTCGGAAAAGTTTCAATTTTAATTTTTTTAAGGAATTTTTGCCAAACTTGATAGCCCTATTAGTCTTTACTGCAGTCCTATTAGACAGTTACTACCATTTCATGCAACCATTTTAGATGGCGATCTTCCGACGAATTCTTACTTGGTTAGTCCATATTTGAGGGTGCCCTTGATTCTTGCCAAAGTGCGATTTCCAACTGCACGGCTTTGAAAGGGTTGAAATTTCTTTATGTTTTGACCGCCCTTCCTGTTTGCAAGGTATTCAGCGAGAATAGGCAGAGCGCCAAACAAAAATCGCCAGTTTCGATAAAGGGCTCCCTTAAATAAATTTTTACCTTCTTACACTATCGTCTTAATTTCGTAGTGTTTGGCGAGAAACCGAATTCATTTTAAGTGTACTTGATATTCAGAAAATTGCCACAAAAAAAATTCTTCGCATTTTAAAAATATACTTAAGTGTATAAACATATACATAATGAATATGTGGGTACTTTTCCGTTACCGGGCGCAGCTAGAAATCTCCAAATAATGTCGAATTTCGCCACATTTTTTACAACGCTTTATTTGTTTCGCTTGGTGACCAGGATAGCGTTTGGTTCATATTGGCTACATTTGCTCTCGGATAACGGAAAAGCAACAGTATATGTATAAATATAGATGTAATGACATACCACCAACTGAAATCGCCAAATTGGCGAAATTTTTTCTTGAGATATTTTGACCGTCGTTACAATCGACAAATGTGATTTTAATTTTTTACCATTGTTTTTTCCTGAAGAATATTGCCCAGATCTGTTGCTAGAATGTGATTATTTTTTTTATTTCAGGAGGTTATCAGAAAAATATCAATTATTACTTCTTAGAACTTGTAATTTTTCGTTCTTTGGGCCTAAATATAGCCAATGTGAACCAAAAGCGAGCCAAGTCGCCAAGCGAATAGTTGTTAACTTATGGTTACAAGAAATCTGACAGAATTCTACATTATTTGGCAATTTCTCACTGAACTCGACTAATGGAAAAGGACCCAACATCTTTACTCTAGATATCTTTGCAAAAGATGTGGTTTTTTAGAATTTTTGGTTTTGTTTTATTTTTAAAGATTATGGTGAAATTTATTTTAACCATGTTTAAACGAACAGCCCAATCTATTTATCCAAGCATTTCACTTCTTTTCTAGAAACGCCTGAAAAGCAAACAAAAAATGGGTACTTCTCTGTTATCCTGGCATAGTGAGAAATCGCCAAATAATGTAGAATTCCACCAACATTGGTGGCGCATTGCACCCTGTTTTTATTTCGTTGACTGTTTTGTCCGTCGCATTGCTTGGTCACTTGGCTCGTATTTAGTTCACATTGGCGACATTTGAGGCCAATGTGAACCAACATATAATGGAAAAGTACCGAAAAATGTATCCATGGAAAACACACATAAAAATATAAAAACCTTATACATTTCACACATAGAAGCCTATTGTGAAATAATTTACCCAACATATGTATTGCGATTGCATGATTTTGCTGTAATATAATTTTGTAATTAAATTTCATTTTTCAGAAAACATCATTGATTATATCATGATTGAAGTTTTTATAAAATATAGAACTTTTTTATAAAGATTTCACTGATTCATTTTATTACACTAATCCCTGCTTTAATTTTTGTTTCCATATTTCATAGCGTTTGAAACTGAAATAAATTCAGTCAAACTTTTCTTCTTTTTTTTTCTTCTTAACCTTGTATTTGAACAACCGTCTTATAGATTTTAAAAGGGTAAATCTGTTTTTTGCTACCTTTCGATTGAGTCAGCATTTATAAGCACAGTTTTAGCACGTTTTAACATTCTTTAGCACTTTGACTGCCAACTACTAGATAACTCGTCGATTGCGTTCTTTTTTAGGACCAAACCATCTATGACACCTTCTCTACTACAGTTAAATGATAACAAAAAAGGGGTCATCTCATGAGATAGATGGTCCTGAAATCGGGCAAAGGTAGTGGCAGGAAACGTGTAAAGCCATCATTTGTCAAAAGATATCATCATCTTATTCCATTTTTCTCTCATTTTAAACCGGCATAGTTTTGATATATATATATATAAATAATGATATTTTATGAAAACTCTTCAACTCTACAGGATGGTATCCGGATGAACCGAAGTCCAAAGAACTCGAACTGGTTAGGAGACCTAGGCCAGCTGAGTCGGGGATGTGTCCTGCAGCCAGAAGGAGCACGGGCCCATCTGATCCTGTAGGTAAAGTTGGCAGTTCAATTCAACAACCATTCTAAAAACTGATATATTATGTATCGATATTTTGCATATACGTGCCAAAATGTAAATGTAATATGCAGCTTTCATTCTCTTTTTTATCAGAATGACTTTATTAATAACCAGCTGGTACAGGGCGCGTTGCTGCCGCCAAAAACTAATATTAAGTTAAATAAATCAATCATTTGGCAATGTTATATTGAAACTGGATGAACAGTACGACAGTACACAAAATACGAACAAATAAATATTCATTTGTATATATT
Source organism: Argiope trifasciata (assembly GCA_026543055.1). Taxonomy (NCBI): domain Eukaryota; kingdom Metazoa; phylum Arthropoda; class Arachnida; order Araneae; family Araneidae; genus Argiope; species Argiope trifasciata. The sequence goes on from JAPMOQ010039177.1 coordinate 1,387,621, forward strand.
AGATTTCTGTATTATTTTAGAATTGGAAAATTTGGTTTTCTCTCAGAATGGAAAAAAAATTCTTTGTTAGGCTCCCTTTATTTGAAATGTGTTCGAGCAATAATTCAGCCACGCTCACCGCTAGATAGCGCTGTTATGTGACGTCATTTTTAGTGTTCTTTCTGTCTGTATATAAATGTGAATTTTTCGAATAAAGTTATGCTTAGCTATGCTTAAGAGAACTGTGTGCTGTTATTTTCCCGTCCCAACATATGGTCCGTCGAGAGCCGGAGCTTGATTTCAACAAGGATTAAGCTAACCGCAGCATTTAATCGAACTAATTATTATGGATGATTTATAACAGTCAACGAAGGTTCTTTAAAAACAAAACTGAAGCGTACAGCAGAGCAGCATCGCATTCACCGAGGAAGGCCACAGTCACAACATGGAAGTCATACTTAAACAAAAGAGAATAACTAAAGGTAAGCTTACCAGATTAGTTTCGGAAGTAAATGGTTTGCAATCTCAAATTATTTCTGTTTCCGATATTGAAGTGTATCAAAACAATACCGATGCATTAGTTAATGAAGTAAATAAATTAAATGACGATATTCTTACTACTTGTTCGGATGTAGAATTTGATAAATATGAAAAAGAAATGCATGAAATGTTCTCTAAAATTGATACGTTAAAAATTACCTTAAAAAATGAATTCAGGAAATGTGTTAGGGATAACAGTAGTTTAAATGCATCTCAGAACACGGTTAATACTGAAGTAAATAGTTTAAAACTTCCTCGTATAGAATTACCAGTATTTACATCCAATTACATTGATTGGATTTCATTTCGCGATTTATTTTTAGCAAGCGTAGGAAATAATAATTCTCTAAGTAATTGCCAAAAATTACAATACCTTAAACTTTCTGTTAAAGGTGAGGCAGCAACTTTATTAAATTCAATTCAAATTTCGGATAAGAATTACGAAAGAGCTTGGAATGCACTCGTTGAACGCTATGAAAATGAAACGGAAATCATAAATGCAGCATTAAATAAATTAATTTCCCAACCTAGTTTAAAACATGAATCGGCAACAGGATTACGGAAATTAATTGATACTACTTCACAATGCATTGATACATTAAAAATCCTTAATCAGCCTGTAGAGCATTGGGATACTATAATTGTTTTCCTATTAAAAGGAAAACTCGATTCAGAAACGTTTCGCGTTTGGACATTAGAACAAGCAAAAAAAGTAGCATCTTTCCAAGAATTTAAGGATTTTCTTTTAACTCGAGCGAATGCGTTATCGTCATTGGCACTTTGCCAAAAACAAAAAACAGGTGCAATATTAGACGTACGATCTGTTGGCGCCAATGTACATCAAAAAATAAATAAATCCGCATTTCCGTCACAGCTAGTTGGGAATATATGTTTATATTGTAAAAGTAATTCTCATTTCGGATTATTTAAATGCGATGATTTTTTATCACTTCCTGTGAAAGAAAAATGGCAAATTGTGCATAAATATAAACTTTGTTCTAATTGTTTGAAATCAAACAAAACTCATCCAATTAGTAAATGTCGCACAGGGAACTGCAAACATTGTTCGCAGCCACATAACACATTATTATGTTCCAAAGGTTCAAATGAAAATAAACCTGCAATAGAATTGGAACATGAAATGACTTCTACTGTTAGTAGCAACAACACAATAATTCCAGTAACAAAATGTGTATTATTACCAACTGCAATTGTTTATGCTAAGGATATAAATGGCATTTCACATAAATGTAGAGTACTAATAGACTCGGCAAGTCAGGGTACATTTATTAGGGAAAGTTGCGTAAATTTATTAAAACTAAAGCGTAATCGTACAAATATAGATGTTGATGGCTTGAGTTCAAAAAGGGTTGGCACGGTTAAGGGTTCGGTTCAGTTGCGAATGACATCTCTATTTTACAAAAATGTCAGTATAACAACCGAGGCATTAATTATTCCCAAATTAACCTGTGACCTTCCACAATTTCAAGTCGATGCATCTGTTTTGAATGCTTTCAGTCAATTAAAGCTGGCTGATGTCAACTGCTTCCAGCCTGGCCCTATAGATATTTTACTGGGCGCAGATATATTTGCAGAGATTATGTTGAGTGGACATTTAACAGTTCCTGGACATTCATTAACTGCTCTAGAATCTGTCTTCGGATGGGTTATTCTAGGAAAAACGGATATTAATCCACAAATCAGAACAGGTACTATTTCATCAAGTCACGTGTGCTGCAGTACAGTTGAATATCAGTTAGATAAATTCTGGTCACTTGAGGAGGTTTCAAAAACTAAACCTTATACAGAGGAGGAGATCGCATGCGAGAATCACTTTCAACAAACATTCACTCGTAATTTATCAGGCAGATTTGTGGTCAAACTACCCTTTCATGATTCGGATAAAAAACTTGGATCATCTCGAGATATAGCTGTACGTCGTTTTCTCCAAATTGAACGCCGTCTTCAAACCAACCAATCACTCTCCACTCAGTACCACAAGTTCATGCAAGACTATCTACATCTCGGGCACATGGAACCAGTGCCCGAGGAAGACCTTGATGTTCCTGTCGCATCTAGTTTTTATCTTCCACATCATCCTGTTCCCAATAAAACAGGAGATAAGTTTCGTGTTGTCTTTGACGGTTCTGCAAAATCTTCAACTGGTGTTTCACTTAATGACAAATTAATGGTGGGACCGCAGTTGCAAAGTGATTTGACAACACTGTTAATTCGCTTTAGAACACACAAAATAGCGATTGCAGCAGACATTGAGAAAATGTATAGGCAAGTTATATTGGAAGACTCGGATTTTCAAAGAATAGTCTGGAGATGGTCACCAAGAGAGCCAATTCAGGACTTCCGTCTAACAAGAATTGCATATGGCACTGCTTCAGCACCATACCTTGCAGTAAAATGCCTTCAACAGTTGGCAATAGAAGAAGAAAACAATTTTCCTTTGGCGTCCAAGGCAACCATGACCCACTTCTACGTTGATGATTTAATGTCCGGAGCACAGTCAGTTGATGAAGCACTTGAATTGCGTGAACAATTAATGCAAATGTTGTCGGGTGCAGGGTTCATTTTAAGGAAATGGGCATCGAATAGTGGTGAGTTTTTGAAATCAGTAACTCCAGATTCGCAATTGACAAATGCATGTTTGAACATTGACACTGATGAGACAATCAAGACCTTAGGTGTTCTCTGGAATCCGGCAGCTGATGCATTTCTCTTTCAAGTCGATTTAGCACCTCTTGAAAGTGCCTTAACCAAGCGAACACTTCTTTCCACAATAGCAAAGACTTTTGATCCACTTGGTTGGTTGTCACCTATCACAATCAGATGCAAAATCATGATGCAAACATTATGGAAACATCAGCTGCAATGGGATGAATATGTTCCTTCAGATATAGCACACGAATGGAAAGACATTTCAGAAGACATGAAAATCGTCAAAACTATCAATATACCAAGATTTCTAGAGGCCAACAATGCCCAATTTCAGCTAATTGGTTTCAGCGACGCTTCAGAAAAGGCATATGCTGCTGCTGTTTATTTTCGTTCAGTGTTAGATAGTGGAGAAATCAATGTGAAACTTGTAATATCCAAAACCAGAGTTGCACCGCTTAAAGCTTTATCAATACCAAGACTTGAGCTATGTGGAGCTTTGTTGCTGGTGAAATTAATGGATTTCACTTGCAGGGCATTATATGTTCCTATAGCACAAGCCCAGTTTTTCACTGATTCAACCATTGTTCTTTCATGGTTGGGATCCCATTCCAGCCGATGGAAAACCTTTGTGGCTAACAGGGTAGCGAAGATTCAAAATTTATCATCTACTCAATGGCACCATGTCAATAGTGAGGCAAACCCAGCTGATCTGGCAAGTCGTGGTGTGTCCTCATCAAAGCTACTTAATTCTTCATGGTTTTGTGGACCAGATTTTCTGTATCAATCAACACTTTTTCAGCCATGTACATCCACATTTCAGGTAAGTGATCCTGTACCTGAGCAAAAATTGTGTAGCATTCAATCAACTGCTACACTCAGCAACTCAGTTGAAGCAAATGACTTGATTAAACAATATTCATCTCTTGTCAAACTTAAACGTATAACAGCTCTTTGTTTAAGATTTATTCATAATTGTAAAAATGTAAATGACAAGATAACTGGATTCTTAAAAACTGATGAACTTAATAATGCTATGTTTGTAATAATTAAGTTAGTTCAGTCTATTGAGTTTAATAGTGAGATCAATGCACTTAAAGCTAATCATCATCTGTCTTGCAGAAGCAAAATTTTGTCACTAAACCCATTTTTGGATGCTTTGGGTATACTCAGGGTGGGCGGTCGTTTGCGTCATGCGACTATCGCATACGATCAAAAACATCCCATCTTATTGCCAAAAAGACATATGTTCACTGATCTCATTGTTGGACATTATCATGAAAATTTATTGCATGCTGGTTCTCAACTTGTTCAATCCTGTATTCAGCAACAATTTTGGATTATAGGTGCAAGAGACATAATCAGAAACATAATTAGAAAATGTGTCAAATGTCACAAATTTAGAACATCTATGACTAACCAAATGATGAGCGACTTGCCATCCACTCGCATTTCTCCTGCCCCAACATTTATGCGTTGCGGTGTAGATTATGCAGGTCCGTTCCACATTAAAGCAGCTAAAGGACGAGGCTCAAAATCATTCAAAGCATATATAGCTCTATTTGTCTGTTTCACCACTAGAGCTATTCACATTGAGCTGGTCACTGATCTTTCAGCAGATGCATTTATCGCTGCTCTCAAACGGTTTGTTTCTCGTAGAGGAAAATGTAGTGACATTTATAGCGATTGTGGTTCTAACTTTGTTGGAGCTAAACGTAAATTGATGGAGTTCGAGAGACTTGCAAAATCAAAATGTTATAACGAAAACGTCAACAAATTTTTGTCTAATATAGGTATTAATTGGCATTTAAATGTTCCAAGTGCTCCACACATGGGTGGACTCTGGGAAGCGGGTATAAAATCTACAAAATATCATTTAAAACGTGTTATTGGTGATGTAAAATTAACACATGAAGAATTTGAGACACTTTTAACTCAAATTGAGGCTTGTCTCAATTCCAGACCCATAACCGCCTTATCATGTGATCCCAATGATTTATCAGCCTTAACCCCTGGTCATTTCATAATTGGCAGATCATTAACAAGCATTCCTGAGCCAAATTACATTGATACCAAACTCTCCTACCTTAACAGATGGCAAATTATCCAGAAAATGGTTCAGCAATTCTGGAAACGTTGGCATAGAGAGTATTTGTGTCGATTACAACAAAGACCAAAATGGCTATTACCCACTAAAAACCTTCAAGTTAATGATTTGTGTCTTTTGAAGGATGATAACTTGCCTCCTACAAAATGGAAAATGTGCAGAGTTATTGAATTACACACTGGTGCAGATGATAATGTGAGAGTTGTAACTGTCAAAACATCAGAAGGCATATTTAAAAGAAATATTACTAAACTGTGCCAGTTACCAATTTGAAAAACTTTATATCTGTAGCCAAACAGAGTTCAAAGCCTTTAATATTGTCTATATGTATTTTAAACAATTTATTTTAGTCATATTTATTCTGTGTATTTTATTGTATTTGTATTATGTATGAATATTGAAATATTATTTCAAGGTGGGCGGCATGTTCGAGCAATAATTCAGCCACGCTCACCGCTAGATAGCGCTGTTATGTGACGTCATTTTTAGTGTTCTTTCTGTCTGTATATAAATGTGAATTTTTCGAATAAAGTTATGCTTAGCTATGCTTAAGAGAACTGTGTGCTGTTATTTTCCCGTCCCAACAAAATGAGATCCCTTTATCTGGTAATAGAATATTGTCAATGGATTTTTCTGAAATACGAATGTTTTTATCAAAAACTATTTAATAAATGACATGAAATAAATTTATATGCATATATATACATAACATTGTTTGAATTCCTCATATAAAACGAATTGCTTATAATTCCAAAATTTGAAGAAATGCTTTTGCAATACGTTAATAATACCATTTTTTTAAATTACATTTTTTTCCCCATGTTAGTAATTTCTGTCATAAAATTTAAGAATACCAATTATTTTAGGTCTGTGAAAAACGGAATAAAGAAGTGACAACTGCTGGCTATGCGACTCATAAAGAAGACGAAAAAAAGAAAAGGACATTTTCTTCTTTTACGTCAACGGAAAAACAGAAGCGAGATAGCATTGCGAGTGAAGCCGAAAAAAAGAGGCACACATCCTTCGACTCTTACGTCAACTGGAAACCGGCCGAGGGGAACTGGACTACTTATGGGCTACACTTGGAAATTCCAGTCACTGATAAGACATTTCTGCAGATATTCGCTGTGGAAATAGCATTGATCCTTATCTTGATCTTCGGTTTGCGATATTATATTTTAGTAAGTATTTCTAGTTTCATAACATTATATAATGTTACGAAGATTTAATAAACACAACGTCAGCTTTTAACAAACAAACAAGTTTTTGGAAGGAAATCAACGACTTGCTACTGTAGAAGGTCGAGAAGTTGCCCACGACTAGTGGGTATCAGCTTTTAGACACGAACAAAATATTCCAGAAATAACTAATTTACATGACAAAGAAAGGTCTAGAATGTTGGAGAGCAATAACTAAGGAAACAAACTAAAAATCCATTCTTTGGATATAACAGATAAACTAAAAATCCATGCTTTGAATACAACAGCCATGACGAGCATCGAACCCCCAAACTCTGAGATTTGACCATGGCCTTTGACCATTCGGTAAACTTTCTTTATGTGGCATTATCAACACATTTTATTTCCTTGTGACTGCGTCATTTCAAAAATGATCCCATAAATTTTGAATCAGGATTTTACTATTAGGTGCTTGCATGTATTTTGATCATTTTTTCACTTTGTAACCGTAACTGTTTTCCTCGGCATTCTAGAGGCCGCTGCCATGAACAATCAGTCCATGTCTTGGCAAAGAGAGTAAAGCATAGTGTAGTCCCCGAGTATTATTTTAATGCACGTATGTTGAATGTTATTGTCCTGAATAATGTTTTCCTTTTTTTGAATCACGTCCTTTAAGGCCATTCAATGCATTTAACTTAATCGGCATGATTTATCGATTCCAATACTCTACACTGACAGATTTAAAATTTTGGTACCCTTTCTGTCACAACTTTAAAAAGTCGTTTATTGAGAAAAATTGGTACAATATATACGAATCAAAAATTATTTTCCATCATTTCTTTCAATTGTTTTCCAATATCCGTATAATAAATCTTACAATTGATTGTTTTAACCCAATAATTGGAATATGACGTAGCATTATTACCATTAGTTTCTAAAAGTGTCTTGTGGGCTTCAGCAGCAGATTACATCAAACCAGACAAACAAGCAATATATATAAAGAAATTTATTATTAAAAAAATTATAATATAAGAAGAATTATTTATATAAATCTTATCTTATTTATCATTGGGTGTCGCGTCAATAATCTTAGAGCTTGGTGACTATTTGACGACTTGGCTACATATTTGGCGACAAAATAGAAAATTATTTTAAAAATTTAGGTAATTAATTAATATTTGTAAACAAATCTATTAACATTAAGCGTCATCCGCTACAAGTTTAAAAAATGTATTTGAACTTGAGTGGACGAATAAAAAGCATTTTATTAACAAATGAAAATTTGAACAAGGTGTGTGTGTGTGTGTGTGTGTGTGTGTGTGTGTGTGTGTGTGTGTGTGTGTGGGTGTGTGGGTGTGTGGGTGTGGGTGTGTGGGTGTGTGGGGGTGTGGGTGTGTGTGTGTGTGTGCGCGCTTGCGTGCGTGCGTGCGTGCGTGTATGCATGAGTGAACCAATAGTGGGAATTGAAAAAAAGCGTTTTGGAGCTTTCCATGATCAGTCTCTTTATGCACTGAATAAAATAAATAGAAAGCTTCCTAAGCGATATCAATAAAGTAATAGTAAATTGATAAGACCCAAAACCATTGTCAACTGTTGGTAAAAATACTTCTTATGTCTGTTAATAGACGTCGCTGATTAAACTACATGCAAGCGTCTAATAAGTGAATCATCATGACTTATTTCATGAAGGTACTGTAATAAATGTAAATTTTAAGTATTCAACTTCTACAATTCAGACAGACTGAAGCAAAATGTGTTATTCAAAGTTGTCTTTCATTCATAGAATCTCGTAAACGTTTTTATTTAACTCTAACTAATAGCATTTAACTGTACTTTTCCATTAGGTTGATCAAAGCGTTTATCTCAAAACATAAATATACTACTTCTACTTTGGCTCGAAAAGTGACAAAATGGGCACTCCAAAAAAGCAAACTTATATCGAGATTTGGCGAATAGTACCACATTTAGTCGATTATTTGGCACATTCCTTGTGATATCCTTTTACTTTGCAGGGAAAGGGAGATAATTTATTAAAATAGTATTTAATTATAAATAACTCTATGACTATTAACTGCTCTAAATTAAAACACTTTGGGTAAGCAGATGTCAACAGTATTGATGAGCAGCATATGAGATGTCAATAGTGTAGTACTTTTATAGGCTGCATATTAATACTTTATAATCAAAGCATTCAATCCAATCAGCATAACTTTGTTCACTCGTTACAATTGACTTCCACGGCGTGCTTGGTAAATTGCTAAATCATATAAAAAAAGCCAAAGGTAGCCAAACTAAGAGTAACCCTAGTCACTCTCACATTATGTTTTACTAGTAATTGTAGCTTGGCGTTATTCTTATCATTCTAATACTGATCGTCGTGGAAATCAAGATGTATCAACCATCCACTCCAAAACTGATTAGGCCGCGGTATTAAAAAGATGCTGTTTGATGACGCCTGAAAATGATTTGCAGGGTATTTTTGTTCAGTAGCTATACAATATTAACCTTTCACTTGGATTCGGCCTTTCTGAGTAACCTGTTGTCTCCTCGGTGAGAAATTTGGAGATGAATCCTTGGTAAATAGATGCGGTTGAGATTCCAATTTTTAATTTTAGATCATTGTACTATCCCTATAACCATCCCACAGGTGTAAACAATTAGGAGACCAAGTTTCATCGTAATCGGATGAACGGTTTAGGAAGGCTTAAGAGACGCACAGACAAACATTCATTTTTATTTATATTGATTCTGTTTCACATTTTAAGAAAATAAATAAATAAAATCTAAACCTATAGTAAATAAGAATTATGAATTGATCATTTCTAAAAGTGATGTTCTCTTCTGTGAAAGGAAATGAAATCTTTAAAAAACTCTGTGACTGAAATTATGGCCAGAGCTCAAAGAACTGCCTTCTCGGTAAGTACTTGAAAAGTTTCAACCTTTGATTCTGAAAATCGTTACGTTTCAATTGCTTTAAAGATTCGTTGATTTCGGTTCTTTAACACGTTGACTGCCAACTCTGAGATGACTCGTACAATGCGTTCTTTTTTGGACCAAACCATCTATGTTATTAGATGACACCTTCTCTACTACAGTTGGAAGTTAGCAAAGAAGGGGTCATCTCATTAGATAGATGGCCCTGATATCAGGCGAGGGTAGTGGCAGTGAACGTGTTAAAAGATAGCAAA
>JAPMOQ010039177.1:1397289-1483743 GCA_026543055.1 Argiope trifasciata
TGTTAAAAGATAGCAAAGAAGGGGTCATCTCATTAGATAGATGGCCCTGATATCAGGCGAGGGTAGTGGCAGTGAACGTGTTTACTAAATTTCATTAAGTAAATAAATTAAAGAAATGCAAAATGTTATTTTAGTATATTAATGACAGTTTATATTCTCAAGGGAACTCATATTTGAACATTTTTAAAACACACTTCTTTCATTTCAGTGCAATATAAATGAGTTAGTTGAAATTAAATCTTTTTTATATTATTACAAGATAAAATAGAAATCTTTAATTTATGATTAAAGTTTTTTTTGCATGGATAGGGAATTAAAGTTGTTATAATTTAGTGAATCATGATAATGCAAAAGCTGAGGAAACAGAAATTATATTTCTTATCTGAAACCTTTTTAAATGTACTTTATTTTTAATACTTTAATTGTTTTCCAACGGAGATGCCACAAATGAATCATTTTTCATTTTATGTGTCGCAAAGTTTGTACCGAATATAAATTTTTATTATCAACCAGAGTGCTAAGCTATTCAGTATATTTGAAATTAAAATATAATAACTGTGCTTTAATTATTATCATGAGGCTGAAAGCAAAACAAAGGAAAATAAAAGTATGTTAATGTGAAATGTCAGAACATTTTATCATGAAACCAAAATATGTATGCTATTAAAAAACGCAAAGAGGCATAGGAGCAGTTTTTCAGTCAGTAGAATTAAAAATAAAATTTAAAAAAATGAAATCTACAATCACAAATTTTAATTTATCATGGGAGAACATTTTTATTTCTTAAGTATTATTTTTCTTAATCAATTAAGTCACTAACCAGTTTAATCCGGTTTGAAAGAATCTCGAATAGATATTTCAAAAGCTATAGAATGAAAGCCGACTCCAAAGTAAAACTACGTTGGCAGACGATAGATATTTCGACAAGCTATACTGTGAAAGCCAACTCCAAAATAAAAGTGGGATAAATTGACACTTTATTGTCTATGTATTTTGAGGCTTCAACAATTTGTTGCCTTAACGTTTTGAAACCCTAAAAACCTCAAGCAAAAACCACATCATGTTCTCATATGATAATTTGTCAGAAGAAATATTTAATATCTTGTAAACTTTTTATTGTTTTTAATGATGTCATATATTCAATATGGGTTCGATAACATTCCTTTTTGAAACAATTTTAAGGCTGAGTTTGTATGATTTATCTTATTAATCAAAGCACATTTTTAAATGTCACTTTTATGATCAAATATTTCTTTTATTTTGTATAAGCTGGTACACGGTGCGTTGCTGCCATCGAAAAAAATAATATTAAATGCGATCAATCCATAATTTGGCAATGTTTTATCGAAATAGGATGAAGGGTACAACAGTATATAAAATACAAACAAACAAATATGCATTTTTATGTATTAGATTTGTGTATTATTTTAGAATTGTGAAACTTGATGTTCTTTCAGAACGATAATGAAAGAAACTTTATTGTATCTTGTGATTCGCTTAATATTCATTCAAAATTCTTAAGTTTAATATTAGAAAATGGGATTAAATATTTTCTTTCAAACTTGATAAAACGTGAAAAAATATTTATACCATAAAATCGTTCATATAGTCTGAAAGATAATTTTTGAAAGTTAAGATGGTGCAAAATGATTTGTACTGCAATATTTCTAGTATTTACGGCGAAAAACGCTAACATTTAATTAAAATTAAAAACCCAAAGGGTTGGTTCCCTAAAACTTTCGCGCATAATCTATAGTAAAGTTATTACCTATGAGAATGACTCGCATGACATTTGCGTATGATAGCTACAAAATATTAACCTTTAACTAGGAATTATCATTTCAACTGAATCTGTTGTCTCCTCGGTGAGTTATTTAGAGATTAATCCTTAGTAAATAGATGCGGTTGAGATCCGAATTTTTATTTTATATTTTAGATCATTTTACTATGCCTATAACCATCCCGTGGGTCTAAACAATAAGTTGACCAAACTTCATCGCCATCGGATGAACGGTTGAGGAAGGCATAAGAGACAAACATTCATTTTTATTGATATAGATTGACATAAACGCTTTTTACAGATTGCTGAGGAAGACATCAGGAGCAGTAGCCGGAGGTATTCTGAAACTAATGAGGAAGCTGAATCCATTCCTAGAGTAAGAAATATTAAAGCTCTACTGAGATAAACGCAAAAAGCAATAATAAATGATAAACGAAAATATCCTACTTCAACTTGCATATTTCTAATTTTATTTTTAGAAAAATTAATTAAAATGCACATATAATTCGTTAGTTTGCTGATATTAAAATTGTTTGACCCTCTGACGTCAGGTGAAAGCTAAAAGTCAATCGGAGAAGCTCATTCTTTTGCCAAGCATCACAAACTGATTTTTAAAGCTTCGAAATCAGCGACATTTTTTTCACAACCAATCGACAACCTTCCTTTTACCAACCTGAGATTTTCATCAATGGAACCCAGTTAAGTTATACTAAAAATGCTAAATACCTCGGTTTAATCTTGGACCAGGAAATCACGAGCAATAAGCATATTAAAGACCAGAAAGAGGCTTAATATTTTCAAGTTTCTATCTGGTCGAGATGGCGTAATACCCTCTCACAATAGTTTTATATTATTGTGGCCAATTAACTTAGGTGATATTATTTGAACAGAAGTCAGTATACTTCGAACAAAATACACTTCGCTTAATCGAACAGTATTGGAGTATGGCTTCCCCACCTTTTATCGTGCTTCCAAAACTAATCCTAACCACTTCGCATGCCATGACGTGTCTGAGCGTTACAAACAAGTAATTGTGCCAAACCATCTATGTCATTAGATGACACCTTCTCTACTACAGTTCAAAGAGAGCAAAGAAGGAATCATCTCATTAGATGGATACTCCTGACATTAAGCGAGGGCGGTGGCAGGGAACGCGTTAACCCTTTATTTACTGACGGTACTTAAAAATACCATTTAAATCTAGCTTATATATTTACTATAAGACTATTTTTGCTGATTGTATTCTAAAGAACACGGAGATTGAAACCCAAATAACATGGAGTTTTTTGAGTTTCTAATCCAAAATCAATAAAATAAAAGGTAAATAATCTCTTACCTTTGCTGCCACGGGTTCATCGATAAAAACATCTCTGTAAATATGGTTTGAAGAAAAAGAGTGCAGTTTCGGTATAATCCTTTTTTATTTCTTCTAGGGCACAGACATAATATGATTATGGATAATATTTACATGCATTATTTACAACGCGCTTATATGATCATTAATTTGGCAATCCTCCGACGTTTTAGCAATGCGTCGGTCTCATACAAAATCTCTTAAGCATCTGAACATCTGGCGGAAGGAATATCTACTGACGTCAGCAGAGCGCGTGGGCGCCAAGGTTATAACATATGAATCTGCTGACTCAGTTTTCCAACAGAGTTAATAAAAGAATCTGTTTTTTGTCGTGTCCGTGTTTCCACGGAAAGGGGGTGCAGTAGCTTCTGAGGATAAAGACCCCTGAGCACCCAGAGGGCAGAAGTCTGACTTGTAGCTCAAATGAAGATGACACACCCATTCGCTTGCACAACCCCTTTTTACAGGGGGGCACATTCACACGCCTCACAGACAGAACACAGAGTAACAACCATGCCCGAACCGGGACTCGAACCCGGGAAACCCAGATCACGGGGAAGACACGCTACCCCTGTGCCAGGACGCCGGCGTTAACATAAGATAAAAATAGGAATGAAACATATTTAATTAATAATTAAATTAATTAAGATATTTCTGTTAATTACATTTTTTTCTTGGGTTCCTTGGGATGATTCTGCAAACGAAACTATACTGCTGGGGGAAAAATGAAAAATGGATGGCTGCATAATTCGGTAAATAAAGGATTAATAAACTTGAAAATGAGCAGCATAGTGCTGAATCCTTGCTGGCCCTCGGCTTAGTTGTCCAAATGACATCGTTCTTCATGAGAGCGATTTACTTTCAATTTTGACGATTTGGATTTGAATTTCTGATCCTGATATACAGTATGCTACACAGAAACGGCGTAAAATTTCTCCATTAAAATAAAAATAAAAGGAGTTTAACATTGTAGAAAATTTAATTAATTGTGTTCAAACTTCAAATGTTAAAAAAAGGAAGAAAATTATTAAAACTAGACTTTAAACTTCGTATAAAATCCCCACATCTTTAATACATAAGAAAATGTTTGGATGATGCTTCTCACCCAATAAAAATCCACGTTGAAATGGATGGATTTAAAATGGTTATAATATAGATTTGTAACTATATTTTATAAATTATACAGATCTGCGGAAATGAAAAGCAAGCATACGTACAAAGTCTTTTTCGACAATTACAGAATTCAGACATTATTAAATAAAAGTTATTAATAATTTTCGATTTTTAACCGCTATTAAATAATTTATTTAACTATCGACCATTTTTTTTAATTCAGAGGTAATCATCAAATACAAAGAAAAAAAAATTACAAATGTTGTTTCTTCAAGACTTACATGTTTATTCAAGAAAATTTTTAGCAGGGTTTTTTTTTTTTTTTTTTTTTTACTTTACATTATTTTTTGTCATAAAACTGTAGGCAATAAATTTATTACAATATTACATAAAACTATTAAGGAATAATTTTGAATTAAAAGAAAATGCTGATATCCCTCTCTACAAGACCTTATGTTTTTCAGAATGATGAGTTAGCTTTCATGACGTCAGCATCGATGGTCCATTCCCATCTACAAAACGTAAGTGTTTTATGAAGTTTCATCATTGATACATCTATCACCTTTGAATTGGAGTAACATCTGCCGTTTTTCTTTGATAGAAAATATGATTGTGTATATTCACTTGTCAGTACAGTCATACAGTAAAAGCTCCTTATTCGCGGGGTATATCTTCCATAAATATGCCGCGAATACAGAAACCGTGAATACGGAAGGGTCATTTATATGGCATATAGGGGATACGTTCCTAGGTGACAAAATAAAATAAAAAAACTAATACATAAAAAATGAATTAAATTGAAGTTTTTGAACATTTTGATGAATTATCTTAAGGCTTAGACAATGGTTTGAAGAATTTTGTAATTTTCTCTTGCTTGGCAGTTTCTAAAAGCTCCTTCAATGCAGACTGATATGTAGCAGTCGCAGTAGCAATGTGCCTCTTAAAAATAAGACTTCGTTCCATAGACGTTCATAAAGAAATCGCAAAGCTCATTTGCCATTCTTAAACCTTCACTAAGATTTTTCAAATGAAATGTCCCGTTTCCAGTGCTTGTTGAAGCCTCTTCTTCAATGGGCTGTGAATTTAACGTTTCCTCAAAGTCTGTTTGAGTCAAATCTTCATCTTGAGATTCAAGCCATTCCTGAACCCAACTCGTCCTATTCCATTCGCGATTTCGGCTATGTTTTCAGTTTGCATTTGACAATATAGTTTAGACAAAGTTGTAATAAGATGTATTTTACTTTTTTTTATTAGTCCATTGAACGGCATTTACAAAGGATATTGGGTTGGATACCTATTGGAATCGTTTTATTATTATGTATGTACTTATTAGATCCGCAAATAAAGAAATTTTTAGCCGCGAATACAAGAATTGGGTCGCATTTTTTAAATCCTCGAATAGTGAAAACGCGAATGAAGGGAGAGAGAATAGGGAGCGTATACTGTATGACAAAACTAACTGTACAATATCTGATTAAATCTTACATTATACTGCAATTATTTATGTCTCATTTTTCAGTAGTCTGTCTCTGGGATTAAAGTTTCAGTTTCAAAATAAATACTTCTAGTAAACTTCATTTTACGTCTTCTTCTGACTAAGTAAAAAAAAAAAAAAAAACTCTGTACAATTGTTATTATTTGATCGTCTACATTAGCTTTTTTTTTTCCCTTGAAGAAGTTATCGATTGCAAGCTTTTTACCTGGAAAATCTTTTGGAACCACCTGTTCAGCCTTCAGTATTTTATACGGGAAAATAAATTCCTCAATGTACCGATTTTATTAATTTTCTGATTCCTTAGTTCGAACTCATCAATCAATGGATCTTTTTGTATTTTTGGCTTTTCGAAATCAAATCGAAACATTAGCTTCATTTACGAATTGTTTCTGGATTTCAATTATTTGTTCAATTACCGAAGTGAATAATTTTGAGGATCTTTAATTAAACAGAAGATTTTACAGCTGCATAATGCAAACGATTAAAAATGCATTACAATTTTTTCTTTAATTTGAAAATAAATTCCTTAGATTTGAATTGTAAAATACATTCCAATATTTAATTCAAAAGTTATTTTATTTCATTTTAATATTACACTTTTTAGATAATGTATTTGTTCTCGTGTTTCTTAAGAGGATGAATTTTAGAATATTTTGAATTAAAAATTTTTTATTTAATATAATTACTTACATTTTATTTATCAGAATTACTACATATTAGATCGATAGTTTCATCTTCAATTTAAATCTTTTTTTTTTCTAGCCTTATATATATTTTAGAGACAAATTTTGTTGGTCCCAACATTAGGGTAAATTAAGTTTCTATTGTGCACACGTAATTTTAAATTAATCAAATTCCATAGTATTTATTTTGAAATAAATGACTGATA
Organism: Argiope trifasciata; assembly: GCA_026543055.1. Classification (NCBI taxonomy): domain Eukaryota; kingdom Metazoa; phylum Arthropoda; class Arachnida; order Araneae; family Araneidae; genus Argiope; species Argiope trifasciata. The sequence goes on from JAPMOQ010039177.1 coordinate 1,403,921, forward strand.
CATTAAACAAAAAGGAATAATAAAATTTGTATGTTTTTTTAATTATTATTATTATTTGAAAAAAAAAAGAATGTCTAGAGTTCTTTTTTTTTGCTTTTATGCAGTTAGTGAACGAAATTAAGCGAACCAAACCTGAAGAAAATTCAGAAAAGTATTTAACAGAGGAGTTTCTGAAATTGGTGAGTTATTATTTTCAGTTGTTTTCTTGACAATTGCGTATAAACAGTTTGCATTAATCAGCAATCTGCCTTAACAAATATAAAGAAAAATTCATTAAAACTCAAAATCATGTTCTATGATAATATTAACCATATTTTTAATGTTAAAACAGCGTTTATGAAACCTTATGATTACCCTTATCCGTTTGACCTTATGATTAATTTTTAACAATAACTATGGGGTTCCGCCCCCTGCTCGCTTATGCTCGCCAACTCTTACAAACAGCTAATGCAATTTTTCTCGGATCGCATCGCTCGCTCGCCATCTACGGAACCACTTCACTCTAGCAAAAAAATATATTCAAATAGTTTGTCCCAAAATGTGATAAAACAATGGAAGACAAAAAAAAAAATGTGAAGCAAAAAGTACCCTTAAAAATTGAACCTTAGAAAAGTTCTTTGTAAACACAAATAACTTCTCTTCTGTCTTCCCTTTTTCGACGATTTCGTTTTAAAATCGATACGACACGGCTTCTACTCGTTATAAAAAATGTTGTCTGTTCATTTTTCAAACGCGTTGCCTTGAAATCTTATCAAACCGCGTACTGATGTTACCGAACAAGGTCGAAGTGTTGCCAAATTGCGATTAACAAATCAGCCTGATTTTACGTCCACATAAGCGTTATATAGATATAGATCAGCGAAAAGATAAATGAGAAATCTTAGATTCATTTCAAATAACTGAGATTTCATAAAAAAAATATTACATTTGTATGAGAGATCATTTTTATTCACTTTTAAAATCAAAAAATTATTTTAATAAAATTTACTAAACATAATTTATTTTGAGAGGAAATTTTTTAAACTAAGAATCAAATATGTTATATCTTTTGTATAGTGATAGATTTGGCTCTTAGAGTTTTAACTATTGAATGCAACATGGATACATATTTGATGGAAAAGGCTTGCGATTTAGAATGATTTTTTAGATGCTTCTTCCATCTTTTCAATAACTAATAGATTCGCGCAATAAATTTTTACTTCTTCTTGTAACATCTACATAATTCTCATCTTATCTTTTGGATACTAGATGGCGATGCCTGATAGGCTATCCCACATGCCATCCCATAATGCATTTCGAGTGTAATCAGAATGAGATGCGATACTGTACTGTTAAGCTGCATACGTGAATGTCATGTGTTGTCTTGTCTTTGTGTTTGTTCTGTGTGTGAATGCGGTTATGAAAGAAATGTTCCTGAAACATACGTCCTGTTGTCTCCTGCACAGATCGCAATAATCCACATTCCCCCACAATATTAAGAAAAGAACTGAAAATGGTTCATTTAATGACACTAGCTTGATTAAAATATGGAACAATTCTGCTTCGTATTTTATCCATTTTTAAAAATTTTAAGAATGTGGAGTGAAAGTAAAATAGAATTTTCTTATTTTGTTCATAAATAAATTGTTGCATGAGGAGAATATTAACATTGTAATAATTTTTTCTTCTCTTTAGATTGCTGATCGTATTGCTCAAGAAGGTTTTATGAGATCCAATTTTCAGAATTTACTTACTGCAGAATCTTTATTTCGGGTAATGCTATCAATTTTATCTACGTAATTTCATATTTATTAATCATTTATCCAATTTTCATCATAAAAACAATATCAATAAAACTATTGTAAAATTAGTAAGTGGAAAAGAATAATTCCATTTTTTAAGAATGTGATTTCTTAGTTCATGAAATAATTTTCTAAAAAGTTCAAATTACTGGATTACATTTAAAAAATTCTTAAATAATAAATGAAGTTATTTCTTGAATTTTTTTTTTTTAATCTCAGATTCCTTTCTTATTAGATGTCTGTTTTATTTATTAATACTATTCCATTTTCTCAGAAAAAAAAAGAGAATATTAAATACTAAAATTTTGCAAATTCCCGTTATATACATATATTTATTTTTATTTTAATAACTGGTTATGTAAGAACAAATTATCTATCGTACTTATTTACAGCAAACAAATTAAGTAAGATTTCTCACCAATTTTAATGCCGGGTGCTCGCCCAATTATAAGAGGGCAAGTAGGTAGCGCATGCGTAGAAAGGAACTAATTTATGTTTGCCATAATTTCCTAAGATAGATTCAGGCATTCCTTTCTTGGCTATAAGTTGCTGTTTCAGGGTCTTTGAATTTTTCTTTTCACTTATATATCGTATTAAAATGAAGGATATTTGCATTTAAAAAAATGGTTTAAATAAAGACTAGCATACCTAAACTTGTAAAGCTATAGAAAAGAAATGACAATTAAAATGAACACAACCTCGCATCAGAAAGAGCTTGAAAGGTCAGAATTTATTATAAGTGATCCGTTTTTTCACGCCGAAAAAAGCCACTAAGAAACGCATGCGCAGTAAAAGAAAAAAAAAACCGCAATACAGGGGCATGTTGTATCGTCAAAGCATCCTTTCTGCGCATGCGCTGCCAATTTATTGTCTTATAACTATTTGAGTGTAAATCCGGCTGAGTCTATCATGTCTTATATTTAATCGATTGACTTTTCCTTTTCAACAATTCTTTTACAATGGTTATTTGGCAATTGATTATGCTCGTTGACGGAAGAAAAAAAAAAAGTCAACTCAAGTTTGAAAAAATTATCTTTTTCTATTCTTTTCTAATGCAAAAATTGCACCACTAAATTGAATTGGAATGTAACTGATGTTAAATTTAGATTGCAACTAAAAATAAAAGGATGAAAAGATTTAAAAAATTGAATGCATGATTTTAATAAATAAAATAAAATATTACAACAACGAAAAAATATTAAATAATAAATTATATAGAAGTTCTTTATTTCCGAAATGTTTTGCAATAGTTATGCATAATTCAACAAAGTTTTATAAACCAATATTTTATCATTATTACACCGATAAAAATGCTTTAAATTTCTTTTATTTTAAACTGGCAAGATTAGATTTAAAAGAAAAGTTTATAGATAACTTATTAATTTTATACGAATAAAAATTTCATAAAAATTGAATATAATTAGGAAAAAACACGGCTTGTTTTCAAGTAGCCCCCCCCCCTTTTCCAAAAAAGAAAATATTTTTAATAAGATTGCACAAACAGACGCATTAATTATCTGCTCGTCGCAAATAATGACTTGTTAATCAAACAGCTTTCGAATTATGTAATTCTAAAACAAAAATGGGAATTTAAAATGATTTTGAAAGTTATTATTCAAAACATGATAATTTGAATCGGGATTAACCGCTTAATTGTTTTATTTTCTTTACCATCTAATAAGATGACACCCTCCATTTTGGGAATATTTCCTTATTTTGTTTGAAATGAAAATCCATTGAATACTTGACTTATCAGTGCATTCAATGTATTGAATTATAATTGTGTTAAATTGCTAATTTTTTGCTTACAATTATCAAAATTCGATAAATTGATACAATTATGGCACTCGGGGAAAGCAGTCAAGCAGTTAGTGCAAAAAGAGTTTTATAATTCAGCTTAAAAAGTGATTAAAATTAATCAATTAGCTATTTCTAAGATTCTTTTTTATAGAAATCTAAATTTTATTTTTTAAATAAAAAATAAGTTTCGAAATATTTTTCTCGAAAATCTATGCAAAAGTACTTCTAAAAGTATTTTCTCTCTCATTACAGCTTGGCCAAGTTTATTATTATCAAAAGAACAGAAATTCTGGTAAGTCAAAATGAGTTTCATTGCATTTGGAAAGTGACGACGTAGTGTTGCACCAATGTCATGTGCATTAAATATTAAAAAAAATTATAATACTTTTCTACGACAAAGTAATTTTAGTCCTAATAAGTACGAAAGAAAATTACTTTAATTGGGTTTTTCTAGGTGATCTACAAATTATTTGAAGGAAATTTTAAATTTTGACTTAAAAATTAAGTATTTAGCTCAATTTGTAGCTTAATTATCCTGCTCTCAGATATTCAAAAGCCGCCGTGCCCTAGTGGTAAGGTCTCAACTTCGAAACCGGAGGGTTTCAGGTTCAATTCCACCGAAGAACCGTTGTGTAAAGGGGTCTCTTACACGTTAAATCTTTCAGAGTAAATATCTTCCCAATGATGTGGTGCGGAAGTTTGGAGAGGAGTGTGCCAGTTCAGGTGTCTTCCTCGTCATCTGACCGTGGTTCAAAATGACGAGGTCCGCCCCAAAATAGCCCTGGTGTTGCTTTACAACGGCACGTTAATATAACTAAACTAAACTCGGATATTCAGGAATCCACAATTACTCGTTTTCGGACCTAAATAAAATGGAGAAAACAATTTATATAAAATTTATAAAATTCGGTTTCTTACAGTAATAATAATTACAGTTTAATTATATTAGAAATTACAGTAATTATTCATTTAATAATTACAGTAATTTCTATACTTAAAATAAAAAAACATATGAAAGTATAGGAGAATTTTTTCTTAATAATTTAAAGACCGTGATTTCATATTAACGACTCATATAATAATTTTTATGATTAAATAATTATTCCGAAAGTCAGAAATACCTTTCTAATTTATGTGAACAGCCGGAATACAATTATCGAAAAACCGCATCGATTTATATTTCAGAATAACAAATAATAAATTGAATCACTGACATAAACAGGGTGTTTCAAAAAAACGAGTACAAAATGACATGATGGATCCTTCATACAACAAGGATCAAAAATAGCATAGGAACAGAGCGTCGCAAATGCCTGTAGAGAGCGCTAGAGACATCAGAGGGCATTGCGATACAAACACCAGCTGAGTAAATATCCCGTTAACGTGAGAGCTGACATTGTAGGAGACTGTTTACTTGGTCCCTACATTACCCCATACATAATTAACGGTTCCATTAATCTAATAATTTTGCTAGAGGTTCTGACAGAAATGCTGAATTATGTTCCGATGCTGATTCGTCGAAGCATTCGATTTCAACATGAAGGAGCTGCAGTGCATTTCAGCACAGGCATCAGAGCACATCTGCAGGCTATTTTTCCTGGGGGCTGGATGGGTCGCGTATGACCACCATGATCACCAGATCTGTATCCCATTGGATTTTCTTATGGGGATTTTTAAAAGGACTCGTGTATGAAACACCTGTTGCTACATCGGAAGACTGGGTTGGATGAATTGTTGTGGCAACGGGATGCATTCGAGATATACCTGGTACCTTTGAGAAAGTTAACCGTTCCATAGAATGTAGGTGCCAGGCGTGTCTCGATGCATCTGGCAAAAACTTTGAGCATCTCCTGTAGACTCAACATTTCGCGTGCGATAGTCGCTTGTGTGTGAGCAATTAAATATGTGAAAATGAATTTTTGTTTATATTTACAATATGAGCTGCCGTACCCCTTAAAGCGATTGCTAGGAAACTTGGTCAACTTACTCCTTACACATACGGGATAGTAAAACTTACAGGCAAAATACAGCTATCTAATTTTTTTTTAATTCGTATTCTCAACCGTATCTATTTGCAAAGGATTAATCAATCCTTGGTAAATAGATTCGGTTGAGTTTCTAGACAAGAGAGGCAGTGGCGCCTTCAGTGCCTCTTTTAATTATTAAATTCGATATAGAAGAATATTACATTGTCAGAACCAATGTTATCTGTATCTAATACTATAATACGAGGAATGGTTGCCAAGTCGAAAATCGCCCCAGAATTAATAAACTCCGGTAAACTTGGGGGTCTAGGGTTTTTGGCCACGAGGAATCGATTGGCGCCGGTTTTGAAGCGCTACGGTCGAGCAGTTCGGAGTTACAGATAGGATATTTTCAAACTTTATTAGTTCGCCATATTGGCTAATAGGTTTCAAGCGGTAACGTGCTGCCATCTATAGCCAATATGGCGAACTAATAAAGTTTCCAGAAGATGATCCGGAACTCAAGGAGCTGATCTCGAAATGGATGATCCCGTGTGGTGATATGAACCCAAGCGCTCCGTGCATGGTCAGCAAACATGGAAGTGCAGATGGGGATTTCCAATGGAACATCAAGACATGACATCGCTGGTGGACGATGAAAAGCCGAGGTTTAACCGGTTATCTTTTCAGCAATGGTTTCACAAATTTTCTTATGGCATGTATTGTTTTGATAAATCACAATTGAAAATTTAAATCTTCGAGTTAGCTTCGATGCCTGTTTTCTCCGAGCGGAGCTCGGTCACCCGCTGGTATTTAAAATATAAGTTTTTGCATTCACGTAAATTTTTTCATTGCATTAACTTAATTGATTGAAAAGTGATTAAATTAAAATTAAAATGATTGATTAAATAAAAATGAATGTTGTCTTTATGCCTTTCTAAACCGTTCATCCGATGGCGATGAAACTTGGTCAGTTTATTGACTACATTTACGGGATGGTTATAAGGATATTAGAAGTACCCAAAATTAAATTAAAAATGTCGAATCTTAACCGCATCTATTTACCAAGGATTCATCTCCAAATCACTCACCGAGGAGACAATAAATTCTGTCGAAATGCTAAATACAAGTGAAAGGTTAATATTTCTTAGCTGTAGTACGCAAATGTCGTGCAAGTCATTCTCAGAGGTAACAACTTTATGACAGATTATGCAAGAAATTTTTGGAGAGACCAACTCTGGTTTTTTTTTATTAAATTTTAATGTATTTCGTAGTAATTTCCGAAAGTATTATAATACAAATAATGCATGTCAAAAATGAATTCAAACTTTTCTTATTTATTCGCTTAAATAAAAAATCATTGCGTTCAGAAGAATGTTTTCATTTACGCGATGCAATTGCAAAAGCTGGAAATGTTTCAGACATTGGCAAAATGGTCATATTCCCAGAAACGTTCAATGGCAGCCCACGGCATATGCATGAATATGCACAGGATGCCATGACATATGGCAGCCCCAACTTTTTTGTTACCTTTATTTGAATTATAATTTTTTCATTGTAACTACGTTCCTTCATTTTTCTCTTGAAGAACATTAATCCACCCTGATTTTATAATGAAACAAGACTTGCGATAAAAACATTTATCCCGAATGTCATCGAAATAACTACTCTTAACAGAAAGTCGAATACAGAAAATGTGCTCATTCCATGCATTCCCACCGACATGCCTTTTGATTTCAAATGACTGCAGTTCCCCATTCAACTTGCATTCTCCAAGACCATCAGCAAGGCGCAAAGTCAATCCTTCAAGTCTGCATATTGACTTAGAAAATCCCTATTTCCCACAGGGGGAGTAGTATATTGTGTTTTTACAAGTCAGACAATCAAGAAATTTATTTGCTTTTTCTGTAAACGGTAAAACAAAAAAATATTGTTTACCCTAAAACACTAAGAAATTTTAAAAAATTAAATAAAATATTATTTGCCCCTCTTCTTTATATATTATTCGATTTCAATTTCTAAGACCGTGGTCGCCTGGTTGGTAGAGCGTCAGTCTCGCAACCGAAAGGTAGCGAGCTCTGTCCTCGTCTCGACCAAAGACAGCCGTGTGGGCTCATGGCAGTTGGGGCACGTTCAATAGGTCCTCCAAGTTCCCATAACCTCTGGGGGTACCGAATCAGGGTCTCTGATTCGGATTTCAATTCTGACTTGCAGAGTGGCGAATAAGTTCGACCGCCCCCTATAAAGAGTTGTGTTCGAGCAAAGTCGCAGTTTCACCTGAACGGTGCTCGTTGACAACGAAAGGCGCACACCTCTGCCGTAATTCAGGAAGAGCTCCGCTCACTCGGGCTTGGTACGAGAAAGTGGCGTTAGACCGACCCGACCATGTCGTTTTGTCCACGTTTGTTTGAAACATCCTGTATATTTTAAGCATAAGTTTGATGAATTCATTGAGTGTGATATTTCTTTAACAGGGAACTCTAATCTTCGAGATGTGAAGGTGAATATAGGAGTTCAGGTAGGAGGCCAAGAAATCACTTTACCCAAGACGAAAACGGAAAAACGAGAAGATGCTTCGCATTAATGTTTTTCATTACAAAGCCAATTTATATCCTACTTTGCTCTAACATAAATATTCATTACAAAAACAAGAAATGTGATATTATTATGAGTACAATTGCATACTAATCTCACATGTTTTTTTACACTTTCATATCTTTTTTTTCAATTAAGGGGGAAAAAATAACTCTGAAAATTGTACATATCAATATCAATTCAAATACTATAAAGTTATCGAATTTTGTCAATTATTGTTTTTTGATCAACTTATCACAATTTTCGGATTTTATAGGCAACAATTCAAATTAAATGTTAATTAATATTAGCTGAAGACAGCAAAAACGGTTGCGTAGTAAAATCTCTATAAATAAAAAAGAATGTTTGTCTGTATGTCTCTTATGCGCCACTGCACCGCTCATCCGATTTCGATGAACTTCGAATACTTATTTCTTGCACTTATTTGTTTCTGCTGAAGACGGAAAAACAAACAAAAAAAGATGTTGCCAACCCTAAAGTCTTGAATAATGAAGTTAAAAAAGTAGAATTAATATTATTTACGCTTTTCCTTTATATATAACTCAATTTCAATGAATGTATTCATTTCTGATACGAAAATGAATGTTATTCTTTCTATAATTCCTAATGAAACAAAGTTATTTCATATTCCAAACGATATTTCCAAAATTATTTCTTCTGAGCAAGCAACGAGCCGGGTACCAGCTAGTCTATATCTATATCTATACTTATAATAAAGCTCAATGTGTGTGTGTGTGTGTGTGTGTGTGTGTGTGTGTGTGTGTGCGTGTGTTGGCGCTCTACAGGCCAGACCGTTGGACCTACAGCTACCAAATTTGGTACATGAATAACTTGGAGGTCGGGAATGTGCACCTCGGAGCCCTTTTTTTGAATTTTTAATTAGAATTTGAATTAATAAAAATTTAAGTGAAATTTCGAAGATTTTCCGCTATAACTTCCGAAATTATTATTGAACAAACATGATTTTAACATCAATTTAAAGATTAAAAAATTAGCTTTCTAATGGTATCAGTGTTTTAATGTATAACTCAAGCTTCTATTTTTAACGAATTTTTAAAGAAATATTTTAACCGTTTTTTTAGCACGTGACTGGATAAAATAAAATAAAACAATGCCGGAAATTCAAATAAAAAAAAACTATCATCGCAAATCAAATCTAAAGAAATACAACTTTCAGCACGTGACTGGATAAAATAACATAAATATAAAATGAGATATCTTCTAAAAAAATAAATGCAAGACAAAGGATTCTAAGAAATCGTTTGCAATATTTATATCATCCATAAATTATCTTTATTTACGGTAAACCTGATTGAATTTAGACAGGGTATGCATTGAAATCCCGACTTAATGGCATATTTTTATAATCGTTTGCAATATCTGTATCATTAATTCAATAATTTTTTCCTTTTTTCGCTTTCTTTAAAAAACATATTTAACATTTTGGCAATATCACCGAAAAAAACATTTTTAATATTTTGGAAGCATAATCGATAAATTATTAGAGCATTAAACTCAAAAAGTTTTTCCGAATAAAGTTACCGACTCTTTAACAACTAATAACTGAATCTTTTAACTTAAACTATTTCTTAAATTTTGTCTAAAAAATATATGATTTAATTGGAAATTTTAAAACGCATTACTCATGGCGAACCAGCTGGTCGCCAAAGGCGGCTAGTATAGAAATAAAGTAAAAATAGAAAATTTTCTTTGTGTAATATTTAAAAAAATATTGCGAAAGTAGTTAGAAAAATAAAAATCGTTTGAGAAACATCAATTTGCAGAGTGACAAAAAAGGCCAATCATATCATATTTAACTTATCTGATGCATTAAAAAATTCTTGATACTATGTAAGTGTAAAGTTAGAACGTTTATTTTACCAGCATAAGGCTAAAATACAAGTTGAAAAAGAATTATATATTTACCAACAAAGTTAGTTCAAATTATTAGCAGTACACAAGATTCGAATTAAAGTAAAATGACAAGCAAAAGAAAAGAACAAGAAAACTTGTATAGTAAGAATGAAGTCAAGGCTTAGCAAATAATTACGGTAATATGCCCATCACCCTTTTGTGATGTAAAATCATCCAAAATGCTATCTGAAATGAACGTCATATGAAAAATTCTCATTTATTGTGTCTATGTTATAGAGAACTAAACAATGCCATTCACTAAGAAAAATAATCATAGATACAAGAGAAAGAAATACCATTTGTAAATCCTTGGTTAGATGAGATGGAACAATTATTTTCTTCTGCTGCATAGAAATTTCTTATAACCACGAATTATAAGATACCGTTCAAGAATTTTGTTAAAAACTCCTAAATAAGACAGTCCTAGTCTTGCAAACATAAGGCAAAAAGATGCCTGAAATAAGTAAAGAAAAACATAAACATTTGGAATTTAAATGTGTGTGCGTAGTGATGTTCCAAAATCTTAATAAATTTCCAATTCATCTTAATTTGGCCCACAGTAATTTCATTTTAATATGCTCTCTTATATCCGGATCCGATTCCAATATTTTTATTTCATTAATTCTGCATGCGCTCCAGAAAACTGATGATCTCATCATTTCATATCTCTCTGAGAGACGGGATAAGAATCCCTAGTGCTTAAAACATTCTTTTGACGATACTCGAGAATCTCTTTTCTACATCGACACGAATCAAAGAAATCTGTACAAGAATCTCGTTGTAAAACCTTTGAAAGGGAAAATTCAACTTTTTTGCACTTGTATAGCGATGTATAAAATGGCTAGTAAACATAGTGCGAGATCACTCGAAGTTGACGTCCTATAAAAGAACGCAATCTACAAGTTATCTTGTAGTTGGCAGTCAACGGGTTAACAGTATTAATTATTTTCATGTAAAAATGAAATAGCTACCCCTATTTATAATTTATAAAGATGAGAATATGTGATTTACGGTGTGAGAAAAATGTAGACACCTGCTATATTTTGTTATTTGATGGAATGTGCACGAGTTGAAGATTAAGCATATACTTTAACTGCTTTGCCTCAGAAAAACATATTTCGTTAAACTTTTCCCTGGGGCTTTAATTTCAGAATGCCTAAAGGTATACCCTTCATGGTGTTTCAAAAGGAGCATGTTGTTGCTTATAAAAATGAAGGTTAATGCATTAGAGAGATCCCTCGTATATTGCACGTCTGCCCCATTACGACTATTAAAAATTCAAACTGAATCGGAACTGGAAAGAAGATTATGAGCGTAAAAAAATTTACACCTCGTGATGAAAGAGAGCTTGCTCACAAGCTTAAAAATAGTACAGGAAGTGTTGAAACAGCTTGGAATCAAACAGAGCTTGTTCATTTGTCCGAGCTAAAAGTGTACAATTGCATCCGAAAAGTCCAAAGGATTAGTTTTAAAAAAAACAGAAGTGTAAAAAGTACATATTCTTGAATAATTTCTCTTTCCCTAAGGAACGCATGTCGTGCACCACAGAATGCACTTTTGGGATATTTTCAGATGAAAAATAAAGTTTAAGCTGCCCCAGACGATTATCAACACTGCTGGCATTATCTGAAGAATGCAGAACAATATTATTCAACTTAACAGATGGGAGAAGGAAGTTTGATGGTCTGGCTAGCAGTTGGCTCTGAAGGAAGAACAAGTTTAGCCTTTCTCAATGGTAGGCAGAAACATACAGGCTACAACAATGCTCTGAATTCTGAGTTTCTTCCTTATTTCTTCAAATTAGGAGAGAAGTGGAGATGATGAAAAAGATGGAGAATCAATTCACTCTGCTAATGGAGTTGAAAATTGATCCACTACAAAAAATAGGCAGATATTACCATGGCCAGCTAAAAGCTCTGATCTGAGTAGAGTAGAAAATGTCTGGACAACGCTTGTCCGTCGAATATTTAGGAAGCAGTTTGTATCGCTCTCTGAGCTAAGGTTAGCATTAAATACTTAATGGGATAGTTTTTGTAAAGCAGAAATCCAGTCTTTGCATGATTCACTTCTAAATAGAATATTCAGTCATAAAAGCTAATAGAAAGAATATTCTTTACTAAAACCACTTATAGTTAGTTTTTTTTTATAACAGTCAGTCTACTTTTTTTGCACAGTTTCAAATTATATATAAAACACACACTTGTACTTTACTTTTGAGTATCATGGTAATGATACTAATATTTTCTTGGTGAATGATATAAAAATTGCATTGAAAATATTTTTTTAATTTAATATAGTGTCCTTCTATTTTTTATGTAGTATATATATATATATATATAATTGCTTAATTAGACAATTCATAAATGATCTGATTTCATAGATTTCATGAATGAGAAAAAGCAAAACGTGTGGTTACATTTATTCTTACTGTCAAGACATTTTTCAGTTCAATTAAACAAAGTGCTTAGATGCTTCAGAGCATGATGGTAAAATGGATATAAAAGTTCATTATCTCACAATTAATTACATGAACTTTCTAGAAATTCCTGACAATACTAGAAAAAAGACTGAATCATTTAATCTATACTTATAATAAAGCTCAATGTGTGTGTGTGTGCGTGTTGGCGCTCTACAGGCCAGACCGTTGCACCTACAGCTACCAAATTTAGTACATGTATACCTTGGAGGTCGGGAATGTGCACCTCGGAGCCCTTTTTTCAAATTTTTAATTAGAATTTGAATTAATTAAAATTTAAGCGAAATTTCGACGTTTTTCCGCTATAACTTCCGAAATTATTATCGGATAAACATGATTTTAACATCAATTTAAAGATTAAAAAATTAACTTTCTAATAGTATCAGTATTTTAACATTTAACTTAAGCTTCTATTTGTAATGAATTTTTAAAGAAACATTTCAACTATATTTTTCAACAATATATTTCGGACAAAACAAAATTTAATCTGCAGGAGCACGTTACGAGTGGAAGGGGAAAAATTATCTTTTATCAATAAGATGCCATCAGATAGATAAAAACTCAAATTAAAAAAATAAATTATTATTGCAAATTAAACATTTAAAAATGCAATTTTCAGCACGTGTCTGCATGAAATGAAATAAATATAAAATATGTTTTTTCTTTTTAAAAAAAAGAAAATGCAAAGAATTTTTTGTGACTTTTACAATATTATTAATTAAATAAATCAGCTTTGTTTAATAATAGAAATACATCTATAAAAAAATCTAAATGAAGTAAATAGCTGCATAGTATGTAGCACGAGTCTATAAATGCTTTAAAAAATGAAGAATATTTAGCTTTTAATTAAAAAGAGATGAACTTGTGATATCAGTGTTTTAATGTATAACTCAAGCTTCTATTTTTAACGAATTTTTAAAGAAATATTTTAACCATGTTTTTTTGAGCACGTGACTGGATAAAATAAAATAAAACAATGCCGGAAGTTCAAATTAAAAAAAAAAAACTGTCATCGCAAATCAAATCTAAAGAAACACAACTTTCAGCATGTGCCTGGATAAAATAACATAAATATAAAATGAGATATATTCTAAAAAAATAAATGCAAGGCAATGGATTCTATGATCGTTTGCAATAGATATATAATTAATTCCATAAATTATCTTTATTTACAGTAAACCTGGTTGAATTTAGACAGGATATGCATTGAAATCCCGACTTAATGGCATATTTCTATAATCGTTTGTAATATATGTATCATTAATTCAATAATTTTTCCCCTTTTTCGCTTTCTTTAAAAAACATATTTAACATTTTGGCAACATCACCGAAAAAAACATTTTTAATATTTTGGAAGCATAATCGATAAATTGTTAGAGCATTCAACTCAAAAAGTTTTTTCAAATAAAGTTACCGACTCTTTAACTACTAATAAGAGAATCTTTTAACTTTAACTATTTCTTAAATTTTGGCTAATGAATATGTGATTTAATTGAAAATTTTAGAACGCATTACTCATGGTGAACCAGCTGGTCGCCAAAGGCGGCTAGTTAAGATATAAAGACAATTAAAGGCCATATACAAGGCATATTAGATATTGATATGACAAATTGATCCAATCTATAAATTGTATTTACAGTGTTTACTCAAGTATGCCAAACAAAAAGGAACAGAATGGAATAAATTGACTGTTCTTTGTATTTATTAGATTTTTTCATTTCTAAGTTTTCATTATAAGCAACTATAAAGTAACAAGATTGTTGTGTTATTAATCAATTAACTATTAAAAAAGGAATTTAACATCTGCACTCTAAACATAATTTAACTTGTCAATAAAATAACACAAGATAGATAAGATAGATAAGATACATATAGATAAGATACATAATTATTCTACATTTGTATTTTCTTTATATTTAATACAATATTTCATGACTGTAAAACACTAAATGAAGAAATAATGATTCCATTTCATTTTAATTTACATAAAGTCATTACAAAAATTAATGTAAAGTGTCAATTTTATTATTTGCATTTTGATTAAAAAGCATTTTAAAGATGAAATTCATTTGTTGGGGGAAAATAAATAAACTACTACATTTAACTGTGAATATTGTGTTAGGAATGAAATTTATGATTAAATAAATTAAAAGAAAACACTAGCAAATAAAATAGATTATAGCAGTTAATTATATATGAACAAACAAAAAATATTGATTTGTATATTATATCAAGTTTTCGTGTTATGTATTAAGAAGTATTCATGTACCAAATTTTATGCATTGCAACAAGAATAATTATGAAAGGAAATTTATCAATTCCAATAAATGTACAATGTTACCTTTAATATCAACATTAAAATATTTAATCTCTAATAAATAAGAAAATACAATTATGAAATTAAAGTATTTTCAATATTTATTTTTAATTTAACTCATTGTTGATAGAATGAAAAATAAGTATTTTCATATATAATTTACTCATTTACAATGTAACAATGACCTTTTAAGTCCCTTTCTTTATACCAGAAATAATCACTATAGGCTGTTCTTTCATCGTTGGCAATTAATCAAAAGCAAATGTTCCCTTACCATAATTTTTATAAAAGAAGAGATCATTCTATTTTGATTCAATGAATAAAAATATATCTCCTGGATTCTAATGTTCTAAAATTCTCAATGTCGCTGGGCTTAGAAAACAAAGAGCTTTCTTTGCCTTAAAAAAAGAGAGAGAGAAAAGGTTGTCACATTCAGAAAATTTATTATATTTCAAAAATTTAAAGAGCAGGGAAAACTTTAATCACCAACCTTTCTTTACATTTTGAGCATAAATGAGTCTGAGCATATCAGATGTTAAGAGTGTAGACTATGTATTAAGAATCACTTCACAACAAAATACTTAGTAACTCTACCTAAAATACCTTTTATTTATTATATATATGAAATTATTGCTTTCTTACTTTTTTTATCACTTTGATATACAGCATGAATTAAACAAATTTTAGAGTTCATTTCACATTTATCTTTAAAAACATTTTTAATTAAAAAAATAAGAAATGTTATGATTTCTATTTTTAATTTCTGCAGTTATTTTGAATGAGCACTCTTTTCTTCTCACTATCTAAAGAGCAAGATTGAATTCAGAAAGAAAATATATTATTCTAGCCCTAAATATAAAGATCAAAGGGTGAAATGTCAGCAATAATACAAATAGTTTTTGTCATTCCTTTTCATAGCATTTAAGCATATGATGAAATCTTTATTGTACTTCCCATAAGCAGATTGCTAATTTTTACACAGTAATTTATTCTAATCTTAAGAAACCTGTTTTCCAGTAAATAGATAACAAGTTTATAAATCATTCCAAACTTTATTTAAATAAATATGGGGAGATCAGTCATTACTTTAACATAAATTTGGAAATGGTCTTTCATCTTAAACTTTCCTAACAATTCCAAATTATATTTATTGCTAAAGAATTTTTCCTTAGAATGCTAACAGAAAGATTGAAATTAATTTCAAGAATATACTGATAATTATTTTAAATTTATGCTAGTTGGATTTTAAAAATAAAAGCTTGTAACATGTATTCAGTTTGAGTTCATTTTGTATCCATCAGTTATAAAAGGTTGGATTGGCCAATGAATAGTAAAATAAGTTTAAGACATTGATTATGCAATTTGATAGGCAATTTATTAAAAAAAATGTATTTAACATTTAGTGGTAAAAAAATATTTGTCAATAAAAAACTCAGTCACATTTAACTCCAAATAGTCTTGATCCACACAAAATGCTTAACTATTATATCAATAAATTGTCTTATGTAGTTATGCTACTTGTTTCCACACTAATCAGATACTTAAAGAAAACTTAAACTTCTTACTTTCTCCTTCACTTCAGAGGCTGCATTTGATTATCACAATTTAAACATAAATTAGTAGCATTACATACAAATCTAAATTATTTTTGCTTCAAATTGGGAAAAAAGAATTATAGAACACACAGAATTGTAGAAAATGAAACCAAATGATTAATAAAAAACTAATTAAATTCAATGGAAAAAATAGCATATATCTGAACAACTTTATCTTCATTGCCTAATAAACTAAAATATCTGCATGCAAAGGCATTGTTTACAATTTTTCTGTTGTTGTTGAAATTTTTGATACATTAAAATTACAAAAGAGTAAAGACCATTGCTAAACAATTTCTGATAAATAAAGCAATTACTTTCAAAACATCATAATAAAAATCTTTACACCAAATATATAGATAAGATACATTACCATACATTAGCATATGTATCAAATCAAATAATTGTCCAGAAACTTAAGAATATTCTCAGAGCATAAAAAGATTTAATAGTACCAGATTCCAAACTGTTCAATTGAAAGAAATACAATTATATCAGAAAAAATAATAATAGTAATAAAAGATGCAATTATGAAAAATGAAGATTATTTCAAAAAAAAATATATCACAAATAATATGTTTATTTTCAAATGCAGGACTTATAAAATTCTACAGAATAATTATTATTTAGATTATCAGACTTGATTTTTTCAACTATGAAATAGATTTTATTTGTTATGTTCCTAACTTATTTTTTTTAAAAAGCTGGATATGCTGAAAATCACTAAATAAATTTTTCTATAATTCATTAAGTACAATACTTTATTCTTCAATTAATATTTAAAAAATAATTTACTCATGTTTAGTTATTAAAATGACATTCAATTTGTATACATCAATATTGAAAAGTAATTTCATAAGAAATCATCTAAATAACCCATAACATCAATGCTTATAGTTTTACCTATTTTACTTACTAAATCAAGTTCTGCTAAACACTTATATTTAGGACAATCTAAATGCTCGTCTGTGGAAACACGAGACATGAGGCACATTTGAACAAGTGAAGATATTTGTGAAAATATTAGAGAGGATGGCAGCACTTTCTCACCAACAATTGAAAAGAAAATAGATAACATTCTGTCTAAAGTAAATGGCTTAGGACCCAGAAGGTGACGATTTTTCTCAACTTTCTTTGTAATTCTTTTCTTAGCCTGCTTCCCTTGGTTTTTAACAAAATGCCTAACATCACTTTTAGGTGGATTGTAGGAAGCAAAGTAGGCAGCAAGTAATAAAAATTTTGAATAAAAAGGTAATTCTCTTGTAGCAGAGAATTTATCTAAAGTAATTATGGAGCATTTATTTTCTTCATTTTGATCTTTGGTAGAACAGTAGGCTTTCCATTTAGAACTAGATATTTCTCGTAGATAAACTGAACCCATAGCCTCTTTCAAAGTGGGTTCTATATTTTTCCACAGACGGAAACTGCTAACTTCTATATCATCATCTTCTTGAAGAGGCTCACAGTATTTTTCAAAGTTTATTTCAGCAAGATGACGTAGCTCAGAAATGTTTGTGGTCAGTATAAAAAATGTCTTCATAATTACATTTACATAGCTTTTGTAAAATACAACTGTATGTTCAGGTGGACAATCAAGTGTTAATATTTCGGCAATCTGATCTTTAGAGTAATCTTGAAAATGAAGTGAGATAGGATCAAAACAATTTACTTGAGACCTAAATGCTCTCCAAGGCAATTCAGAAATAAAGATTGTGCAAATATTCACTGTAGTTAACATTTGTAATTTAGAAAGAACACTTAACAAGAATGGATCTTCTTTTCGTAACACTTCCGCACAGTCAAATATCAAATATGTAGTCTCAAATGCTTCCTTTAATTTAATTCTCAAAAAGTTCAAAAATTCATGCATGTTATTTATTTTCTTTTCCGCGTCTCCGGGACAAAGAACTTGAACAACTCTTGCAAACAATGACTGTGCACTACAAGATTCATGACAGTTAATCCATACATAAGGGACATTTGAGCTTTTCATTAGTGCTGATACAACTAAAGTCTTCCCTGTTGTTGTATGGCCATAAATCAATAATGAAGGATACGGAAAACTAGATGGATATCCCATGTAACGTTTAATAAAACTAATCTCATTTTCTCGGAAAAGAATCTTTTGACCTATTTCATTTTCCATAACATCAGAAATGCATTCAGATTCCATTTTCTTTAGAATCTAATCAAAATCTTAGAGTCTGTAATCAAATATTAAATTGAACAACTTCAATTCATTCTATGATAGCATTATGAAGTAAACAAAATTTACCGCTAACTGAGAGAGTGTTGAGTTGTTTATAAACCGCAAAAAATTTATTATTAATAATCATTCAAAATTATACTAACTTTTAATTTTTATAGAAATAAAACTCCTGAAACATATATTTCAAAGAATTCAAAGCCAAAGAAAATCTTAATATTTGAAATCAGTACTTATAAAAATATATTTCAAACTAGCTCAATATAGGTATGGCCTTTCAATTGCCTTAACTGTATTTTATTTTAACCTCTATGCGATCAAAATAAACAAACATAATATACATCATGGCTATTTGTAAGTACCGAAAAAATATATTTATGTAATTAATTCTTAATTTCTAAGAATTTGATAATTATATTCTTATCAACAGCGAAGACAGGATAAAATTATTCTTATAGTAATTAGTCGGAATGTTCTATACATCTGATGCAATTAAATTTCATTTTCTGAACTGTCAGGAAGATTATTATTCTTGCAATCATGTAATTTGCTGACAAATAATAATGACATATTCCATTGATAGATTTTCACTTGAAATATTAATACATTTCTAGCATAATTATCGGTGGATGCAAGTTAAAAACTCCAATAGAGCATTCTCTTGAAAGAACCCTTAGAATAGTTAACTTCTGTTCATTAAATATTTTAATTTCCTCTTACGGCAAATATTACAAAAAATAATTTACAGAATGCGTGTAACATGCGCGTGTGTAAGCGTTTTTGTTATATTTATAGTTTGTACAACTTTAATTTCTAGTCGTCCGTTTAGAAAAGGCATAATTTTCTTACATCGGGCTATTTTGAAATTATTTCTGTAATAATTTATAAGTGTATCTCACCCAGATATCGAATTAGAATAATTGTAATTAATTATGTTTTCAAAATGACTGTTTTCTTTTAACAATACTTTGTCTAATCGAACATACTCTAACACATTTTAAAAAGTACCGTAACTGTTTGAAGAGTATACCTTCTTTAAAAGAATCATTTCTGGAAAATGCAGCCAGACGTATATATTTCTAACTTATAGCTCATTTTATCGTAGTGCTTGGAATTTTCGATGCAGTAAGATTATTACTTAACCTTTATTAATACAGTAAAATAGCTTTTTCATTTCAGGCATAATTTTGAATATTTTTTTAATTACCGTACCGTTTTTTTTAATGAAGTAGAAAGCACTATCATGAATTTATGAGCTATCTAAATAGAAAGTCTGAATTAAAAGAATTAAGCATGGTTAATAAATTTCTACTTAATTTCTCTCTCGTATTGTTGTATTATGTTAATGTGTTTCACAAGCCTTTTATAAGATGATTTTAAAAAATTAAACAAAGCCTTTTTCTTATAATTAAAAAGTTTTCTGCAAAATTCTCTGTTTTTAAAAATTATTTTTCAATACAAACAATACAAAAATACTACTTTTAAGGAAAAATAATTTAAAGAATTTGTATTTTAAAAGTTTAAGGTCTCATAGGAAATAATAATTTTATTAAAAAAATCATATTTTTGAAGTGGAACTCTGAATTTCAAAATTTGTAGTTTTTAAAAAAATAGAGGTTAACATAATTCTGTTTTGATTGCTCGTTCATAAATTAGAATTTTACATAATTAAATATAATAACTGCCAAAGATATTTTTGTCCAAAAATTACTGATTGTATAAAGAAAATGCATCTTTGGTGTATGAGTTTTTCTGAAAAAGTCATTTTTCTTTGACTTCAAATATATTTCACATATTTATTGTTTTTTTTTTTTTTGTTTTTTTGAAAAATATTACTTATTTATTTGTTTGAATATTATATAGATAAATTGAAGCATCTTCCAATTCTGGCAAGGACTCAATTAAATTATTTGAAAAATGGTGTAGCATTTTGTACAAAACCAGCTCAAGTTGTTCAAGACCAATTTCTACATTTTAGAACTACAGAAAGCAGCCCTGTATGAGCTTGTATAATTATTCTATTTTTTACATGTGTATTTACTTCTGCTATATATTTGTAATATTTTTTTTAAAAAATTTAAGCATGTTTTTAGATGCATATAAATTTGCTAGTCTGTTGTTGTTGTCGTATCTGTGATAACAAGGAAAGGGGTTGCAGTGGCTTCTGAGATTAAATATTAAAAAAGAAATATTACAAATAGCCATTTGTTAATTTTGTTATTAGATAAAAATTAAATTTTAGTCAGTTAAAAAAGTAGAAATACTCATCTGAGTGCTTATTTTTCATGATCTTAGAAGTTCCATATATTTGGTATATTATTTTAGGATCTATTTATTTTATAATAATTTTATTTTGTAATCATTAATGTTCTCAAATTCACTTCATATATATTTAAAAGATTCTATTGATAGAATAGTTACATTAATTTATTAATTAAACAAAACATAATACATTATTTCTTATTTTATCTCAGATGGCAAATTTTCTCAAACTTCTAAACAATTTTTGATACATATCGCTCGTCAGTAAAATTTTGAAATTTTATAATTATGATTTCTTTTGAGCTTTGATTGACTGTCAAAGTAATAAAAAGAATTTGATAGTTTTTTTATTTAAAAAAAATATCAACCTTCTGACTTTCAATGCAGTCAAGATGGCTGGACATTCAGACATCCTCAGAACAGCTGAAATGCTGCCTCTTTATTTCTTCCCCTTTACTCAGAAAGGTCATAAAACAACTGTTTTTTTTAAATAGTGATTGCTTCTGTTCCCTCTGTCACTGTTGATTGGTGTCTCCTGATAGTGTTCAGGGGTAGATGCTTAATTTACTGTATGCTTTCGGTTTGTCAGTTACTCGATTCTCTTGCTAAAATGCCAATATCTGAACGTTTTAACTCAAGAAGAAATTAATAAAATACTCTTTGAATATACAATTGAATTTGATTTGATATAAGTAATGAGGAAAATTCTTAGAAAATGATTCTGTTAACGAAAGCAAAATTGAAAATAGGTAACTCAGGACAGATTATTGAATGGAAATCAAATTTGACAGAAAATAAAATTTCAGAATTTTTATTCTGAAATTCAACCAACTCTCAGGCATAATCCATAATTTACAAATATCAAAAACTATGTAAAAATAATTAAAAAAATTAATTAAAATATTTATTGTTTGAGAAAACTTTAAAAAAAAGTATTAATTATTTTTTTAAGCTAAATATCCCCCATACCTGTTCTTGAAACCATTATAATTATGAAATAATGAATTAAATACTCCTTCCTTACAGAATTTTGAAAATTGGATGATATTATATTTTTTATGCAATGCTTATATCAAAGGAAAAAATTTTAAAAATTCTGACCAAATTTTCTTTGGTTAAAAATTTAGAATTTGACTTGCTGCATTCGTAAAACTGAACATTTTTTGGAATAACAGCCATTGTGGATATGCAGATTTGTTTGGAAGGGAAGGGAGAGGTTTTGATTTGAATAGTTTTTGCAATATATCTGCAAAATTTTAATTAGTATACATCAAGCAGAAAAATAATATTTTTTGCATAAAATATTATTTTCCATAATTACTAATCTGTCATTTTAAATTAATAATTTTTTGTCAAATTGGAAAATTTACATTGGTAATGAAGTTATTTCTTTAGGTATGGATCTGTATATATCTTATTACGTTTTCAACATTAAAACATTATTCTCTTATGGTAAATAAATGCAAACAATTGCTATGGGAATTCATTAATACATAATTAAAATTGATAAGAATTTTTAATAACTTAAAGTGAATTATTTATATCAATAACTCTTAAATTTAGAAGGGAAAAAAGTAGTTAAAAAAAGAGAGAACTATTGAATAATTAAATTTTCTGATGCAGCAGTAATTTTAACGAATATGCAAATGTACTGTTTCAATGTTATATTTCAACACCAAATGCATCTTTCCATAATTAATAAATTATAACCAAAAACAGCAGTAAAAAAAGGGAACATTTGGAAAATCTTGAGTTGAAATTATAAAGTGCTATTAAAGTTTATATACAACCCCTTAAAGTTAGAAACAATTTCACTACAGGAATAGGGCGACACAAGAACTCACCCCACATTGCAAATGAACTCTTGACTGCAAGGAGTGGGAGGGAAACGCTTATCTACTATCTTTTACACTTTTAGTCGTTTTGGATTTTAAAAGAGCTGCATTTCAAAGAGCAAGGGAATTCACATGGTTAAAAAAAAAACTGTTTTGTGTTTGTTTGCAAAAGTGTTTTATTAAATGCCCTTTGTAGATTTCTTAGTTTTTCTGAAACATTTATTGAAAAAATTGTAATACAAATATGTGTTTTAATAATTAATTTTACGTAACAATTATCATTTTGCTAAATAGAATTTGTTGATATCTATATTTTAATTTTTTTTTGCATTATTGGACTAAATAGAAATTGTTTTATTTATTTTGCATATAATGCAATTGCTGAATTTTTATTGTCTGTTTACTTTATATTAAATTTTTGTTGGCTTTTAAAGAGCTGTGATTTTTACAATGCAATATCAATGTTTTAGATTCATCACACAAAAGATCATATTGGTAAATTCTATACAATGCCTCCAGATATAAAAAACAAATTATTCCTTAGTGGAGGTATACCTAAATCATGGGAAAATCAGGTATGTCAAAATTATAATAAGTTTATTTGCTAATTTCAATAATCTAAAGATGAAAAAGAATAATAAGTTGAACTCATAATATTCTGATCTGTTTTCTTATCATTCCTTTTTGTATATTCCTATTTTTGTGGTAATAATCATTAGCTACTACAATGATGTACTGAAGGGTGTTTTTTTTTCCCATTAGTGTTATATTAAGATATATTTTGATTTTTTTTTTCCTTTATATATATCTGCTGCATTTTGAAGCATTCTACAGAATTATATTCTTATACACAAAAAATAAAATTTATAATCTAAATATTCATAGTCATAAAAAAATTTTCTGATTCTCTTTCTCTTTTTTTATAAATATGCTGATGTCTAACCATTTAGATCCTTATAATTACTTAACTGTAACTTATATGATGTATTATTTTCATGTGTATTTATTAAATATATAAAAATTATCATTAATGGTTAATTATTCAGCAAAGTCAATTATCAGAAAGGAATCATAATTTTTTTTTAGCTTTGAAAACATGTTAAAGGAAATAAAATTTAAATTTGAAATTCCTTAGTATTTACTGATATTAATAATTGCATGCCTGTTTCTTTTAAAACCTCTTTTTAGGTTGTTGAATTCAGTTTTAATTTTAAAGTTTTTATAATATTCATTCACTTAGTTTTCAGACAAGCATTGACATTTGTTTAAGGAAGATTTTAGCTAAATCTTTTGCTAATCTTGTTCAATTTATTAAATATTATTTAACTTCATGATTTTCATTTTTTGTTCTTCTTCAATATAAAATTATATATTTCACCATAACATTAAATATTTAATATTTTTCATATCATGAGAAACTTCTTTTTCTTATTTTAGATGAAAGTGTTTTGTGAAAGCTGTATCATGATTAGAGAACCAGCTTTAGAAATAATGTCTTTTGTAAACAAAATAAATTATTCTGATCCAGCAATTCGTTTCATTATATGTATCCTTTTGTGAAGAATTTTATTCTTAATGCACTTTTGATGATTATTAGTAGTTTAGCTACATTTATTTTAAATAGAGAAATTTTTCTTGTGTATTAAAAGTTTTAGTATAAAAATTTGAAAAAGTCATGAGGTTTCTTAGTTGCTTTCTTATTACTTTCACTTATTTCAAATACATATGACAAATTTAGTAAAAAAGCTTGTGTAGCATGCATTTTACACCTTAAATTTAGACAGAAAATATATAACAAATGCATTTACAGTGTATATGAAAATACTGATTTTAACCATCATTAGCAAAGAATATTTTGTTACATTTAAGTTAATCAGAGTATGAATGTCTCCTTGTATAATCTATTAACTGTTTCAATGAATAAATATATTCTGGGTTTTATATATATATATATCCAGTTAATTGGACCACCGGTTAATCGTACCGAATCTTAAAGAACCAAAACAAATCCTATGTACATAAGCCTAATATTATTCTCTTATTTGAACCAAAATTCAGTTTAAACAGAACAAAGAACGTGGCAGGGAAGATGAAAAAGAAGCCACAAGTTGCCTGTGTACAGCAGGAAAGGGAAAGAACCAGTGGGAGGTGAGCAAGCTCTTTGTTTCTTAGAATGGGCAGCTTGGTAGTAAGTTCTTTAAACGTTGACTTGAATTTGATAAGAACTTTTTTTTATTGTGCTTCGCATGGTCAGTATCGTGTAGATCGTTTCAAAGAATTTGTTTGTAAATTTATTTTTCAATGAATAAAGTTCATAGGCAACAGTAGTTCTTGTTTGTATGTTCACCATACGCGTGTGCCGCACAATAAAGGTCATAATGACATTTTAATATGTTACGTATAGCACGTCTCGTCTTTTAACATAGGGCATGTATGTGTAATCGTACCACCCGGTTATTAGGACCAAAATGATCGCGTCCTGATGTGGTCCGATTAACCAGAATTGACTGTGTATATATATATATATATATATATATATATAAGAATATGCATCTGTTTATATTCTGCAGACCAAACCATTTAACTGTTAACATTTATATTTGGATGGCAAGAATGTATACCTTGGAGCATTTTTTTTAGATATTGATTAATTAATAATCATCAAAAAAATGTCCTAGTGGAAAATATTAGTGTCATTTAAAATTTTTGTATTCATTTTAAAATGCAAAAAATTGTCATTTTTTTATATTAATTTAGTTGTGTGACATTTTTTCCCCCTTTGAAAGTTGGCAACTTTAGAAAATTTTTTTGCATAATATTTAACAGTACTTCCATTATTACATTAAAGTTAAAATCCTTTTCAGTTTTTCATAAAATACATCATTGTAAAATTTTCTTTTATTATATTGAAAGGCAAAAAAGAAGTATTTTGTTTATTTCCATACAATATATTTTGGCAGTGGTCCATAATTATCTTTTAAATATTGCTAGCATGTCATGGCTCTTTACTCTATTATAACTGGTTTAAGGCTATTAGAATAGCACAGCTTTAAAGTTTGTTACAAGTTGATACTTTACCCATTTACTCTGATATTTTCTTTTCTCTCTATATTAAATACAATTTTCAGTTTTGAAATAGGCCTTGTCATACTGATACAATTAGTAGCATGCTTATGGTTTAGCCATCATTCTTGTATTGACATCATTATAGTTATAAGTTCAAAATTATAAAAGAGGAATGCACAAACTTGACTTGGGCTCCAAATTTTAAGGGCTGGAAGTATTTTGTTCAGTGAATTACAAACTTCAAGTAGTGTGTATTAGAATTTTCATTGAGACTGAAAGTAATCAATATTCCATGTAAACCAATTAATTGGCAAAGGTGGCTAATAATTTAATTTTTGTTATGTACAGTGCATATGTTGGGTCATGCTATAACTTTGACTTATTTTTTACTAGCCGCCTTTGGCGACCAGCTGGTTCGCCATGAGTAATGCGGTTTTTTTTTTTTTTTTTTTTTTTTTAAATTTTCAAATATATCACATATTCATTAACCTTGAAGTAATTCCGGGCATTGATTGGCCTGAAATTAATATTTTCTTTAAGATGATCGACGGAAAGTTCTAAAAAAACACGTTTCCCTAATAATATTTAATTTTATAAATCAGTTTTAATTATTAATTTTAGAAGACTGATTGATGTAGCAACTTTTATTTAAAATATTTATAAAAATATTTTGTAAAATAGGGCTAACAGTGCTAAGTATGAAGAAATCTAAAACTCACTAATTCATCAATGCATAATTTGATTTAAGCCACATAAAATGCCACATAAATTCTATCAGTTTTATCGTAAATAAAGAAGATTTATTGAATTAATGATATAGATATTGCAAACGATCATGGAATCCTTTGTCTTGCATTTTTTTAAAGAAAATATCACATTTTATATTTCTTTTATTTTATCCAGTCACATGGTAAAAGATACATTTCTTTAGATTTATTTTGCGATGATAGTTTTTTTTTATTCGAACTTCCGGCATTCTTTTATTTTATCCAGTCACGTGCTCAAAAAAACATGGTCAAAATATTTCTTTAACAATTCGTTAAAAATAGAAACTTACGTTATAAATTTAAAAAACTGATACCGTTAGAGAGCTAATTTTTTAATCTTTAAATTGATATGAAAATCATGTTTGTGCGATAATATTTTCGGAAGTTATAGCGGAAAAACGTCGAAATTTCGCTTAAATTTTAATTAATTCAAATTCTAATTAAAAATTCGAAAAAAGGGCTCCGAGGTGCACATTCCCGACCTCCAAGGTATGCATGCACCAAATTTGGTAGCTGTAGGTCCAACGGTCTGAACTGTAGAGTGCCAACACACACACACATTGAGCTTTATTATAAGTATAGATATCTAAAATTTCAATTCAAATTTTGAAAGTATATAAACATTGGAATATGGTATCTTTTGATTTTGTTGCAAAAAGAAATTGAATTCATGTTTGTTCTTTTTGAAGTACATTAGATAATATTTTTTATTATAATAAGTTGTATTTGCTGTATGACAAATTCCTGTGCTTATTGATAAAAATTTTGTTGGTTGCTTATTAATTACACATTAATGAAATGGTGAATTAGGAAGCAAATGTAAATTCTGCAAAGAAATTTCTGTATACAACTAATCATCTACAAACACTAGCGTTACTTTGCCTTAATATAATTTCATATTAATATTCATATATTTTCAACTGCTTTCTAACATTGGTTCTGTAGATCCCTGAATTTAAATTATATATTCTTATGTGAAATATTTAGTTTTAAACAAAAGAAATATCTATTATGCATGTGTATATTTTCTACCTGTCTTGCCTCAGCATGACTGAATTGTACAGTATATTATTTCTTCATTAATTTCTTTTACAAAAATAAGATGGCAGAGATGGCTCAGGCAAGACTGCAACTTTGATGCATCTTTTACATTTTGCTTATGAATCCGAATTCCTTTTACTTCATGTTCCTTGGGGTATGGTACTTATATACTTAAAATTCTATAATATTTTTAATGGAGAGATATTAAAATTATTTCATACCTTATTTTTTATGTATTTTAGAATTTAATAGCATTAAATAAATTTTTGCATGCTTTTCAAAATCTCTGTGAAATATCATAAAGTAAAAATATATCTGTAATAAGAAATTATGAATTGCCTTACTATGCTTTTTAATGGAATATCTTTTATAATTTTTATTTAATAGAATATTTAAGATAGCGACTTATTTATATATACAAAAAGAGTCTATTGCATCATTGTATTTCAAATATAAGAAAAAAAATGTTTTTGTTTTCTCTTCTTATATTAGTTTCCAACTGGACAAAAAGACCAAAGGAAGTTCTTGCATCTCAGTTTAAAGAAGGTAGAATTGATCTGCCTGTTGAATCAGCTATATGGCTTCAGCATTTTAAAACTCAAAACTCGCAACTCATGGAAAAACTCAATGTAACTTTTTTCTTTAAAATCATACTGTTATTAAATCTGAAAAGTAAACTTTCTCATTTTAAATTAAATTAATATTATGAAACAAATATTATTTGTGTTAATTCAGTATAGAAAAATTACGTTCATCATTTAAGGAGGAAAATATCTTTTTTTTACATATGCCAAATTGAATACATTTTGAGGAAATTTTTTTTATTGATGATGCCCACAGATAGATAATTATAGCTTTAAAAAAAAATGTCTTTTTTAGAAGATTTGATGCATGAAAATTCATTGAAACTTCAAGTTTGAATTTTTTGATGATTGCAATATTGTCTTTAGCATGTGTGTGCTTGCGTGCATGCATATATAGAAATATATAACCAAATATTTATTTTTCTCCTGTTTACATAAAATGATGAAACCTTCTCAACTTAACTAAAGCTCCTATTAATAATATGTAAGATAGACAAAACTGTAAAAATTTTTTAGAAATTGTGTGCTTTTTTATTATATTCTATCATGATTTTCAGGCATTATCTTCGCTAGTTTCTTATGTCTGATACTACTTAGATAGTGTTTTTCATTTATTATTATTATTATTTAAATATTGCCATAAGAGATAGAATCAAACCTCTTACAATACACTTACAGTCTGTCTTTAAGTTATTGCAAATTTAAATAGTAATTTTTTAATATTGAAATTGATTTCTATTTATACATAATGCTGAATTAGTTCCATCATAGTTGTGAAATGCAATGAAAGTAATTCAAACACTATTTTTCCTTCTGTTTAATTTTTGCATTATTTATTTAATAAAAATGACTTAATTTTTTTAAAAAAAAATTTCAACTTTAATTTATGTTTAGTTGCTATGCTTTCTAATGAAAGCATTAATTAGTTTATTTAAATATGTTTTAACCCAGAGATTTTTTTTTTGAAAATATTTTAATAATTTTGGTTCTTTTCAGTTAAAAGCTTCTCAGTCCTACACATGGAGTAAAAGAGAAGTGACAGAACAAGGAGACTCTCTTATGGACATAGTTGAGCATGTTAGTAATTTTTTTATTTTATTCACTTTCACTGAAACTGTTAATAATTAAATTTTAATTATTGTTAATGTTTTCCAAATTTATTTTTTTAAAGAAGTTTAAACATTTATATGTATGTGTGTGTGTGTGTGTACACACACCTGATACACTTAACTGACAAAAGTCATGGGATG
The DNA here is from genome assembly GCA_026543055.1 of Argiope trifasciata. Taxonomy (NCBI): domain Eukaryota; kingdom Metazoa; phylum Arthropoda; class Arachnida; order Araneae; family Araneidae; genus Argiope; species Argiope trifasciata. The sequence goes on from JAPMOQ010039177.1 coordinate 1,433,374, forward strand.
ACTGTTAATATCGTGTCGGTCCTCCTTTTGCCCGGCGAAGTGCAGCTACTCGACGTGTCATGGAGTCCACAAGTCGTTGGAAGTCCTCTGCAATAATATTGAGCCATGCTGTCTGTATAGATGTCCATAATTGTGAAAGTGTGGATGGTGCAGGAGTTTGGGCACGAACGGACCTTTTGATGATGTCCCATAAATGCTCGATGGGACTTATATCGGGCGATCTAGGTGGCCAGATCATGCGCTGGAATTGTCCGGAATGTTCTTCAAGCCAATCACGAACAGTTCTGGCCCGGTGACATGGCGCATTGTCATCCGTAAAAATCCCATCTTTGTGTGGGTACGTGAAGTCCATGAATGGCTGCAAGTGAACTGTAAGCAGCTGAACATAACCATTTCCAGTCAATGATCGGTTCAGTTGCACCAGAGGACCGAGTCCATGCCATGTAAAAACAGCCCACACCAGCTTGAACGGTGCCTTGCTGACAGTTTGGGTCCATGGCTTCGTGGGTTCTGCGCCACACTCGAACTCTACCATCAGCTCGTAACAACTGAAATCGTGACTCATCTGACCACGTCACGGTTTTCCACTGGTCTAGGGACCAGTCGATATGCTCACGAGCCCAGGAGAGTCGCTGCAGGCGATGTCGTCCTGTCAGTAAAGGCACTCGAATCGGTCTTCTGCTGTCATAGCCCAAGGAAGACAAATTTCGCCGCACAGTCCTATCGGACACGTCCCTCGTACGTCCCACATTGTTTCCTGCAGTTATTTAACGAAGTGTTGCGTGTCTATTAACAATGACCATTCTACACAAACGTCGGCGGTCTCGGGCGTTAAGTGCAGGTTGTCGCCCACTGCGCTGTCCATGATGGGATGTGATTCTTGAAATTTCATACTCTCGGCACACTCTTGATACTGTGGATCTCGGAATGTTGAATTCACTAACGATATCCGCAATGGAATGACCCATGCGGCTATCTCCAACTAACATTCCACGTTCAAAGTCTGTTAATTCTCGTCGTGCCGCCATAAATCACGAAAAAACCTGTTCACATGAATAACTTGAACACAAATGAAAGCTCTGGAAAACGAACTGCGCATTAATACTTTTTCACTGCGATACTACTGCCATCTGTATAGTTGCATATTGCTATCCCATGACTTTTGTCACTTCAGTGTATATGTGTGTACTTGATTGTTAAAGCAAATGACATTTTTGTATTATAATAATTGTTTTTCTCTGCTAGGGTATACAAAGAGTTCGTCATTCCTCAGATTGTGTAGCAGCTCTTGTGAAAGAAATCAAGCAGCAAGCACAAACTGGAAAGTAAGACTTTTTTCATTGTATTTTTCTTGTAATGAAAAAAGAAACATGTAAATAGTATAACTTTAATCATTAAATATTTCACCATCTTTTGCATGGATCCCTTTATTTTCAAATTTTTAACCTGCTGTTAAAATATCAAGTATTTTACTTTAATTTAGTTCCCCCTCCTCCACATACACATACACACCATTTTCTCAAGAAAAATGTTAACAGTATTTCTAAGTTTACTGAGATTTTATAAATTCTGATAAAAGAGGGTTTTTTTTTCATTGTTTGTTATGAAAATATTTTAAATAGTTTTAACCTTTTTATACTGCCAGATTCATTATTTTTCCTTAAGATGCATCATTAATAATGATTTACACTCATCTATTTAGCTTCCAGATTTTATATTTATAACTTTTGAAATAATATATAATGTTTATAGAGATATAATAATAATACAAAATTATTATTATTATTTTACTTTTATTATTCATAAAAAATAAAGTTTACTTCAAGAGTGAATAATAAGAATAATCTGATAGTGGATAATTTGTTTTTACCTATCTAATTTATGCTATATGTTTTTTTTTTTATTCTTCTTCTTTATATGTTTAAAAATTTATTAATTTTTACATTGCAAATCAATAGTATTTGCAGATCCCAAATTTTCTTTAAGGTGGCTAATTTTATACTAATATAAGTTTATTAGAAGGTATTTCTATTTAAAAAGAAGCATCAAAAATTGTTATTATAAATCAGGAATAACTAAGCTTGATGAAAATTGAAAAAAAGTGCTGTTAACAAGTTATAAAATAAAAGATTAAATTTGTATTTTTAAAATCAAATAATTATAATAATATGCTCATGAATGCACAGTTTTAATTTTCTTTGTTTAATTAATACAAACAAAACAATATGTATTTATGTTTTTAATAATTTGGCTAATATTTTGTTTTTCTTTTTCAGTTTAAAAAATATTTTGGCTTGATCAAACTTTAATGACTAAACCTTTTTTGTTTCAATGGTTGAAATTTAATGAAAAACAACAAACCCTCAGACTAATAATCAAAAATTTCTGACTGCAGAGTGTCTTTCATGTGATGCATACCATTGTTGTACTGTACAAAATTCTATCTTTCCTTATTGGAAAAAATAAAACAATATTGGTTATGTGGAACATAAAACAGCTGAGGTTTATTTTTGGACTCATTCATGTTCTAAAACTATGCTATCTCTCTCTCTCTCACTGTTTTTTATGTGTGTTCAATTTCCAATATTTAATCTTTCAGTTTATTCTTTATTTTTTAATATTTTTTTTTCTCCTCTGCTGCTTTTTTTTACAATCTATCACTGCTACAATTCACGCCCATGGATGGTGTTTCTATTGCGATATTTTAGTGTTCCTTCTTTTTATATTACAGTCAATGTAAGAACAGTTCTTAGGGTGAGGAGCGGTACCCATGATGTAATGAGTGAGGTGTCCTAACCTGTAAAAGTCAAATAGAAGTGGCACAAAAAATGTGTCCTAAAATAAAATGATGTATATTGGAAAAAAAAAAATATTTGAAGAAATTTACTATCGCATTTGTTTTGAACTTATTATTTCTTAAAGGCTTATTTTGAATATATTTGTATTTTAAATTATTTTATATTACTATAGATGAAATAAAAATTGAAATTTACTTATTTTTAGATTCAAAGTTATGGTAATAATTGATGGAGTAAATGCATTCTGGAACAAAACTAATGTGAAAAGACCTGACAGATCATTGGTAAGAACAATTTACTTATTAGTAATGAAATAGCCCTAATATTATACAGAGTTTTCCAGATAGCTACATTTTTCATCTGAAATGTTACTTTACATTATGTTACTTTTCAAAATTAATTATTGGAAGTAATATGAAGATTTTTACTTTGATGCTTAGCTCAAAGTTTTAAGCTGAGTTCTTAACGATCTCTTTCTTTTTTAATTTTTTAGTTTTGTTTGATGTATGTGACAGGTTTTTTATATTTTCCATACAAAAATATTCTTAAATATCCCATCTTAATAGTCTCTCTCTCTCTCTCTCTCTCTATATATATATAATACAGAGAGAGAGACATGTCCAATAAGTTAAGACTGTACATGTGATTATTGATTTTACTATGGAAGGTGTTTAGGGAACAACAGCAACAAAAAAGGCAGAAATACTGTACTCTTCTTGGTGAGATTATCGTGTGTGTGTGATTGTGGGAGGGGGACTTATACAAACAGAAATTGCTTTATTTGTACTAATTTTCACATGGTTTCATGCAAAAGTTTCAAAATTAATAAAATATTGCTTAATATGGTCAAATGGCATTCAGGGTCCAAGTGGTGCTTTGAAAAAAGAGTGGATTTTGGTCTCATTTTGGTGTCCAGTTCATCATTGGTTGGGATGACTGAAAATTATATACTTTTGTTTTATTAAGTCTAAATGCTTGGAATAAAGTGATGCCACTATTCACAGTTTTGAGTATAAGAGAAATTATTGTTCCCTCTCTGAAAAAGTAAAAAAGGCAATTTCATTAGCATAAATCTTTTAACATTCTTTTCTTTGCTGATTTGAATTTCATTTTTGTTTGTTTCTTTGTCCCTACATGTGTCTGTCATCTGGATGTAAACTATCATTCCTTATAGTCTGAAGTTGCAGGATATTGAGTTTTTAAAATATCTGGTGTGACTGGCTAGATAAAAATTAATTTATAAAGCAAAGGGGAAGAGGGTACATATATCTCTTGGTGGAAATATATAAAAGGTTGATAATACTGTGCTTTCTTTAAATGGTATTGTTTACTATGCTAAAAAACAATTTGGAGCAATAGTAAACCACATAAAACCAAAAAGTGCTTGAAGAAGGTGTTTATTAAAAAATTAAACTATTCTCTAACAATTTATTGTTTTTATAGATTAAAATGCAGTCGCCTTCAGCAGCAGCAGCAAGTAATCTTAATCCTATAAATTTTACCCTTTATTCTAGAATATCCAATTTTGAATGTTACTGTTGTCAACTTCCATTATCAGTGATTCTTAGAAAGGTGTCTGAAGATAAAAAAGCTTTAAATCATTTGTCAATAAGTAATAATTATGCATTATAACAATGCAATGTAGCAATTATGCATGAAACTAAACTTAATGTAACAAAAAAAAATTGTCATATACCTTGAAAAATTGAGAAATAAAGTTATTATTGAATTTAAATAAAGTATGAGCTATAATATGTGAGAGTGCTTCGATTTAACAAGAATTTACTTACATTTGTTTCATTTCTCAGTATTTCTGTTTGGTACAATTTATTATTTGCAAAATTCGCCTTTTTTGCTTGGAAGCTGGTGTCTTGTTTGAGTTATTCAATAGTCCTGATGAATATATGATGACAGAAAGTATTAAAATATTAATTTAGGAGTAAAGCTGGATTATAATTTTCTATTATTGTATTATATCAAGTATATAACTCTAATTAGAACTTAACTTATTTCTTAAATTTTTATCTTAATTTAGTTCATATTAATTTCATTCTACAGTTTTCTCTTATTTTCTGATTCTATTTCACTTTTATATTTAATTAATGCAACGGAAGCTCTATAAAATTACTGACATCAACAAGTTCCTACACTCCGAGTGAATGGATCAAAATTTGTTGAATAAACAAATTCTTAAAATATCTATATAATTCCCTTACTTAAGTCAACATGTTGAAGAAGTGCCTATTAAAATCTCACAGTAATAATCATGCGAATAAGTATACCATTAACTGTTGTGTCGTTCTATGTTGGCAATATGATATATACGTTATATATAACTTAATAAAAATAAGCTTTGCTATAGAATTTCTAGAGTTAAAAATTCAAATATTCATTAAAAATCTCATTTTTGAAGTTACAGGGAGTTTTTTCCCTTTATTTCAAATAATGTTAAAGGAAAAGAACAACATTTATATTTGAATTGCATTTTTAGGTTCCACCAACTGAAATAACAATAACTCGTGCATTTATGAAATTGTTACAAAATGATTGGGTAAGTAAAATTTGCCCTTTCTTGTTATTTTAAATTAGAAGGAGTCATAGCTAAAAATTAAAATTATTTTATTTAATGGCACCCTATTGTTATATATAACATTAATAATTTTAATCTTTTTTTAAATTGAAATCACCTTATGACAGTTTGATATTTTAAACTTAATATAATTTTGAATACAATAATTATAAATTCCAGTGTATGTTATTAATATATTATTTATATTCTGTGAGTACATTAAATATTATTTTTAATGTTCCACAGAATTCAGAATTTTTTGTTGTTGTCTGCATCAATTTTAAATTTCATTCCCTTTTTATTAATGATTTTCTTTTATTCATTTGAAGGCCTGGTTTTTAAAGGAATAATAAAATTATTCAAAGCTAATTACTATCAATGTTTTTGAAAATGGGGTTATTGAGTTGTTTTCTTTCACTTATGCTTTCTGTTGTATATTTTCAGCCATCAGATAGAAAACTATACAATTCTAGAATTCATCAATGTTTATGATATAAAATCAATGTAATAAATCAAGTTGCATAGCATCTTTACAAATTCCTAAAAACTACTTATTTTTTTATGTTTAAATTATTTTTATATGAAAACCTTAAAAGTGCTTTATTTTTTTGCCGAGGGTAAAAACAAAAATTTTAACTTCATGATGGTATTGTTATATGACTGCATTTTTTTAAAAAATTTCTAGGAGTGGCTGATTTTTTATCTCTGAAAGGATGTCAATTTACAGAAACATTGATTATTAGGAAAACATATATTTACTAGACTTTTCTTCCATCTCCTTTTGCTTGTTAAGATAAGAAAGAAAAAAAAAATGTTTCTTTTTAAGGATAATTGTATTTAATCCCATGTTAATTAGTTTTTATAAGTGATTTCAGCAAATCTTTATGTGCTTTTATCATTGTATTTGCCAATTATTATTATTATTTTTAGTTGTATTCTTTTTACCTTTTAGTAAATCACCAATTGTAATTTATTTAAATATTTTACTGACAGACATTTTTGTGCATGGAAATTTTAAAGAACTAATTTTTTAAGTAAAAATGTGGTTTAACTCACTGTGAACTTTCAAATATGCATACACTTTATCATTCAAGGCTTCCAAAATTCAAAGTAAATAATTTAGTGCTTAAAATTACTTTTTATTTTTCATTACTTGCTCAAGATATCAAAAATAAATCAATGCCTATAAAATTCCTCTTTACTTTCTTATATGTAATTATTCAAAAAGAAAGAACTGCAATTATAATTTTTTTAAAATTGAGTCCAAACATTTAGACCTCCAAAAAACAAAGACTTGAATTTTGGATACGAGCATATAACTCAAAGCATCTTATATAGAAGGAAAAAATTTGTCGTATTATTTTAGTTCCAAACTTGCAGATTACCAAAGTTTTGTCTTTCTTCAGTGCAAGTGAATACTACAATTTCAAAACTATATCAGTAAAAGTTGGTGTACAATTTTAAGCATCTATTGTTGTGTGTATGTATCACTTTTAAATCAAATTCATCCACTAGTTGATCATCCATCTGTCTATGCATGTGTATAAATACAATAACTCAAACTAAGATACATGAAATTTCATATATAATCTTATTACTAAAATTGTATCTTGGTTTCAATTGACCAGCCAAAATGTTTCCAAAACAAAATTTATTCAGAAATTCTTGATGGTATTTTATGTTTAAAATAGGTTGCTTATTTAGTTATTAACCAACTTGAAGGTTTTTTTTTTTAATTCTTATTATTATTCAACTATGTGTTAGGAAATTATCTTAATTTTGGTTCTTAATATCTTTATTAACTTGTATGGATAATATTGTCTCTATCAAGAGTTCAGTGGGTTTCAAAACCAAAGCATGGCACTGTTTATATGCATCTTTTTGAAGATTTTCTTAAATATTTGAACTGTAATTTTTCCGTCTTTCTGGTTATATTGAACACTTATTTATAAAACAATTTTGTATTTTAGAATAATGCAGCAATTATATCAAGTGTAGATATAATCCCATTTAACCGAAATGCAACAAAGCATGATCCTTATACACCACGTGCTTTACTGGGGAAAGAGGTAAGTGTGCATAAATATTCAGCACTAAAATTAAATCTATTGAAAAATTTTAATTAAGATAGAGGAATTAAAATATGCAAGAAAAAATATTTATATTATGTTTTTCCTTCTAATTTAGGGCTTTGAATACATGGATCCATTTATTCCAATTCATGTAGATAAATACACAGATAAAGAAATTCATTCTGTTCTTGATTATTACTGTGAAAGGCTTTGGATACAGTCAGAAAGAGGCAAGTATTACTATAATAATAATGTTGCATGCAGACTATTCACAGGCATCTGTATCCGAAATTGGGATGTGTCAATCTTAACGTTCATTGGTTTTGTAAGTCGTGGCCCAAATGCATAGGTTTTACTTATCTTGGCGAAAAGACTGCATCTTTCAATGCAATTTTGATCTTGGCACTGAACTGGCAAGTTCCTTTCATTATGAATCGTTACTAAGAGCTTGGATAGTTGGTTTAGCTTGGTTTTTTAATGAAAATTTCTTGGGTTGTTCTTCAGCAGACAATTTGGACAGTTGTTTATGGATGCAAGACAAATGTTCATTTAAATACTGTTTTTTAAAAAAAATGTGTGCTACATAAGTTGCATGTGTAATCTATTTCATGTTAGCAAGATCGGAGACAAAAACAGAAATGGTTAATCAACCAACCAATATTTTTTAAACCAATATGAATTGCTTGCCAAGCTTCAAGTGACATTGTATCGGTAGCCAATCATCGTTAGAGAAGGATCCACATCCAGCGTCTGAAACAGGCACCTCGAATTATTCATTCTTTGTCCAATAAGTTATAATTATTTGTGATTTGTGGCATCTTTCTATTTATTAATGCTAGAATAAATAAATGCCCTGATAAAATTTCTATAATATAACAATTGTATTCATCTGCACTCAAAATGAACCAAATAATGAAGCTTTGAATATTCTTATTTTAGGCCATTTCAAACTCTGCCTCAATTTCCCTAACATAATAAAAATGTAAAGCTTCATAATTCAGTTAGTTTTGATCTTGGAGGGATGTTGATGTGATGAGAATATTTTACGCAATGTATAATTAGTAAATAGTCTTAAAGAAAAACTTTCTTTGATTTTGTGTATTATCAGCAAGAAAAAAATTAATGGATGAATCAAACAAAATTTTACTAGGAACATTTTTTTATTCTTTAGGAATAGTTGAGCTATTCTTAAAAAGAAAACTTCCTCCTCCTTTTTTGTAATGTGAATGTATAAATGTTAGCATCAAATAACATGCTATTATATTTTTTTGCAGCACAACAAGAGGAAGGCAGGAAGCAGATAAAATTTTTAAGTGGTTACAATCCAGCAGAAGTCATGAGGCTCTGTAATCCACTGTAGTTTCCTAAATAAATTTATTTTTAATGTAGTATGAGTAAATTAAAAGACCAAAACTAAAAGAAATCATCAAATTTTAATACATATTTTTCTATACAAGAAACATTATCTTACAAAATGCACACTTTTTAAGCTCTCTAAGTTGCTATATTTACAAACATGTCCATTTATGTGGTAAAAATTTTGTTGGGTGGGAGAAAGGGAACTTATTGGAGGCAAGTCTAAAGTTTCATTGACAATTTCTAATGATATTAATATTGTCTTTTTATTTAATAACCTGCAATGTTAATGCCCATTATCAATATTAAAAAGAAAAAGTTCTTGATGATTAGAAATGAGCAACTTTATATTTTGTCTTCTAAAAACTGACTCTGGGGTGAAAGTTCATTCATTGGAGTTTTTCATGTGCTCTGCTTTTCTGTTGGCTTTTTTGGAGAAGATGTGGATACCATGTTAACAGATGATCTGTAAAAGAAATCAATGAACAAAGTTATACATCAGTATTATGAAATTACAAAACAAAACTTTTATTCTTTTGAGTACATTTATCAAACTAATGTTATATATCAATCATAAAAGCATTAAATAATTTTAAAAAAATTCATCAGATAAATTATTTGGAAATAAATTTTAATTTCGACATAATTTGTTTTAATTCTGAATTAAACTACAAAAAGTAAACTAACCTAAAAGCCAAATGATATAATACCTATTTATGAAACAAACCAAAATTAGAATAATTATAGAAACGGAACTAAAAATTATTTTGGATTCGAGCAAGATTAAAAAAACATATATATAAACTGATAAGACAAAACATCCATTCTATCCCAACCCCTGATATGATCCAGCTGCTTAATATCAAATTAAATGTTTTATAAAAATTGAACTCTCAGCAATCATTGATGGCAATAATATGTCAAAATAATCTTTAAAAAGAACAAATAAATTATTAAATTCTGAATTTTACCTGTTATGAGTCATATGAGATCTTACAAGATGACCTTCAGCTAATGCTGCTAATAATGAAAGTTCTCCAGCAAGAACAGTAGCGCAAACAACTCTAGCTAATTTTGCTGCATTCCTTCCTGGACTTTCATCGCAAGAACCTTTTACTCCCAGGAGCTGAAGAAAATGTATATGAAAATAAATAAAATTTAAAATGAATATTTAGCTAAACACATAGCAAAGAACTTCAACAAATTATTTTTTACATTATTCAATTCTGAAATAAATTAATATTTAAAATATTAATTTTAATAAAGTTTGTTTTTAAAATGTTGGATATAATGTTAATAATACAAAACTAATCAAATTTTATTAGAAAGAAAAACCATTACAACAAGTAACTCTTAGTTGCTTTTTTAAATACATACAACTTGAATTTAAACTATTGTTTGAAATAATTCAGAAAAAGCCAACCTCATATGATTCAAATTATTCAAGCTGTGTTGAAAATAAATTTTCAAAATCTAATGAATTGTAAGGCATAAATCTTAAAACATCATTACTTAAAGATTATTTAGGAAATATTTATTTAAGCCTACCTCTAAACAAGATGATTGTGCTGGAAGGAAAGTTCCACCACCAACAGTACCCACTTCAATTGAAGGCATCGTACAGCTTATGTACAAATCTTTTTCATCTGGGCCAGCTACTTCTAGCTGAGTAATGCAGTTGGAACTGGTCACATTTTGAGCTGGATCCTGAATTGAAATGCAAAACTTACTATTAAAAAGTATATATATATTTGAGACCATATGCTTTCTGTGGAATCAAGAAAATTTTTAATGTAAATTTGGAATATATTAAAGTGAATTTAAGTAAAATCTATTTTACATCACAATCCTTATTTTGTTTCTAAATGTGGTAGGTATATGAAAATAGAGATCATAAAACATCTAAAAAGGCAGCTTAAACAGAGTTTTCAACACTTATATGATGTTTTCAATTATGAATTCATATTTTCGGTAAGAATTAAAAAACAAAACATTAGTGATTGCTGATATCAATGAAAATATTCTCCTTGTTATAGCAAAATTTAAAGTTATCAATATAGAATCACAGTGTATTAAGAATGTCTGTCTGGATTACTATGACCCTATTTCAAATAATCAAAGCTTTTTTTTGTGAGTGAGGAGTGGAGAAGTGGTGTTTAACCAGTTAAGTGTGTTCAATGTAAATACATGCTAATACTAATTTTCACTTTAGAGCAATCAATGTGTAATCCTTAAATAGAAATGAACCCCTATTCACTTTTTTATGACTTTTTGCAAAATTTACTATGCAACCATTTGTATTGTGTTCAACATGTATAGTCACCATTGTGAGACTTTAAAAAATTCTAAAGTGAACTGATGAAAGATCTAGGAATTATTGTATAAACACTTCTTATTATAAAGAATTAAAAGTGCAATTTGATGCATAGTATGGCTTTATCTTTCAAGTTTCAGATTTGAAACTGAGATATGTACATTAACAAGTGTTATAAATGAACCATTAACACAAATATAATATACATGGTATAGAGAAAATTTAGGAGTAAGAAATAAGCTGTGCAGCAATCCCGTAAATTATTTTTATCATTCAGATTTTTACATAAATTTCTGATTTAAAAAAAAAAAAAAAAAAACTTCATATACATTTGTGTTTTAAGAAAAAATATTTCATAGTTTGTATGGCAATTGAACAAATCAATTTTGACAGATCTCAACATCCAAATAAATAATCTTTGAATTATATGTTTTTCTAAAATTAAACGTGATCATATATCAGAAATTTTTTATTTTGTCAAACCAAAAAAATTAAATTTTCAGATTATATATAAAAATTGCTAGCATCTTTATTTTATTACAGTCTTCAAAAGCACATAAATATATACATATGTCATGTTAAGATAATCAAACTAAATTACCATTTTATGCTCACAAACTTGCATTGACTTTTTTTTAGATATAAGGAAAAGTTGAGAGCACACATACCTGACCAGTAGCAAGATAAATAGCTGTAACTATATTAGCTGCTTGAGCATTGAATCCTCCAACACTGCCAGCCATTGCAGAACCAATGTAGTTCTTAGTAATATTTAAGTTTACTAATGCATTAACATTTGTCTTCAAAACCTGAAACAAAATGAATCAATGTAAAACATAGTTTTTATCCCCTAATTTCAGATTATACAAGTAGAAAAACTTAACTATGAATATGAATCTACTCACTTCTTTCACTATTTTTGCTGGTATTTGCGCTCCACAAACCACTTCTTTGCCTCGGCCTCTAATCCTGTAAATCAAAAGATTGTCTTTTAATATTTGTTTATTACTTGAGAAAAATATGAAAATAGAAATACCAATACATTTATAGTGTAATATTAAATAAAATTATTCCCCCCCGACTACAAACAATATGTGTACAAAATTGTCAACATCTATCTTATCTAACAAAAAATGTTAAAACACAAAGGGGAAAAAATGGTTCTTGCATATAACTGCATGGCAATAATTAATCGTCAAATATGACATATTCGTCCATTGAAAATACTTGATATTTAGTTTAGCTTAAAATTTGTCAGGGTCTGCAATTAGACTAATAAAATTTGTTAGATATTAAAAAATCTAACAATATATCTGTAAAATTTTTTATATATATCAAAGCTAATAGAAAAGTGCTGACTTACAGAAGAAGAAAAGTTTGATTTTCTTACTGTTAGTGAGTTTTTGCAGAAACTAAGTGTCATGAATAAAAATTTAAAAATCTAGAGGAGGTAGGGACTATACAAAGAGAACGTTAAATACGAAGCACACTTACCATTGAAATTTTTTTAACAATCTTTATTTCAAAAAAGTAAAGTAATCTTTACTTTAAGTCTAGGTAAAAATATTTTTACATCTTCCATTAGTTTTGATAACTTAGAAATAAGACTAGCCAACTTCATAAGTAGTATTGCTCAAAAGGCAATTATCACACACAAAAAAGAATAAAAGCTACTTTATATTCTTCCCACAAATTTAGGATGATGGTAATGTCTAATTTAATTCAGTATTAAAGAGAAATTTCATATTCTTAATAAGATGTTTAAAGTTGATTAGATTAAATAATTATTACTGTTCATTATTTATTAATTATTTAAATAACTTACAGGATGTTATTTATTTTAATTAACATCCTTTTAAAGCTTACTATAATTGGGAAATAATAACCTACCAATTAACTGCAGCGGGTTTCTTATCGGTGCAATAATTTCCACTCAGGCTCAACACTTTCACTTCAGGGAAAATTTCACATAATTTATTCAATGCTTCATCAACACCCTAAGTAAAAAATATATTTCAGTTATTTTATTATGAATACACTCAACCTCCAATTCAGGGAGGGAAAAAAAAAGATAAAAAGAAATAGAATTCTCACCTTAGATAACATGTTCATGCCCATTGCATCCCCAGTAGTGGCTTTGAATCTTAAATATGCTAGAGGTCCCGCAGTTTGAACTTCTATACTTTGTAATCTTGCAAATCTGAAATGAAATAACAAGATAAATAACTGCTGAGTTAAAAAAAGAAAAAAGATAAAAGAATTCTGAACATTTTTTGAGAATTATGCTTGTCACAAATAATTTTAGATGAGACTTGTTTAATCTCAAATAAAAAAGGTTTTTTTAAATTAATTAAATGAGAATGGCACACAACTATTAATGATCTTAGAAACATACATAGAAAGTGAAAAATAAATTGAAACACCAAATCAATCTTCAGTAAAATTTGCAATAAATAAGTGAAAAATAACATGAATATTAAATTTGTTTCATAACAGTTTTAATAATTTGTATATTACTAATTACATCACATTTATGACAACAAATCCAAAGAATGTCAAAAAATTCTTTTATAAGAACAATAGGTTTTTATAGGCCTAACTAAAGGTTTAAATACTTTAAAGTCCCACATTGAAGAAATCAATATTAGTTTAAAATCAATTTTGTAATTTTGATCCATAATTAGGAAACCAGAACAAGAAACGTGGCAGCATTTCATCTTTAAAGTTCCACATAGATGATTGATCTTCATGTGTCTAACATGCTTTATTTATTTATTCCTGAAATTAAATCTCAAAATAAGTATTCTCCACATTAGAAAGAGTGATTCTACCTCTGCACACTGAAATTACTCCTTTTTATGATATCATAAAATAATAAACTTACCGGCTAGTTGAGTCAAAGGCTGTTTTCAATATTTCAAAATTATCTTTTTGTTCAACCCACAGCTTAATTTTCCTAGGATAAAAAAACAACAATTAAATCCAATTTCAGAATATTGTATAGTAATATTCTATCAATGATATATTGAAAGATTAAAAAAAAAAACATACAGAACAGAAATTATTGATTTCCTTACCCAGCTTCACGTTCAGTAGGTAGCCTGATAACTGGAGCTCGAGTCATACCATCACTCAGTAAACTACTCCTTACACCTCCCGACAACTATATGTTAAAAAAAAAAACCCTTATTAAGTGGTTTATATAAACTGCCAATAATAACAATTTATCTTCCATTTTTAATCATTATAACAAACCAATAACTATTAAAGTTTTTCTTTCCTTTTATTTTTGTACTTTTCTCATGGTTTCAATATTATCTCAGAAAAATAATAAAATACTTTCTCACTAATTATGCATATTTAAAAGCAATTAACACTTTTTATAAAATATCATCGAATTAAAAGTGAATGTCTAAACAGCTTGATGTTTTTAAGGTTTTTCACCTTAACATACTAAGCATACAAAAATAAATACACACAGAAAAATAGTTTTTTTTTAATAGCAGAAGCTATTGTATTCATGATCAAAAATATTCTTTTCAATAAACTTTAGATTAATAATAACATTGTATAATGGTTAAAAAAATTTGTAATGCCGGAAATTGTGTTATCAAATGTTAAGTACTGTTAATAAACAATTAAATATATAATTTAATCTGTTTTTTAAACTGCATTTCTAATTAATTCAGATAGGACACAATATTTCTTCTTCAAAAATTGTTACGACAAAAACCATTCAAAGAAAAAATAATATATTACGATATTTTTTGGAACTGTATCTCCAAAATTAGTTTTAAAGGTACTTACAGTCAGAGCTCTACAACCTCTGTTTGTGCTAGCTACCAAGCAGCCTTCAGTTGTCGCCATGGGAATATACAAGAGTTCCTCATCTAGCAATAAAGGACCAGCAATTCCAACAGGAATGGGAACATATCCTATGACATTTTCACAACAAGAACCCATGACCTAATTGAGTCAAAATCAAAAACTAATGAAACGTTTGGTTTTCATTATCAATATAAACACACTGACTCTCATTTAAAATAGAAAGACAATCAGCAATAGAGAAAATTTTCAGATAAAAAATATTCATTTTAATAAAATTCCTCTTAAAGAACAATTAACCATGGAATCGATGTATTTCTCTCATGAATAATTCTCAAAGAAAAAAATATATATATTAAATATTTCATATCAATACAGCAAACACATTACAAATATTCAGTGAACCGTGGATTTTAAATTAAAATAATGTTCAAACATTAAACTACTAAGAGACATACTTCATAATTTCATATTATGCATATATAGCATAGGCTTAGAGCAAAAAACACCCAAATTACAAAATTAATTAAATATGCTACAGATAAATATTGCAAAGTAAAATAAGCATAATTATTTGAATAATGTTATGAAAAAATTTGTAAAATTAAATTATGAACTTATTAAAAACATTGCAGAATTCTTAAATTGAAAGAAAATAAATATATCTTAAGAATGATAAAATTTGATGTTGAAAAAGCTAAAAACTGTGTTTCTGCAGAAATATGACACATATACAGTAATAAGTTTGAAATTATCCTAACACCCTTTTTAATTTTTAAAAATTGACTTAGTTAATGAATTGATGATACTTCAATTTCTAAATTAAAAAAGTTATTATAAGAAGATGAAACACTATTTTAGTTCATCTATGACTTACCATTTTATAATCATAACTAGAATATGGCAGGGAATCAAAAACGCATCCTTGTTTAGCAAGTTTACTGATCAATTTCCTCCGCAGAAAAACGCCTCTCTTAGGATTTCGCAACACAGTTTCCAAAGCATGAACAGGGATTATTTTTTTCTCAGCCAACATTATCACCTCTTCATCCAAAAGACCAGCACCCCCAACCTATGTAGATATAAATACATTAAAATTAAGACGCCATAAAGATCTTGAAAGAATGAGTATTTGCTGTTTGAATGCAAAAAATAAGATGTGATTTTAATGAACATGAAACATTTGTACAAGCTTGAAATTAATAATGACACCTTTTAATAATCTTTGCTTGTTTATTGAGTTTATTTGTGTGTCAATTAATATAACACAGATGGGGACTTGTGATTGTATGTGTGCTTTGTTTCGTATACAGAAAAGTTCATGGTAACTGTTAATTTTTTAGTAGAATTTCAGATTAAATTATTTTAAGTAAACGCCACCATAAACATAAAATAAAAAGGGATATGCTAACAAAGGAATGAAAACATGTATAAATCACATAAAGAAATAAGATTAAGACAAGAAAAACTTTAATATTAATAGTTCCTTTTGAAACCAAATGAATGGAAAATAAATTAATGTTTCAAAATTCTATATTCGGCTACACAACTGTGAAATATGTTTAGATACATCTATGTAAGATTAAATTAGTTTGATAATGTCAAAACCTTACAGCCCCAATCAATATGTTTAACATAAAATGAGCAATATATTTTAATAATCTAAACAAAGGAGGAAAGTTCATTTGAAAACAGCAATTAAGGACAAATAAATGTCCACAGTTTTAGTGTAAAAAATAGGAATCAGTACATATAAAATATAAGTAAAATATATATGCATCAGTATATATAAAGATAAGCTTTAATATGTACTACTTATTTGAGTGTTACCTCTGATTTTAAAACTTCTTTACATTCATCAATATTTCGAAGTTCTTTGGATGGGACACTAGTTTGCATTTCACTTTCCTGTTCAGCCCAGTTACTTTCTATTCTAGTTTGAATTACTTTGTCAGCAGTTTCAATTGGCCTTTTACTAACAATATCACCTCCTCCTACAGTAAAAGAAACGGGATACGGTCTTTGTTGAGTTGCTTGATTTGCAGATTCTTGAATAGCATTTTGAGGTCTAAGTGAACCTAAGAATTTAAATCAATTGTATTAAGAATATCAAAATATCAAGATTTTACATTAATATATCCTTTATCATAAACAAAATATCAAAATACTAAATTTCATTTCATTCATTTATTTGCTTGAAAGGCTTTAGATCATGAATGCCTTTGAGAGATACTTAATTGCAAATTTCATTTGCCAACATAATGAGAATCTTCTTATAAATGAATCATATAACTAAATGATGTTTCTACAGTTCAAAATGAGAAAAGCTAATATTTCTTTTGTCTTACAATTAGAAAAATCAAGCATGATGGAGTTCTTTCCTAAATTAAGAAAAAGGAATAACTAGCAGTGGTCAAGAACAAGTTGACATCAGCACATTGCAAGAACTTATCAATGAATAAAATATTTACATCAAAATATCTGTGATCACAAGATTTACAATATATAAATAATTAAGAGCTAATTATGCCTCTAACGAAGCTTTTGTGTTGTTTTAATGAAAAATATCTAAATTTAATAGTACAAAATTTATATTGATTGCGCACAATAGCACAGATTAAATAAATCAAAAGAGAAAAAAATTAAACTGTTTTTGCATAATTACATACTTTAATAAACATTACATACTATACAGTTATAATCAGAAATGGGATTACAGAATATTTTATTCATCGCCATTAACATTTTGTAATAAATTCTAAAAGATCAAGTTACAATTTTGAACTATGTCGTAAAAAATATGATTCCAAACATTAGAAATAAAAATGAATCAGCAATTAAGATGAATAGATTAACTATTAAAATATACTATAATAATTACCCTCATGTGAACTGGTTTGTACAGTTTGCGATGTATAGTTAGTTCTGTAAGCCAGAGGTCTTCTTGAAGGTGAGGCATTTGCCGCAGCCAAGTGCTCCTCAAGATCTTCATGTGATATGAAGTAATGATACAAAATAGCAAATGTGCAGGCTAAAGTGACCAAAACCATTTGTTCAGCACTGCCAAACCTGAATAAAAGTGTTCAGTTAGAGTATGTATCATCATTTTTTGCAGTAATACTTGAATTTATTTCATTTTTTTTAATGATGAAGTATCAATTTTGATTTTGATTTTCATGTTTTAAAAAGCTGTGTTTCAAATTAAACAATGTTTTTAGTAAAAATAGACATAATTATTGAATTTAACTTTAAAAATAAATTTATAAAGATGTATCACTGCCTCAAAAACTAATATATGTATTATTAGGATAATTATATGTACTAATTTATTTTAAAGTACATATAATTATCCTAATATTTTACAATGCTCAATTCCTCACACTATAATTAGCATTATTTTCAAAGAACTAAATAAAGAAATTATGTAAGATTTTACTTCCATAATTGTAGTATAAAATTCAAAAAACAGAGAATGTATAAACAAAAAAGTTTTGGAATGAATAGTTAACTTCACAATAATAATAATGCTACATCTGAATGTATCATCACACAGTAGACAGTTAAGAAATCCCAATATATACTTACTTTTGCATATACAAATCCCAATTAGAAGGCTGGTTAGGAAAATCAGCCAGAGTTGATTTACCAGCTTGCTGTAATGCTCGACCAGCAATAAGTACAGGATATCTACTATGTGCATGAACCAATAGTAAGCCTGCAGACTATTAAAAAAAAAGTATAATTATGCAATAAAGACAATTCTATTTTCATAATGAATTAATTAAAAATATAAGTGGCAAGCCTAATTTATAGGAAATCATTGTCATTGAATATTAAGCAGCAAACCTAATTGATAAGAAGTCATTACGATTGATATTAAAATTAATGAAAATAAAATATGCAGCAAATAAAAATGTAACTAAAATTTACCATTATAAGCTTTACTCTCTGTAAAACAGGGTTGGGTTTCTGTTCTTCCTCTTGTTGCAATATCCTAGATAATGTACTGAAATACCATACAGGTCTACCTTCATCTTGGTCTCTCGACAACTAGAGATGAAAAAAAGTGTTCCAATGAATAAAATATAAAAACTTCAATCTTAAGTGCTTTATTATTATTCATAACAGTGCACCGAATTAATAAAAATCCTGTACCATTAATTTGTCGGCAAATTATAATATATTTTCTAAAATGTAATTACAAAAATCTACAAAATATAAGAATACAAAAATAGGATAAGGTAATGAGAAAAACTTATAACAGATTTCTCAAAATAAGTAAATAATAGATTACTTCCTTTAAGACGTTTCTATGATATTATTTCAAATTAAGCCTAAATAATCCTTTTAATTATTTAAAGTAACTCCTTTTATATTGCAAATTTGGAACATTTTTTTATAAAGTGTAACAACAATTATGAAAAATTTACTTTACATAAGATGTGCTGACTCACATAATTCTGTTTTGAAAATTGAAGATGTAATTCTTTCCTTGAATGTAAATCATTTTTAGAAGTTATTCAATAAAATAAAATAAAGATTATTTGGTATTATTACAAACCACTAGTAAGTAAATAATCATTAATAGCAAAATTAATCCTTCTAAAAACAGTAGGAATTTCAAACAGACTTTAAAGTAGAGCTTAAGAATTTTGATGTGTTTCCAAAATTAGATTTGTAAAAATAAATCAGTGATTAGCTCAATATGAAAGATACATACCTCTAGGATTAGAGCTAAACAAGCTGGGAAAAATAGCATGAACATAAAATAGTTAATGACTGCAGACATGCATGCAAAACGACATAATTCTTCAAGCCTTCGGACACCTAGACAAAAAAGAAAAAAAAGAGAGATTAAAAAATGTATTAAACCACAACAATATCTAACTAATTTCATACATTAAATTCTTACTAATCAAATTTAAAAATAATTCCTAATAATATTGAAAAGGTGCAGTACCACAATAACTTTCATAAAATATTCATTTTTATTTGGACAAGGATGCAAAACAGATCATATAATATATTGGTGAACAAAAGTCGAAAGCTCAATTCACAAAGAAAACCTGCAATATTATATACTTTGAATAGAAAAAAAATTATAATCTAGTACTGACTCAAATTTTCAACAGATAATATTTCAAATTAAGATTACCATCACTAATAGTGCTGGCATGCAACTACAGTAGTGATATTTTCCTAACAAAATACCTAGTTGAGAAAGATATAGAATAAAAGTAATTCAATTAAACAGGAAATATTTTTAAATTTCACAAATAGTTAAATTAGAGAAGAATTATGAGAATAAATACCTTTAATTTAATTTTATTATTTTATTTATTTATTTAGTTATATATTTTAAATAATTTCTTAGTGATTCTCAATAATAATTTTACAATTTTACTAGAGTACTAGTTTTCAATATATATAAAATAATTGGAAATAAAAAAGTTAAAACAGTGTTCTAACCTGAGAGAGTTCCAACTCCAATGACTAGAGTTTTTACAATTGTATCAAGGGTAATGGTTGGGCCAATAATTGACATTCCTTGGGCAATATTTTCTCGAACTTCCTCCTAAAAGACAATGCAATTTATTGATAAATTAAATAAATTTGTATCATAAAAAAATTTCATATTATAAAGACAATTATATATAATTTTTAATGAAAAGATACGGTAGAAAAATAAAAGGAATATTCTTGCAAAAATATCAACATATTTGTAAATAGTCTTTTTATAAATATAGTAATATATCTATACCAACAGAAGAAAAATTTTTATCATGGCAATAGAGTAGGTTCGTTAAAATCAAAATAAAGAAATATTTTTAACATAATTACTTTCTTTAATATATAAGCATATTTTATAAATATTTATGCAATATATATAATAATTTATGCAGATGGGTGGGTGTTTTTCTTTTCTCCTTATTTGAAATAGAACTACCAAATAAATTAAGGATCTGTTACTTAACGTATTTTTAAAAAGATACTGTAATACTTAATTAAGAGGAAAAAAATGCCAAAAAAGCAGGACTAATTACATCTAATCAAACTTTTTACAGAATTATTTTCTAAAAACACTAACTCATTTGCATGCAATAATAAAGTTAACACTAATTAGTTATTTTCTTCATTATAAATCTAAGAATATGCAGACTTCTGATAACATTGCATCTTACAGCACATTTTCCTAATTGCAGAACGCTGGAGGGGGGAAATAAAGAGGAAGTAATTTTATTCAATTTAAATAGATTGTCACGCTTAGAAACATTTCAAGTAATAAACGAACATTTCATTATTATGATTATAAATTTGAAAGTTTCATATTTTTGCAATTAAAAAAAAATCATTATTATTATCATTTTGTTAAGTTTCAGTATGCTGTTATTATATCGGCATTTAACATAAAACAACAGATTGTAGTATTATCTAATGAATTATGCAATTGTTAAGACGAAAAAAAAATTTGATTATATTTAATATAGTCTAATTACCTGCTAATTAGACTTTAGTAGGTAATTTAAATACTAAATAACCTGCTAATTCCTAAGAAAAAATCAATACAGCTATTTCCTAGCTAATTTTATCTACATATTCTTGCCTATCTACAGGAAAAATATCAATACATTTTACCAATTTTTTTTTCATTCAATTTTTATTGAAGTATATTCTTTAAAACATTATTTTTAAATCAACATTATATATATTAGGCATTAACAAAAAACATTGATAAAAAAATTAATGAAAACAGTATTACCTGGGTAGAAGAACTTAGCGCAAACTGTGCAAGCAAACCAGCATTCGTAATGTCCATCAGTAAAAAATAGAAGGGTAAGGCCTTGCTGACAAAAAGAAATTAATAATAGAAGATAAGAAACATTTAAAAGGAAACACATTACAAAATAAAGCATGTGATAGGTTTCAGTACAACCAAGATAAATTAAGAACATTCTCCAATTAATATAATAAATGAAAATTTAGATATTATACAAATGATAGCAAGAGTTATCAAATAACATGGTCAAAAGAACTCACTTTAATTCGGTGAAGTCACCTGCTTGTAAATTTGAAATATTTATGGTGAAAACAAAGCAAGACACGAAGCATGATAATGTAAAAACTAATCCAATCACTGCAATGAAAAAAGAAGAGAAATAAAAAATATATGAAAACTATTCAATAATATTAGAGCTAGAAATTTCAACACATGCCATAAGCATGAAGAGATTTCATTCAATAGTTTAGCAATATCAAATAAATAATTTTTTAAAAAAAAAAATTCTTTGCCATAGAGATTTGGTCAACAATATCAGTCATTTTTTTTCTCAGGTGAGTCAGATGCTAAAGATAATTGTTTAGAATTCTCACCCCTTCACAATTAATAAAAGATCATTCAGCATTTTTTCCCCCATAAAAATTGTTTTATACAATTGTTTTATCTATTTACAAAAGCATTTATTAAGGCGTTCTGAGAATTTTTAATCAATAAAAAGCACAGTTTATCATTTATTTTAATCAAGCAATTACATAACAGTAAAGTTGCTTCATATGAAAGAACTTGTAAACGTAAAAATATTATGCACATTAAATGTCCACCATGTGAATTAAATAATAATAATAGTTCATTAATTTGCTTCAGAAGATGGCAATTTCATGCTAATCAAATATAAACCATATAGTAACATTATAACATTAATATAACTATAACCATTAGTTACAGTAAACCATATAAATAACTATCTAACCATATTTTAAAAAAATAAGGAAGGTATATAAGCTTAAGTCTTAAAGGATATCGGTCTTCAACAAATACACGAACGTAGACATACGTTGTAATTATTTTTATTAGTTTTCAAAATGTAAGCGCTGTATAGCTATGTTTAAATTGCAACTCTGAGTATTGATATTTCAATTGCAAATCAAATTATACAGAATTTTCAAATTTATCAAATTATAGTAAATTAATCTATTAAAGGCACTGAATGTAAATAAAACATTATACAACTGAAACAAGTGCTAAATATGCTTTTTAACATTCAGAGTTTAATAAATTGTATCTTAGTAACCTCAATAGTCAATACTTTATTAACTTTCATTCTTAGAATCAAAGCAATTTTCTTCATATATATAGAACATTGCCAGTATGAAAAGGATGACTTCTAACACACTATTTGCTTCGAAAGAGAAAAATAATGAAGGAAGAACAAGAGTTTAATTCACAGCCATTATTTCATGACACACAAATATAAACGATTGCTATCAAGATTCCTACTAGAAGTTTAGAAGATTTGAGTGTCACCAAAAATATGATATAATAATGATATAAATTCAATGATATAATAATGCACTAAAGGTTTAAACCTTCTGCTTGCCAAACTACAAAAATGTCACAACGTTTTCTGGGATAACAATGTGGTTGTTTCCAATTCATTTAATTCAGATTAAAGAACTCATACATAGTATATTTCTGCTAAAAGAAAATGATATAAAATAGTAAATTATTATTATTATTATAACTTTTTTCATAGCACTTCATATCATTTACTTTTTTCAAGAAAAAAAAAACTTGTGCTATGCAAATAAACAAACAAAAAACTGTCTCAATCTTAAGAGAAATGCTTCTGTATACAAACCTCACTCTCTATATAAAAATGCTTAATTCATTCTGACTGTATCTTTTCCAGAATGATTCTTCAATAATTTCACAAGGCCCAAAACCCTTACTTTGGATTATTTCCATTTATAATAATAACTGCAAATTTACATTTATTCCGTACAATTATCTAACACACATACCAATAAAAATTTGTTGTTTTGGACTTTCTGCCAGTTGAAACGTGTAAATAATCAAAACTTGTAAAATGTTATCAAATCACAGGATATATATATATACAAAATTTTGGCTATTAAGGCAAAAATTCTCTTTCATTTACCTAATTTAGAATATATAGGAATAAGCCTTTCCATATAAATTAATAATACAATTTATGGATTTTTATAATAATTAAAATGAATGAAATTAATTTTAATCATTGTTATTATACATTTAATTATGAAATGAACTGTGCAAAGAAACAAAATGTACAATCTGAACGTAACTTGTATATATTATAGAAATATCATGCTTCCTTATGCGCAGATTATTCTTTATAATTTAATATATATTTATTGCAAACAGTCTGCATTAAACTAAGTATTATATGTTCATAAATTTATTTACTACTGCAACAAAAGAGTAAACATGAATGGAAAAAAAATAGAATGTATAAATGATATCAATGATTTTATTATATTAAATCTTAGAAAATATCCAGATTTGCAAGCACTTGCTTGTTAATTTTAAATATTATGCACATAATCATTAAATGATTTTCAAGACACAAAATTATATTTCAAAAATCCATCAGCAGTATTCTGTAGTAATATATAAACCACAAAAACTTACCAACTAAAAATGTTGATCCCAATTTGTTGAGCTTCAGAAAAGGATGAATGAAAAATAAAATAGCCACACATCTTGCTATTGATAACAGAACTAATTCTACACCTTTATTTTCCTATAATTAATCATATTATACTATATTAGATTTTTTTTTTTTTTGAAAAAAAATCACATAAGAATAAATAATCTTAGTGAAGAAAAAATTCAGAATATTTCATAGTAAAAATTTCTATTAAAATTTTCAAAAAATTGTAATATTAAATCTATATACTACATTTGGGTATGCTTTTCATGACAACCACAAAAATTTAAAACTTTACGACAAATGCTCCTATTATGCCAATATTTTAACAAACATAAATAAATAAATAAAAAAACTAAAAATAACATCATTAACTTATTTTTAAACGTTTCCAAAGGAAGAGGAATTTTAATAAATCTGTATGTAAGAAAGGGAAAAAATAATTTAATAAAAAAAAATTTTGAAATTTTTTAACATGTTTTTTTTTTTTGAAATATTTTTAAAAAACTGCTTTTTTAATAAATATTTCATTTAAAATTACTATCATGCATTAGCTCATAAAAAAAAACTTAAATAAGCATTTAGTTTTGCTTATTAAGATAATACATTTTTTTCTTAAATAACTGGCTATCAAAAAATGGGCTAATGCGGATAAAATAACTGGGAGAGAAATTCTTATTTTTGTTTTTAAATCACACAAGAGAAAGTAGAATAAAAAAACATATAATTCAGTGCCCAGCTTTATTTAAAATTGAGTTTGGTCAAATATTGATTTAATCCAATTCTTAAATATCAGTTATCAAGTATTTTTTTTTCTAATATGTTAAATATGTAAAATGAAGAAAGATAAAAGATTAAAAAGTGTTATTATATTCAAAATAGGTTGAAATAAAAATTTACATAACAAATATGGTGATATTATACTCAAACAAACAAGTTTTTTAAAACAATAATAATAATTTAAGCAAAATCCTGAAGTAAACAAAACTAATTATAAAAAATATTGCTTACCTCCGAACAATCTTGACCACAGACTTTGGTATTATTTCCTAGTAATCCTCTTCCACAAAACAATGTCAAGAAGGCAATAAAGATAACTTCCCATGGATGTGAGGCACATAGCCTTCCAAGGCGATAGAACATGTTTGACAGCATACTAAAGGGATGCTCGATTGACCTACAAAAGAAGGGAAAAGACATTAGTTACTGTGTAAAAAAATAAACACAAAAACTACTCATACCATATATTTATATAGTAGCATAAATATAATAATACAATGCATTTAATTTTGATTTATTTAAGGAATTTTAAATTATGTTTGCAAACTTCACACGATATGCACACATATGTATATTTTATTCAATTTTTCAATAATTAATAATAATTAATCACTGAATCAATAAGCTTATTTTACACTTGGAATAAAGTTCCTGATTATATACATAAAAGATAAAATTTATCATTTAGTTTTAAAATTAAAAAAAAGATGCAAAAGTAAAAATTGGATGTAATAAATAAATAATAAAAGTGAAATAATATAAATAACTCTTATGCCAATGTAATAGCTTTAAAAACGTCTTTGAAAATGTTTATAATTTGAATTAAATTGTAATATATTTTCATAATTGATAATAAACAAAACTTTACCAAAATTTTACAAACACCTTTTGTATGTATATTATATATTATTTCCTTTCAACATCGCATAAAGATTTTTCATAATAAATTCAAATATTTAACATTAAAAAAAATCAGAATTAAATTTCAATGGTTGGTGAATAATATAAAAATTTATTTATCTGCAACATACTCATTCATAATCTATTTTAGTATTCCAAATGTTTCAATTAAACCGAATAATTCACAGCTTTGATAGAAACGTGCAGACAAAGGATGTACCAAGTGTGAAGCATATTAATTTAGAAAAATTTACTTTTGTAAGCCTTATTAGAAAGCAAAGTAGGAGAATATTATAATATTTCCAAGAAATATTATGCCCTTCTCAGAATAAATATTATGGAGATAGATATAATAGAATATCTATACTAATAAGAAGGAGAGTGGACTTATTTTAATAATTAATCTGACATAATTTGTAAAAATAAATAATTTAATCACAATTTTGATCTGAAATTAATTGCACACACATAAGCATATATATATAACCAGATTTACAATCATGTGACAATAGTAAGTGCATAATTTTAAAACTGTTCATAAAATAATAATAAAAGAATTCAGTCAAAGATAACAAAAATCACAAAAAAAGTGCTATTCAATTTATCAAAATATCAACTTATAGTAATGATTATTATTAGTCTAAATGCACAAACCTCTTCTAGGAAGAAAAGTGAAAAGGATGAGGAATAAATGTTTTTAAATTAATTGCTTCTATAACTTCACAGAATAATGAGCTATGAAGTGGTTTTTTTAATGAATTTTTACATCATTTTATGACATAAAAATGACAAATTGAAAGCATCACTTTTCATGCTTCATGAAAATTTCCAATGCATTATAGAACAAGCACTGAGTATTTCACTAACACTAGATTCTAATTGTAAAAAATTTAAAATATTTTTTTTAAATACAGTAATGAGTTTTACTTCTAACGAAATTACTCACAAGGATATTGGTGTGTTTAAGGAAAACGCAGAATAAATTCTAAGTAACTCAGGAAGAAATGTGGATTCTCGCCAACAAAAATGCAATAAAATTTAAATTAGTTACTCCTTGTTAAAGTCCCTCTTCTCAAATAAACCAAAATTAAAGGCCACCTCATATCAAGGACAGCACGCTTACTCATCGATTTAATTTGAATTCAATGATTTCTACACAATATTCACTAAAACCAGACAAAATTATGCCCCACACATATTGTATAATGATCTACTTAAATCGGAATAGAAAAGAAAAATCATACTTTCACTTCTAGTGCTTTTAAAATTATATAACATACGAATAAAGGTCAGATGAAATTTAGAAATACCTGAGCAATAAATCATTGTTTCATATTTATTACTGTGATGTAAGAATTCAAAACAGCTATTAATCCAGTGTTTACAAATGCATTTAATTAATCAAATTTAGTGTAATTTTTTAAAAATAATTTCTTATTCAGCTTCGTATTCCGAAACAAATTGCAACTCTTCGGAGCCGCCCGATCTGCTCTGTGGATTTGGTTCAAAAAGGATGTCACGTGTATTTCAACTTCCGTAATTTATCGACCGTTTGCATGCAGAATTTTAATTTCGAATTTATAAATTTCCATGACTAACAGATAAGAATTCGTGTTAAATAATTAATCAAACCTTTTATTCTTAGAATATGAGTGAGCAAACATTTTGTACTCATGAAGCAAATTCTACGATTTCGTTTTGTTTTGATAATGAAACGAAACATGCGTTCCGTACCGTTATTTCTACAGTTAACGAGTTCAGACTCCGCGCCAAATTTAAAAGTGATAATTTTTTTTTATTTAATTGGTGCTTGCTTTAAATTATTATAATGAAAATTTTAACTGCATTCTCTAATTTAAAAAATTCTGATCATGTGGGTTTAAAATATAATATATAGAATTAATAAAAATGGGGAGTAATTTCAGAAAATGGAGGCAGATTATTTTCTTGATTTATTTATACATCAAGTAGCGCAATTACAATTTTTAAAATATTCATGATATTTGGAGCTTTCGGCTTTCTCGCATAAATGAAATGTTTATCTTTTTCCCTATGCGCACAAAATATTTAAGTCACCTTCACAACGTTATTCAATATTCTGAATGTCGTACAATACTGTACAGATATTGTAACAATGCTATTAAGCTTTTTATGCTAATAAAATGTATTAGATTGTTCTTTTACTATGAAACTTTTTAATGAATAATTTTCCATTTCTATAAAATATAGAAAAGTGTGAAATACACTTTCATATATTCAGAAATATTTTAGGAATAAATAGCAATTTGTCGAATTTCATAAAATAATCTAACCAATTTAATACTTTATTCTATTCGTGGTGGTTACACAAAAATTTTCAAAGAAAATATTTTTCAAATTTAAAAAAATCAAATTTATTTTATATTTCAAGTTTGATAACTTAATTTTCTTAATACTGATGAATTTCAAATTTATAAATGAAAATATGATGTTCACAGTATACCTATTCTATTGCATATTTCCTTTATTTTCTTTAATAAAAAAAGTAAAGGTTATCCAAATATTATAAATTTATTTATATCTACAACTTTTTTTACCAAGAAAATTTTTGGGATTTTATATCATCAGCTGAAATGATATCCACACAAATGAAAATTTAATAGTAATAAATTAATTACGTAAAGGAGAGTACATCATTTTATGGAAATGCAAGAAATAACAATTATAAATATATGTGCATTTAAAATAATAAATTTAACACAAGTATAATAATATGCACAATATAAAAGTTACTTTATTGATTTTTCTTCATGTTAAACTTTGTTTTTTAAGAGTATATTTGATTTTAAAAACATATTTAAAAATTACACTCAAGAAAGTAATAATGAAATGCGGAAATTAAATAAGCATAAGAATTAAGTTAAAACTTTTCTGAAAAATCTTAAACATATTCTGAGAAATTGGAATTAATTTAAATTAAATTTGAACTTTTCACATCAAATTTAAAGATGGCATACAGATTCGAACATAGACAACATAATTTTTTAAATACTAATATTAAAAATTTTGAATTCATTTCTCTGAAATAAGCTATTCAAACTTCCCTAGATCTACCCATTTGTGAAATCGAATATAGAATGTTACTGGGAAAACAACTAAAAATTACAATTCATAATTATCTATTTTTATTTTTAAAAAATTATTATACAATTTATTTCGAGAAAGGATTTTTTTTTCAGGCATATTACATATAACGCATTAAGAAAAAAAATCGAAGTCGTTGCAAACAGTAATAAAAATAAAAGTATAGACATTCTAGAATACGTTATGCAAAAGTTTTATATTTCATAATTTTATCAATACTTCATCAAATAAAACTTACAAAAGTGAAGAAGAAAAAGAGACAGGATATGCTATTCAAATATAAATATAGTAGAAAACAATAAAAAATAGAAAAAGACAAATAGTATAGGGGATTCATCTCAAACAGATGATTTGAAGAATATGGCTGAGAATGTCGATATAGAATCTCCCTAAATCTACAAATGTTAAATTGAGGAAAAATCTTGATCGTTTGTATATTGTTGAGAATCAGTTTAGAAACAATCCTGATTTTATTAATATTTTGTATTGCTTCAAGTTTGCATGTTTGCATTCTAAAGAACTTGGTTGCTTTTCCAGTTCTAAAAACCCTCTTGCAAGGAAACAACTTTTACATTCCGATATTTGATAGAGAAAATTAATACACCTGAGTACCGAAATCGTTGCAGAAACAAGTGTTTCTTTTCTCATAATGTCCCTAAAATATGATTAACAACTCTATACAAGTCTACAATATATGTGAATTTCACTTCAGAAACACAAGTTTAAAATAATTACAACTTTGTTGTATAAATATCATGAAATGAAATTGAATGAAAATAAACATAAGTATAATATAAATAGCATTAAAAATTCAAACATTTTCCTTAAAAAAATTATAAGTATTGGTAAATACCTACAGCGAACATTGCACAATCATTTATATTGAAAGTGTTTAATATATAATAATAACCAGCGGGTGACCGAGCTCCTCTCGGAGAAAACAGGTATCGAAGCTAGCTCGAAGATTTAAATTTTCAATTGTGACTTATCAAAACAATACATGTCATAAGAAAATTTGTGAAACCATTGGTGAAAAGATAACCGGTTAAAGTGCACCATTGTAAACTATTCTAAACAAAGTTAGAGTTTGGAAAGGGAACTATTCTATACAAAGGTAAAGTAAAGGTAAAGATTGAAGTGTGTTGAAGATCTATATTTTTGACAAATTTATTTAGAAAAACCAAACATATATACATACATAAGAAACATATTATAAACCTATAACAGCATAAACATAAAACTTTATTAGTTCACCAAATTGGCTATAGATGGCAGCGCGTTACCGCTTGAAAATTTAAGTAGCCATTATGGCGAACTAATAAAGTTTGAAAATATCCTATCTGTAACTCCGAACTGCTCGACCGTAGCGCTTCGAAACCGGCGCCAATCGATTCCTCGTGGCCAAAAACCCCAGACCCCCAAGTTTACCGGAGTTTATTAATTCTGGGGGGATTTTCGACTTGGCAACCATTCCTCGTATTATAGTATTAGATAAACTTGTATGACCGCTATTTTTATTGTTGCTGGCCTAATTATTTACTATAAAATTTTCAACTTCGTTGAAATCATGGGTACTTGTATATAATCTTCCCCACTTTGTGAAGGAGTTTTTTTTTTTTTTTTTACTTTTAATTAGCCTTCACTAAGAAAAGGTGTTTTTTTTTAAAATCAAAATCCACAAAAGTTTTACAATGTAGAATTGTTTTCTTTACGACTTTATGAAGCTTCTATCAAAGCAGATGCCTCAAAAATTTTCTACATCTATCATAATGCATGAGGAAAGAAAAAAAGATTCTAAAAAAAAGTAGTATGTAAGCACTCGTACTTTCAAAAGTTTTTGTTAACAATATTCATTATCTTAACGTTATTATATTTTATTAAAATCAACAAAATTCTCCATTTTTATTTGAATAATATGAAAATAATAAATTGTGTCACAAAAATAATAAACTATATTCATGCAAATAAAACATAGAAGATTTTCAATTATTTGTATAGAAGGAAGAAGGATAAGGATTCTAAATCATTGTAGTTCCTTTTTTTAACTTAGAATCACATTGAAAGAATATGTTATTCATATTTATTAGCTTTATATAATTAAATGACCATATTATAATTATTAAATGAGAAAAATTAATTTTGAAACTCTAATCAGCATGCTGTATTAAATATAAAACTATAGCATGATAGAAATGTTTTTCAGCTCTATCGTAATAAAAATGTGTAGCAAGAATTTTAACTTACATATTTTTTAAATGTATCTTCATTTAACCTTTTAATAATATTTTATTTTTTAATTTTGTTTGATTAAAAAAATTATGTTTATTTAATTTCTAGAATCTAATTTTATAGCAATCGTTTCCAAATTCTTTTGAAAAATTTAACTATCGTTTGTTAAACTGAATAAAATAAGACAAGGCAATTAGATCGACTAATAGATGACCGTTTCCACTTTATATTTTCCACCATATAGAATAATATACTGACCTATTAGACTGATGATGATAAATAAAATTTAAAACTAAATAAAAGTAAGTAAAGTAAAAATGCAAAGAGTACAAAAAATGAGTTTTGATTGCTACATTAAAATTACCATTCTTAAATCTACTAATTAGAGATGTATTGCCAAATTGCATATATTAGATCTAATCATCATAACGTGAATTAAAAAGTACCCATTACATTTTAAATAGGATTTTTTAACTTTTTATTACTATTATCGCTCATAGAGTAAATGGCATAGCCAATTTTATTCTAATTATATAGTCTCCATTCATATGATTTCGATCTCCAAACGCAAATGGTAGATTAAACGCTGAGTTCATTTGCCTTGACCAATCATCATCAAATGGAAGCATTCCACAAATAAAAATATATATACTAGGCACTTAAAATCAAAGAGTATAATCATGTAAGATACTGGCCCCAGATTACTTCAGGCGATTTTGATTCGAAACGAAAATGATAGGAAGCAAGTAAAGGATATGAGGTTGTGAACTGAATGAAGAGGAGAAATGAAAAAGATTGTCATGTTCAGCGGGAAAAGAGTGCAAAATTAATTCATCAGGCCTATAAAGAACAGATTATTTGAATGGTTTTTACTTATATACTAGCTGGTAGCTGGCGTGTAACTACCGCCGAAAAAATAATATTAAGTGCGATCAATCCATAATTTGGCAATGTTTTACCGACATAGGATGAACGGTACGACAGTATATAAAATGCGAACGAACAAGTATTCATGTTTATATATTAGATTTGTGTTTTCTTTTAGAATTGTGAAACTTGGTGTTCTTTCAGAATGGCAATGAAAGAAACTATTTATGATATCTCGTGATTCGTTTCATATTCTTTCAGATTTCTCGAAATTAATTTTATAAAATGTGATTAAAATATTCCCTTTAAAAATTGATTAAACGAACATATATTCATATCACTAAACATATATTCATATCATTATTTTTGAAGATTAAGATGGTGCAAAATTATTTGTACTACAATATCTTTCGAAGTTACGGTGAAAAATGCCAACATTTAATTAAAATTTAAAAACCCGAATGTTGGTCTCCCCAAAACTTCCTCGCATAATCTGTCATAAAGTTGTTACCTCTGAGAAGGCTTACATGACATTTGCGTTTTATAGCTACAAAATATTAACCTTTAACTTGGATGTAGCATTAAAAGGATATAGCATCCATCATTAAAGGATATAGGGACCCATCCGACTGAAAGTCCAGGCAATTGCCCCATATGCCTTAATCAGGCTCTCAATAATATAAAACTACATAATGTAAGAAAAATTTTACAATATCATATGTGTGTGGAAAGATTTAAAATTTTGGACACAGAAAGGCTGGTTCGAAGACATTGAAGAGACTTCTGATGCTATTTCGTCGTTTTATTTCATCATAGGAAAGCAGGCATGTCTTATGTACAAGCTAAGAGCGATGAACACACACATCACTGAACGAAAGATCGAGTCATGAGGAAAAGCTCTCGAATATTTGATCCCGGATCTTAAATAGCTTCATTTGACAGGGAAAATCTTGTAAACAGTGCTTATAGACTATTAAATTTCTCATAGGGATTTCTGAACATGTGATTTTCAAAGCGAGGGAAACACAGGAATCTTTTTGTTAAACTATTTGTTTAAGTCAGCCACTTCTATCAATCACTCTCACGGTGGTATTCATTGACTAAACATTTTTACAAAGCATTTCTTGAACTAATTAAGTAGATAACGTGGAATTGGATCAAGAAATTAGAGAATATTTTTAGAATGAAATTAATATTAGTTAAGAGCTAAAAAAAATTTTTTTTCAGTTTAAGTTAACATATATATATAAGAAAAATTATACACATTATATATGACTCTTTAAGCTACTTTAAGCATCAAAAGAATCTTTTATTGAACATTTATAACATAGTAAAGAAGCATATTAGTTTAAAGGGGAAGAAATTAATATACTACATTACAAAAAAAGGAGTATTACAAAATATAATTTATATACAATATAAACTTAGTTTTTGCCATATATACTGTTTTTAGCAACAGTATTTAAAATTTAATAAACCATGACATACCTAGCTTCATATCCGTCGTTCCGAATCACCATATTTTTCATTTCTTTGATTCGCGCTACCTAATATCCGAATATCATCTAGAGACCTACAACTTTCTCTTTGAAACATCGTCCAAAGCGGGAAATGTTACGAATCTCACTCTCGATCTGATTACCACATCCTTCTTGACAAGTGGCCGATTCCTATCTTCAAAAAAGCGAAAGCCGGTGGTGGATCAATTGCAAAGTTCACTAGCCGATCCACACCTGCTATAAATAGAGCTGGCAATCACAATGAGGCGAGCACCGTCTAGAGCGAGAGGGTTTCTGACGCAAATTACTTC
Source organism: Argiope trifasciata (assembly GCA_026543055.1). Lineage (NCBI taxonomy): Eukaryota > Metazoa > Arthropoda > Arachnida > Araneae > Araneidae > Argiope > Argiope trifasciata. The sequence continues at coordinate 1,467,484 of JAPMOQ010039177.1, forward strand.
AGACACTTTGCGCGGAGGGAGGTAAGAAAGCGATAAGGGTGCAGGTAAAGTGATGGGGTGTGAGTCAGCGAGCGAAGTTCGTGAGTCGCATGAAGGAAGCGAACTGCTGTTCTGGAAGGTCACTCACTCAACGCTTGAGCGCCAATCATCGCACGTGACCTTGGGGATTGCTTTTCCGCATGTGATATAAATCGTGAAGGCGAATGTCTCAAACAGTGGAAAATTATTGTGAAAATACGAACTCGGAATGCAAGCACGTTTAATCAATCTGATTCTACAAGTTCAAGGACGAGTTTTACTAGATTTTAAAATAACTCTCGGACACATTATTTGAATAATAAAACTGCTGTTTAATCTAAATTAAGAATTATTGGGCTTGGAATATGTCATTTAAAAAAGTAACTTCACGCTTTTTTTGTTTGTTATTATTATGTTATGTGAAAAAAAATTATACTTTGTAATTATATTAATGAACAACTATAAAAATGTTATGCATTTATTATTATGTCAATTAATTTTGATTTTATTGATTGAAAAAATTTATTTTTAATCCCTTATTTCTTTTTTATACATTCGTTTGGTTTGTAACCCTTTTTTTACGTCATTGAGAAACATGTAAGTAGAAAGTTAATTATAAATTAAAAGACGTAATTTATAATTTTATTAGCAGTAACATTTATTATAGTTCTTATCTTAAAATGTGTTATGATATTTGAATATAATTTAATTTTCGTTCTAAGATGATCGAAAAAGCAATTCTCTTAATTAATCATGTCCTTTTTTATAGATATGATATCTCTATGAATAAGAAAATTAAAGTTAAAACGAAATTAAAAGAAAAGAAAAGAAAAGAAAAAAAAAGTATTTTCTTATTGTATTGCGGAACTTCTGACAAGAAAGGTTATCGTTATCTTTTTTCAAAATTCATAATTCATTATTTACTTTATCTGATTGAGAATTCGTAGATAAAAGTGCCAGACAGTTGTAAAGGAAAAGAAATTTCGTTGCAATAATGTCTAAGTATTGCATGCTTTTGTGTCTGAAATTATTATTAAAGTAATCATACAAATATCGAATTAACTGTCAAGAAAATTCTTAATTGTATGTACTATTTAGCTGTCATTTTTCCTCAATAAAAATTAATCTGGAACAAGGTTCTGAAGTAAAGATTTCTGAATATATTGTTGCTAGACAAACGATGAATATAGAATTATATTTAGAATTTAGTACTGAAATTAAACAAGAATTAATTTCTGTCGTAGGCCTTAAATAATATATTGATTTGCAAAGATAATACGAATTTAAGAATTGTAAGAATAAAAAATATGTAAGAATTATGCATAAAAATTATGTAAGAATTGGCATAAAAATTGTAATTAAATCGAAAATTCATTATATGTTTCCCCGGGTCCTCTTTTGTCCCAAATAAAATAACAACTGGTTCAAAGAATTAAAAAAAAAAGTCATTTGCTAAAAGTATTCTAAATTTTATCATTTTTTTTTTCTTTTTTCTAAACCTGTTTGCATCGAATTCAAACTAAGATTCAGGACAAAAAAAAAATTGTTATTCCAATCGTTTTCTAAAAGAAGGAAGATTTATTTGAAGTTGTTAAAAATAGTCATGCCCTTTGCAATAAAACCTGAAACAAATTACTTTATTCAGCAACAACATTAAAAAAAAACATTTAAACCTTATGGATTTGTTACAGAGGGGGAAAATTTAAAAAAAGTAAATGCAATTCATAAATTAATCAATAATTGTAGAGATTCGCATTTTTTACGAACTAATATTGCATACAAAACAGTTAAATAAAAAGTATAACTGATTTTTTATTATTTGCAAAATAAAAGCAGCATGAACTCGCAATCAGCGACAGTAGTTGCAATTCGGCATTTATAGAAAATTTATGAAAATATTAGTCCCTAGTTATTTAAGTAAGAGACTGGCAAGCCTAAGTAACAGCAAGTTTTTAAATTAAGATAAAATTATCAAGCATTAAAAGATGAATAACAAAGATATCGATGCATGATAATTGTAATTATTAAGTGTAGCAAAATGTCTCAATATAAAGACGATGCTAATAATTAATACGAATATTTAACAACATTGTCTTATTTAATAGTTCAGTCAGTGATTAAAATGGATGTGAATTTACTATTATAATTAATTATAAGTTAAATTTAATTCATTTTAATAAAAATTTTCTTTTAAGTACAAAATTAAAGTGATAAAGTTAAGAATTTATTATTTTCAAATTACATACTTCATTGAAATGTCATTGTCTTTAACTAATTGTAAAACTGTTTTACCAATATTTAAACTACTGTTAACTAGACGTAACTTATAAATATGCAATGAACTATTTTATTGTTAAATGGATAATAAACACGTTTTTGCAGTTGTCCATTGAATTATGATTTGAAAGTTTAACGTGATCATTTCTTTGCTCTTAGAATCATTCATTCGACAAGAAAATTCCCTTTCACAGAAATCAAAATCGTTTGGCGACGAAATCGGCGAAGTTTTGTGTTCTTGGAATGATTTGTTGGTAGTGTTTATTCAGTGAACTTTTGCTTCCTATTAAAAATTGGAAAAGGTAAATTTTTAGGAGGATGTTTTATTTTGTAGAAAAGAAATTAGTTTTTCAAATTAATAATTAAAAAAAAGTATATAAATTTAGAAACTTTAAGATATTAATAATTTTTTTTCAATGAGATCAGTTCAAGTGACGTCACAATCGTGATGTAAATATCACTGGATATATCAAAACCTAAATTCACTTTGTGCTGTAAAATCCCATTCTATTATTCGTTCAGCTTTCTCAAGTTTAATGTTAAAAAAATGTGATTAATACATTTTTTAAAAAAATTGATCAAAGATAGAAATTGTATATTTATATCACAAAATATTTAATATAGTTGAAAAGATAATTTTTTGAAAACTAAGATGATGCAATATTATTTGTACTATAGTATTTTCTGAATTTACTGCAAAAAATATTAAAATTTTATTAAATGTTTAAATGAAATTTCAAACCTATTGGATCGGTTCCCCAAAATTTTCTTGCACATTCTCTAATAAAACTATTACCTCAGAAAAAGCTTTACATAGCATTTATGTATAGTAGCTCAGAAATATTACCATCTAGCTTGAATTTATAGTCTTTCACTCAATGTCGTGCCCCCTTGGCGATTTATTTTGACAATAATCCTTGGTTAAAAAATGAGGTAAATAGATCCGATTATATTTTTTTATATATTACCTCATTTTGCCATGCCTATAACCATTCCGTAAGCGCAAAAAAAGAGTATTTAAAGTTTCAACGCAATCGGATGAGCGGTACGGCAGCGCATAAGAGACATAAGAAAAGCATTCCTTTTTATTTATATAGATATTACATTTGTGTAATTATTTAATTCGTTTAATATTTAATTTTGTTTTTAAAATATTAAGCGACAATAAAATGCCAGAACGAATGTAAATGTCGCCCCAAGGACAATGAATCAGACACTCACTTCTTGTAACTTGAAAACAGATACGCCAGCATTTGGGATTAATATTTTTTGAAAAGTAAATTAAAAAGGGTGAGATTTTCTTCGTGTAAGAAAGTAACTTTAATTTTTAATTCAAAGTTTCATCGCAATTGGATGAACTGTACGGCAGCGCATAAGAGACATACAGACATACATTCATTTTTGTTTATAGAGATTTTAAACTTTTTTACTTTTATTTTTTGACACATGCTAAAGTAGTAATCAGGATGATTACACTCAATGCTTTTAATAAACAGAGAGCGGTGATAAAAATCTTTCTAACATACATTTTTTTCTTTGTACTGGTAACATTACCCTCACGAACGTTAATGGATGGCTCGATGGTGTGCCGGAAACGAGTCTGTTGCGTGAAAGAAAAGAAAACCGTGATTCGTATGTCAGAAAAGAAAAAGAAAAAAAAAGATCTTATTCCACTTACAAGCGATGCATACTGGAGATAAAAAGTGAAGCGCTCAAAAAATCATTTGCGAAAGTGGATTATAAAATGGCTTTGTTTCTTAAACCTTAAAATAACTACAGAAGAATACCCAAGCAAAACAGAATTATCTTTGAGAATGGCTTAAGGCATATGGTAGTAAAATTTTTAACTTAACTTACTTGCATATGCTTTTTATTGATAGATACATGTGAATGGCGAAAGAAACGTGAATTTATTTTAAATTTAACTATTTTTAAAAACTTTATCATCCTTGAATGATATGAATTATTAGTCGAGGTTTGAATGTAAATGATTTTTTTATTATTATTGACTAACCTTCTGTGGTAACAAGCAGTTAGTTTGGAGTATTGATTATTAATTCCAATAAAAATGTTTTAAGAACAGCTTATTGTTTTTGACTTCTTAATAACATATAAAACAAGTTTATATTATATATAAATTTAATTGAATTCCTATTTATTTTCTTATATTATTTTATATAGTATAGATATTATTAGATACATATTATTTATATATATCTTATATCCTCTTTTGTTATTTATGACCGGATGTCACGTCAGTAATCTCAAAGCTTGAAGAAAATTTGGCGACTTTGGCTGCCAATATAAATTACTAAAAAATTTAAATAAATGAATTAATTTTTCTTAAAAAACGGAATTATCGTCAGGTGCCATCCACTACGAGTTTTAAAAAAATGTATTTGAAGTTGAGTGGATGAATAAAAAGTATTTTATTAAAGATTGAAAGTTTGAACAAGATACATAAATATACATAGGAAGAATGTTAAATAACAGTAGGAATTGAAAATAGTAGAAAACCATTTTTCTTCATTTAACTTATAACAAAATAAAAGAAATAAAATAAAATATTCAAAATTAAGAACCCTTTAAACATATGCTTATTTTATTTCTCAAGAATATTGTTTAATTTTTTTATTGTTTTAAGTGCTGAAAATGCAATGGCTCATTATATATTTAAATTTTGTAAGTTGTAAAAATATTCAAGCTAGTTTCAATAATTTTTTTAAAGATGATATGTAATGCTAATTGAGAAGATTATCTGCATTTGAATATTCAACGGGCGGAAGCGAAAGAAGTATGAAACTAAATTAAATAATAAGTAATTATTTTTCTATAATAAATAGTGTCCATAGATAAGACAATTCGCAATACATTATTGATGAAAATATAAATTGATGTAAAAGTGTAGCATCAGCAAGAAGACTTCATATATGTTTTCTCTTTTTTTTTAAAAAAAAATGGCTCTAGTGTTACTTCAAAACGGGACGTTAATTAACTAAACCAAAACTTATGTTTTTTACCCTTTCTTTCTGTAATATAAGTCAACAGAAGTTAAAGTTATGCTCGTACAAAAAAGATCCTATTATATCCATAATATTTATAATCAAGCAACAACTTTTTGATCTTTGGAAATTGAATTTCAAGCTCAAAATGCCGTGATTTATTTTGGAGATTGAATCTTGCAAAATCTGAATAAGAATGACTGTTCATGTTACACAAGGACAAAAAGTTCAACTTTAAACTGTCGGATTAAACTATCCACGCTTTTAGTTGTTGCAGCTTATTCTTTAACTTCAAAATCGTATGGAAATTCAAATCTTTTTCAAAAAAGTCACGATCGAAAACTCCCTTTTAAATTCTCACAATCCGCTTTCCTTTGAAATCAATGTATCGCCAAATAGCACGGCAGTAAATTCATTCGGTGTTCTAAAACTCTACATCTGGAAATAAACAATGTGACAGAAATGTAAAGAAGCTTTAGAATCAGAAAAAAAAAAAAATCGTTTTAAATATTGAATACTAATATATATAATGTTCACAATTTTTTTTTAAATCAGGTACCGTTCGTTTTCGTATTCTGAGAAAACCGCTTTTCCGACGGTTCTATCTCATTAAGGGGGGCACACGGAAGGATGCATGCCATTTCCGAAATTTACTTTATTATTAAATGTACACATCTACTCTTTTCTCTCCTCTCTCTTTTGCCGAATTAAACACATCTTACCGCATGCGCAAAAGGTCGTATTAACGATTTTTTTAAGGGAAAAGGACAGAGAAAAGAGTTGTTGTTGTTGTTGTTACTTCTGATGACGTCGTAGAGAAACCCACTTGACTAATTTAGCGAGTTTAAGTCGGACTTTTTACGTCTATTGTTTTTCAATAACGCCATCTAGGGCCAAGAGTACGATTCAGCTACTCACGCATCCATTCATTTGCACAGCTCCTTTTTACAGGGGGAAGGAGCATTCACACATCTCACAGATAGAGTAGATGAAAAGCAACCGTGTCCGAACCAGGACTCGGAGCCGGGACGGACAGGTCATGGGTTTAGTTTAGTTTAGTTTTAGTTCTATTTACGTCCCACTAGCAACACTAGAGCTATTTAGGGACGAACCTCGTCATTTTGAATCATAGTCAGATAACGATGACGATACCGATGATGACGGTGGTACCGATGATACAGACGATGATGACGAACAAGATAAAGATACCTGAGCTGGCATTCCCCTCTTCACACCACATCACGCCACCCCTGTGGGAGGTCGTTTGGCCCGACTGATTTAACGTGCACCAGACTCCCTTACACGACGGTTCTTCCACACTACACGTCCCTCCGCAGGTGTGATGAGGTGTGGAGAGGGTGTGGGTGCCTGCTCAGGTGTCATCCTCGTCATCTGACAGAGGTTCAAAATGACGAGGTCCGGCTCAAGTTTAGTTTAGTTATATTAATGTTCCGTTTTGAAGCAACACTAGGGGTATTTGGGGACGAATTACGTAATTCTGAACTGAGGTCAGATGACGAGGACGACACCTGAACTGGCAATCCCATCCTCTCCACACCACACCAGTGGGTGAATGTTTGGTCTGACGGAATTAACAGGCAACAGATCTCCTAACACGTGGGTTCTTCGGTGGAATCGGGTCTCGAACCTGAAACCCTCTGGTTCCGAAGCCGAGACCTTACCACCAGGCCACGGCGGCCCCAAGCCAGATCATGGGAAAGACGGCTACCTCAATGCCAGGACGTCGGCATGAAATAAGTCTATTTTTGGCAATTATAAAAAGAAAAAAAAAATTGTCTTGTTTCTTCACTGAAAAATCTTGTTTCTAAGGTCTGCCTTGATACTACTTTATTGGGTAAATGAAAGTTGAAATTGTCTCGAAAGATTTCTATCGGTTCCTTCATTACTCAATTAGACAGTCAAAATCTATACTCCACTTTTAAAAAGAAACGTTATTCCTATTTAAACGACGGGAATAAATCTTACCAAATGCATAAATGTCACCGCTATTCGGCCTCGCCACTTTTCATTCAAGCGGACAAAATAAATCAAACAATACAAAAGTATCTATCCGGGACATCACTGTCAAGTCCTCTGACTGGCGTTGCAGCAATCATCAGTCTTCGGCAGACATCAGTTTGACATTCATTCCACTCCGTTCGGAAAACAAGAGAGGAGAGAATGGAGTGGATAATTAATTTTGGGTTAAAAGCCGCAGAGAATGAAACGGAACGGAAACCCCAAAAAAGAAGTTTCTGTTGGCTTACAAAAATTACAGTTATCACCCGGTGAAATATAACTGACAGTCCATTGAATAGTTTAACGTGAAGCGTTCGTGTTCCTCTGATAAGCGATTGGTTGCGTGAGAGAGAGGGCGTTAAATTAAAAAGCTCTTTCTCCATTATTTTCCGTCGAAAAAGATGGAAAACTGCTTTTTAACGCCAAAATAGTTCAGAGTTTCCCGGGTGAGGTCACAAAAATCCAATAATAATATTTAAAAAAGGAATAATTATAAAAGATCGTTTTGGACTTTTTAAAAACTTTTTTTGTTACTTTTTCATTTATGTAGTATAGGCAGATAAAGTACTGTAATTTTTATATAAAAAAATTAGTTTGTTAAGAAAAAAAATGTTAAGTGCAATCAATCATTTGGCAATGTTTTATCGAAATAGGATGAACGGTACGGCAGTCTATAAAATGCGACAAACAAATATACAATTTTATCTTTTAGATTTGTGTATTCTTTTAGAATTGCGAAACTCGGTGTTCTTTCAGAATGATGATGAAAGCAACTATTTATTGTATCACATGATTCGTTTGATATTCGAATATTCGTTCAGAATTCTCAAATTAAATGTCAGAAAAGGTGATTAAAATATTTTCTTTCAAAATTGATTAAACATAGAAAATATATTTAAACTACAAAATCGTTAATATAGCTGAAAAGATAATTTTTTGAAAACTGAGATGGAGCAAAATTATTTTTACTACAATATTTTTTCTGATTACTGCAAAAAACGCTAAAATTTAATGAAAATATAAAACCCCCAGTTATATAAATAAATATAACTAATTTCTGGAGATAATTGTAGTGTAAAATATTGTTTCACAAGTCATTGGTAGGGTGTAGTATAATGAAGTCCTACGATTTGGAAAAAGAACAATTACATTTTATTCCATGAATATACCAGAAAATGAGATGCACAAGTATAAAAAAATACAGAAAAAGCGCAATCAAAGAAAAAATATTTGTAGAAATCAGCAACACAAGCAAACAGTGAATTACTAATCAAACAGTAACAGTTTTTGTGTTGTTTGATCAGCGTCTAGCAGCTCGTAGAAAACAGAACTCCCGAAATAGATTAACTCGTTTCGACATCACAAATGTATGCCTTTTGCTACAGAGTAGGAGTTACTTGAAATTCTCCAGAATAATCTTCGAATCTCGGTTATTTATAAAGATTGGCCATAATTCTTGCATTTTCTAGAACTTTGATATTTACTTCCAAAATTGTCAAACAGCCAGTATATTTTTGCAAAATAGGGTAAATTACCTTGATATCCAACAAGAATAACTAGAAATTTCTTTTTCGACAGCAAAATTGATATAATAGGGTAAAGGCATTACAAAATTCAAGCAATAAGCGTTGTTAAAGCTAATATCACTATTAAACTTTTATAAACCTTAATATTGATGAAAGTTAAACCTTAATGTAAGCTTAAGACAAATCCTACATGGACTATAATTTTTTAATCTGCTTATATTATATCACAAAATCAATAACTCAAGAATAAAATCTTGAGTGATTATATAAGTATTATTATTTAAATAAGTTAATTAACTAGATATGAAAATTAGTAATAAGATTGATGATATCAATAATAAATATACATTTTCCATGGTAAAAAAAAATCACTTGTCGAATATTTAAATAATCATGATAATCGCATGACTTTTTTAAAGAAGAGAGTTCTTTGTTGATTGATAGTAGAATAAATTTTGTTTGCATAAAATATTCTCATTAGTAGTCCAAAATGCTTCGTTTGTAATTAATTCATTACTAAGCAGATTGTCAGCAGAATTTTAATGACACGAATCTAGATTGAATAAATTTTTAAGCTTTGTGATTTAATAACAGGTTTACGAAATGCATAAACTCCTCAATACTTATAAATTTATTTATTATAAATATTTTAAAAATATTTATGTACCGGGTGGCCAGAAATAAAACACCCCTACTCTGACCTCCCTGGATATCGAACTACTCAGTGTAAAGGCTTGAAAATTTGTGGACATACTATTCAAAAAATGGGGAAACGGATTTCACGAAAAAAAAATTTAGTTCCAGAAATCACTGATAGGTGGCGCTGTACCACTGGACGTATGCTGAAAAGACACAAAAACACGTTTTAAACACATTTTATTTGAAAGTACCAAGCATACATGAAACAAGGACGTTATCGATGCAGGGAATGCTGCTCAATATGGTTCCCTTCCTGAAGATGTAAAATGTGAAGTCTGTGGACAGCTTGTTCAACTGCGGATCGTAACTGGTCATCTGAGATGCTTCTCACATGCAGACTGATACTCTCTTTCAAATCTGCCAAGGTTATCAGACGTTCTCGATAAACAAGGTTTTTTAAGTGTCCCCAAAGCCAAAAATCACACGGATTAAGATCCGGTGAACGAGATGGCCAAGTTGTCGGAAACGCGCGACTGATTATTCTGTCAGTGGTGAAATGTTGGCGAAGAAACTGTTGGACAGGGAGTCCAATGTGTGGAGGTGCTCCATCTTGCATAAAGGTAATGGTGTCAAGGCATTGGCGCTGCTGCAAATGGGGTACAACAAATGTTTCGAGCATCCTTTTGTACCTGTTGGCCGTCACGGTACATGTCTCAAGGCCATTGGAAGTAACCTCTTCGAAAAAGAACGGTCCAAGGATGAATGTGGCTGTGAATCCACACCAGACTGTAACTTTCGGTGAGTGGAGTGGAATCTCTTGGAAGGTACGGGGGTTTGTCGTGTCCCATATGCGACAGTTATGAGTGCTCACTGTTCCACTGAGGTGGAAATGGGCCTCATCGCTCCACAGAATCTGCCACGGCCACGATGCATCCACTTCAACTCTAGCAAGAAATGTCAATGCAAAGGTCAGTCGCATCTCCCTGTCTGTGGCCAGCAATTGTTGATTAGGGCGGATTTTGTACGGGAAACAATGCACCATTTTTCTGAGTACGTTCCACACTGTGCTATAGGGAACACCCAAGTGTCGTGACACTGCACGTGCACTACTGCAGCCTAAAACATTATCCATTGACTGTTCAACAATACCGGTGGCAACATCTTCAACGACATCTGAACGAACCGGTTTGCGTCCTCGACCAGGCTGAACTCCAAGATGTCCAGTTTCCTCGAATCGAGCGATCATTCTCCTGAGAGCTTGTGGAAGCAATGGTCCCTTACGCAAATCCTTAAGTCGGTGAAACTCTCGAAGTGCTGCTGGAGCATTTCCTTTATTCTCGTAAAACAACTTCACAAGCAAAGCGCGTTCTGGCAGCGTGACAGCCATCACTAATAAGAATGACATTCCCCACCTTTTAACTTCTTTTATACCCAGAACATGGCTTCTAACCATGCTTTATGCAAATTTTTCTGGTTACAGTATGAAATTGCAGTTACAACGGGAGTTCTAGCTTCTTTACTATTTTTATTTTCCATAAGGGGCAGAAAAATTAAAAAGGAAGCATGGAAGCATTCCATTCCGCATAAACATTTTAATTTTTATTATTATTTGTGTCTTTTGATCATAGTTCCAGTTGTGCAGCGCCACCTATCGGTGATTTCAGGAACTAATTTTTTTTTCGTGAAATCCGTTTCCCCATATTTTGAATAGTATGTGTACAAAATTTTGAGCCTTTACACTGAGTAGTTCGATATCCATGGAGGTCAGAGTAGGGGTGTTTTATTTCTGGCCACCTTGTATATATATATTATAATGCAAATCTGTAAATTTAAAGATTAATTTATTTTTAAACGTAAGGTGATTTGTACAAATTCGCAGGAAACAACTCTTAAATTTGAGTTCATTTGAGTAATATCACTTAGTCACACAAGTCACTTGACAAATCTTAATGCAATTTGGCTCAAGCTGAATGCCTTGAATTTTCCTTTTCATCTTAAAATATAAGGGATGGATACTAAAATGAAAGCTGCGTTGCTCCTTTTGCAGATGCAGTGTTCATTTGGCATTGATTTTTATACTCTCACATTATTTTAATTAATTAGTTAATTATAATAACTCCGACAGGAGAAGCAAGGATAGGATCTTCGAGTATTTGGTATGTTTTTAATTACTAATTCAAAAATTATACTATTTTGGAATGTTTGTATTTAGTGTAATATTATAAACCATATTCTACGATTTAATCCTATCCTTCCTGTCACGAGGAGCCGCGGTGGCCTAGTGGTAAGGTCTCGGCTTCGTACCGAAGTGTTTTAAGTTCAAGACTCGATTTCACCGAATAACCGTCGTGTGAGGGGGTCTCTTGCACGTTAAATCAGTCGGGCTAACCGTCCTCCCTCTGGTATGGTGTGGAAGTTTGGAGAGGAGTGTGACAGCTCAGATGTCGTCCTCGTCACCTGACCTTCGTTCAAAAATGATGAGGTCTGTTCCAAAATAGTAATAGTGTTGCTTTACAACGAGACTCTAATATAACTAAACTAAACTAATCCTGCCACGAGCGGAATAGCATTCTAGTTGCTGTTTAGTTTAGCATGAACGTCGAATTTTAAAGCAACACTGGAGCTATTATGGGATGGACCTTGTCATTTTGAACGAAGGTCAGATGACGAGGATGACACCTTCCCATTTCCAAACTTCCACGCCATATTAGAGGTAGGATGTTTGGCTCCGACGGATTTAGCATGCACCAGACCCATTTTCATGACGTTTCTTTGGTGGAATCGGGTGTCGAACCTGGAACCCTAAGGTTCCAGGCCGACATTTCACCACCAGGCCACTGCTACCCCATTTGACCCTTGACAAATTTAATCGGTAGTAAGTATGCATATATATACAATGAAGTCACTTGAGCTGTTGAGCTGTAATTTAATCGCTAAGTTATTTTTTAAAAAGTTATACGAGAGGAATTTTCACACGTTTATTTAACCTCGAAATGCCCTTTTGAGATGATGATGACAACATCCAAGACACTATTTCCTGTGAGAATTTCAAAACCGATTCAGAATCAGTACGTTAGACTCGCCGAGGTAAACTAAATATGCCCCAGACTCACATAGAAATTATCTCAGCTCTAAAATCTACACTATGCGCTCTTCATAAAACCTGACGTCTCATGAAAGTTTATCGCGGAACAAAATGGCATTTAAAAAAACCCACGCCAATCCGTGCCATCTAAGCACCATTAGATTCGTAATCCATGGCATTATACTTTTGTGGGGTTCGATTGGGATGGGTACTGTATGATTCACCCCTATTCTTTTTCCATGCCATATGTTAAATATCTTGTCATCACTGCTTCGGATGATTCATCCATTACCTGCCTGCTCCCTATCGTAACGTCCCTATTGTCCGTCCGGGCATATTGTTCATCGTAATTTGCTCCAGTGCCTCGCTAGATGATAATGTTTCTGTGCTTGTATTAGAGTAGGAGATGCGAGTACTACATGCGTCCAATAAGGATTGGGAATTTTGCAATTGATTCATCATATGAAAAGTCATCTTTAGTGAATCAAGTACATCATTAAAAAAAATTATGTGTGTGTGTGTGTAATGTAAACCCATAGTAATTTCATTCCATAATATTCTCTTATTTCCCGATCCGATTCCATTTCTCTACTTAATTAATTCAAGAAATGCTTTGTTAAGTTCTTTAGTCAGCGATTCTCACGGTGAGAGTGAACGATAAAAATTACTGAAAAATGCATCTGTGAACATGAAATGGTTCTTTTAATAGGCCTTTAGATTTTTTTTAAATTTCTGGTAATACAACAGATTTTTACATTTCTGATTTTCTTTAACGGTTTAACGACATTCTTTAACCATATTGTCACGAAGACATAAATAAACGCACCGTCAGCTTTTAATTAACAAACAAGTTTACTGAAGTATTTGCGACTTGCAACTTCACATCCGAGAAGTTGCCCACGACCAGCGGGTATCAGCCTTTATACAGAATATTCAAGAAACAACTCATTTGCATAACAAAGAAAGGTCTAGAATGTTAGAGAACATAAAGAAACAATAACTAAGGGAACAAACTAAAAATCCATGTCTTGCATGCAACAGCCATGGCAAGCATCGAACCCGCAAACTCTGGCTTTGGATCTCGTGGTTTGACTATTCGGCCACTGAGCTCTTGGTAAACTTTATGCGGCAATATCAATTCTTTATTAATTCAACCTCATAGTTAATTACGTCATCTAACCTCAATAAATAAATTTCTGGTAATACAACAGATTTTTACATTTCACGATTTTCTTTAACCATATCAATTCTTTATCCATTCAATCCTCACAGTTAATGATCATGTTACCTAACCTCAACTTCCTCGCCGGAACAGCAACAAATCATCACACTTTGTCAGAAGTGACAGCTCCGTTCCGATAACCACCTTTCGAACGCCACATCTGCCTGTCTCCCGCGCGCAACCAGTGGTCAGCCCCCGCTCCTCAACAGGGCGTGACCACAACACATAACCCATCGTCGAGCGAACACAGCGGGTCATCACTCGGCACTTCCATCATCCCCTTGTTTGCTCTTCCGTCAAGTGCACCGGGACCTCTCTATCGACAGTGTCATTGGACCAATAGGCGGGGAGCCCTTTTTGTCCACCCGCTATTTATACCTGCCGCAATTGATTACCCCGGCGGGCAGCCACTGGCCCACAATGACTGCCTCGTATATTTGTCTTTCTTTCAGAGAAAGTGGCCAGGAAGAGGACGTAAAACAGTTTATGGTGATCAAAAAGAGATAAGAAAGGACATTTGGGTGTCGCCAGTGCAGCTGTTTAGGGAGAGTGCTCAAGAAATGAAATGCTCATTTATTTTGTCATTGATTTACTATTTTGAGTGTGGTATTCATTCGGTATTTTAAGGTACCCAATATTACGGTATTGAAAACTCTGGTTATAGACCACATTGGCGATCTTGTCATTGTTATTTCTTGTAGTTCAGTCTTTTCTCTTTCCAAAATACCTTTTCTGGAAAAAGGAAGGCCTGACCTATCTTCCAGGATCTTTAATTCCAATTTTCTCAAAACTTCATCGTTGACATGATATCTCAAAAACTTTTAGATGTATTGACATAAAAATTCCAGCGTGTATTTTGAATAATATGGGTAATGAAATGAGCCAAAAGTTTTATTGTTGGTGTAACACTTTTTCATTTAGTGTTGTTTTTAGAAAAATTAAGCTATAAATTTAAGGAAAAGGTTAATATATGTGTATATTTTTATCCATAATTTCTTTGCATCTCAACATTTTTCTTAGGTTTTGATCATTTCATTCATCATTATATTCTATAATTTGTGTACAAAGAAAAACAGGATGGCTGCGTTACAGTTTTGTGTACAATATTAATAGTTTTGGTTAAATTTCATTAGATTTTACTTCAGATAATAATATTTTTCAAAAGATATAATTTCAAATAATTGTGTTGTATTTAAAGTGTTTTGTATTATATTCGACAACCAATCTAAACATAGCTTTAAATAGTTTTTAAAAACACTAATTTTTCAATTCTTTGAACGTTGTCGGATACTTTAAGGTGAGATAAAATTTGTAAAACTTTAAGAAATATAGATTTTGAGGTTATTCTCAGGTCATATCCTGAATGATTTTCTTTCTTTTTATTTGCCGCAGAGACATAGCTACTAAGCTTTTCACAACACTTATATTTGTTTACAAATACGGATTTTTAAACTACATTACAGATAAAGAATAGGTTGTTTACTTTTTCCATATAATATGTGGAATACAGAAAGAGCAAGTATTTTATTTATTCATTTCGATCCAGAGATTTTGGTAAATTCTCAGGTTCTGTATTTCTCAAATGAAATAGAGCAATTTTTCTAATACTGTCTGTCTGGTTTGTGAATACTGTAAAACATAACTGGAAAAATATAGAGAAATGATGTTCAGAACGTGATCTTGAGACTAAAATTGCAAATCTGCATTCAATTTGAGCATAATTCACAGTTCGAAATCAGTCTGTTGGCCCGCCATGTAAGAGAATATGGTAATTAACAACAAAACATGCCGGCTGGCTGAAATTTTGAAAAAAGGTTCTTATTATCAGCATTGGGGGTATTGTCACTAAGATTTAAATAAACATAAGTTAATAATAACTTTTAATTCACAAACAAATATATGGAAGGAAAGTAGCTCAACTTTGCAATGTTAAGAAGTTGCCCACGAGTGGGTATCAGCTTTTATACAAGAACAGAATATTCGAGAAACAACTCATTTACAGAACCGAGGAAAGCCTGGAATGTGAGAGAACATAACGAAACAAACTAAAAATCCACACTTTGAATACAACAGTCATGGCGAGCATCGAACCCGCAAACTCTCGGTTTGAATCGCGTGGTTTGACCATTCGGCCACTTAGCTCGTGGTAAACTTTCTTTAAGCGGCAATATGAATGAATTGTTTTGGGCCAAATCTATTAAAAGACTTTATCGTTTTATGTGAGCACTATGAGATAAAACATGGTTGAAAGACGGATTTCAGCATGTAATTTTCATGAGTTTGTATTATGAAGTCTCTTCATAACACGACGAAACTTAATCTAACACAATCTGAAAGAGTTGGTAAAGAACATTCTCACTGGCTATACTATCATCTTTTTATTTGAAAGTCAACGACACGAATGTGAATAGGAAGAAAAGCTATTAACGATCATTACTACATTCTCTTAAACTTATAATTCTGAAAGAGATC